>JAZKJV010010909.1:0-443293 GCA_037367405.1 Ottelia alismoides | reverse complement strand
GCGACGACTGGGCAGGACACTTCTCCGTGATTCGATGACAGCAAAATCCGCATGAGACCCCTTCCAGATTAGTAAGAAAAGCGGCGCTGAGGACAGTCCTAAGCGCCGCTTTTTCTTCCCAATCACCAATCTCTAATCCCCAATCTCTACTTCCCCGCCTGAAACTGTGCATCCACCACGGCCAACGTCGCCACCGTTGACAATGTCTTCCACCTCGGCCCCCGTCTCAAGAACGTGGATCGGTTTGCCCATGCCCACCAGGATCGGGCCGATGGCTTCGGCGCCGCCCAGGCGACTGAGCAGCTTGTACGCCGTATTGGCCGACGCCAGCGCCGGGAAGACGAGTACGTTGGCATCGTGCACCTGGCTGAAGGGGTAAAGCTGCTGCATCAGTTCAGGGACAACCGCCACATCGGCCTGCATTTCGCCGTCGATCACAATGTCGGGGCGGCGCTGCTTCACCAATTCGGTGGCGCGGCGCACCTTGTCCGATTGATTGTGGCGGGTGCTGCCGAAGTTCGAGAAGCTGAGCAGGCCACGCGCGGGTGATGTCGAACTGGGTGGCCAGATCGGCGGCGTTGATGGCAATGGCGGCCAGCGTCTCTTCGTCGGGGTCGATGTTGACGGTGGCATCGCTGAAGAAGTAGATGCGATCGTTGACGATCATCAGGTAGACGCCGCTGAGGACGCCGCGACCGGGCGCCGCCCCCACTGTGCGCAAGGCTGGGCGCAACACTTCGGGGTAGTTGTAGGTAAGGCCGGAGATGAAGGTGTCGGCTTCGCCGTTAAGGACCATAGCCGGGCCGAAGTAGTTGGGCTGGCGCATCATGTCCAGCGCCGAGGCCAGGGGTGACGCCTTTGCGCTGGCGACGGTGGTAGAAAGTTTCGGCGTAGGCCTGGCGTTGTGCGCTCTCGTTGGGATCGATGACCGTGGGCGTGTAGTTGAGGCCAAGATCGGCGCAACGCTGCTTGATCACCTCCTTGCGGCCAAGCAGAATCGGCATGCCGATGCCCTGGGTTTCCACGGCGTAGGCTGCGCGCACGATCTTGGAGTGCTCGCCTTCGCCGAAGACAACGCGCTTGGGCGCGGCCATCGCCTTGATCTGCTGTGTGCGCATGATCTGCTCACCCTTGCCGATGCGCGCCGCCAGCGTGTCGAGGTAGGCGTGGAGATCAATCTGTCGCCGCGCCACACCCGTCTCCATCGCCGCTTTGGCCACTGCCGGGGCCACCCACATTAGCACACGGCTGTCCAACGGCTTGGGGATGATATATTCCGGGCCGAAGCGCAGTTGATCCAGCCCATACGCCTTGAGCACGCCGTCGGGCACATCTTCGCGGGCCAGGCCGGCCAGGGCGCGAGCGGCGGCCAGCTTCATCTCCATGTTGATGGCGCGGGCGCGCACGTCCAATGCGCCGCGGAAGATGAAGGGGAAGCCGAGCACGTTGTTCACCTGATTGGGGTAGTCGCTGCGGCCTGTGCCCATGATCACTGTGTCTTCGCGGGCAGAGACGGCGGCGTCGTAGGTGATTTCGGGATCGGGATTGGCCATGCCGAAGACGATAGGATTGGCGGCCATTGAGCGCACCATCTCCTGGCTCACCACATTCGCCACCGACAGCCCAACGAAGACGTCCGCGCCCACAAAGGCTTCGGCCAGGGTGCGCGCCTCGGTGTCGGCGGCGTACTCCTCTTTCCACTCGTTCATGTTGTCCATGCGCCCTTTGTAGATGACGCCCTTGGAATCGCACATGACAATGTTCTCTTTTTTGGCGCCCAACGCGCAGTAGAAATCGGCGCACGCGATAGCCGACGCGCCGGCGCCGTTGATTAAAATCCTGGCGTCGGCAAAGGTTTTGCCTGCAATTTCCAGCGCGTTGATCAGCCCTGCCCCCGAAATAATCGCCGTGCCGTGCTGGTCATCGTGGAAGACAGGAATGTCGAGGCGCGCTTGCAGCGTCTGCTCAATGATGAAACATTCAGGCGCTTTGATGTCTTCCAGATTGATGCCGCCGAAGGTGGGCGCGATCAACTCGCAGAAGCGGATCATCTCCGCCGGATCTTTCGTGTCCACCTCAATGTCGAAGACATCGACATCGGCGAAGCGTTTGAAGAGCACCGCCTTGCCCTCCATCACCGGCTTAGAGGCCAGCGCACCCCGATCCCCCAGGCCGAGGATGGCGGTGCCGTTGCTGATCACGGCGACGAGGTTGCCTTTGGCGGTGTACTCGAAGGCATCTTCGGGGTTTTCGGCGATTTCGAGCACGGGGATGGCCACGCCGGGTGAATAGGCCAGCGACAGATCTCGCTGTGTGGACATGGGCTTGGTGGGGACAATCTTGAGCTTGCCCGGACGTCCACTGGAATGATAGTCAAGGGCGTCCTGTTTTGTGAAGGCCATAAAGCGTTCTCCTTACGAGGTTTTGGAGGGTGGATGAAGGCAAAAGGCAAAGTGCAAAAGGCAAAAAGACGCGTATCTCCATTCTACTCGTCTTTGACGGCCTTTCCCCTAACCGATTGGGGGGTGAAGTATATAAAACCTGCCAGGTTTTCTGAAACCTGGCAGGTTGATTGGCTATCTCAATTCACCACAAACAGCACACCATTGTGTGCCGGATCGCGCACAAACAAGCCATCGCTGCGGCTTTCGTGCGCCACCCCGGCGGCGGCGAGCCGTTGCACCAGCCGGCTGCGTTCGTCCTCACCCGCCAGGACAATTTCGTAGTGACGCAGGCCCACGGCGTCTTCAGGCTGGGGCGGCGCGCCCACACCGGCCCAGGTGTTGGTAGCCACGTGATGATGGTAGCCGCCCGCCGAGTAAAACGCCGCCCCCTGCCACGTCACGATCAGATCGAAGCCCACTGTCTCGATGTAGAAATTCATGGCTGGCGTCAACTGCCCCACGTGCAAGTGGACATGACCAATCACAGTGGCTGGATCAAGACCGTCCTTGCTCTCGTCTGCTTCGCCGAGAATACCTCGATAATCCAGCGGCGCATTGCCCAACACCGGCTTGCCGTCGGCGTACTGCCACTCGGAACGCGCACGGTCGCGGTAGACCTCGATGCCGTTGCCGTCGGGATCGTCGAAGTAGAGCGCCTCGCTGACGCTGTGATCCGAGCCGCCCAGGCGGATTCCGGCATCCACGATGCGGCGCAGCACCTGGCCCAGCGCCGGGCGCGACGGGGTGAGCACGGCGAAATGGTAGAGGCCGCTGTGGTGGGTCACCTGGCGCGCCGAAGGATTTTCCACCAATTGCAGCAGGGTGGGGCCGCCCGCGCCCAGGTTGGCCTGTCCATCACTGCGTTCGTGCAGGTGAAAGCCGATGACGCGGCGGTAAAAGTCGATGGAACGATCCAGATCGGTGACGGTCAACTGCACCGCGCCGATAGACGTGGCAGGGTGCAGGATCGAAGACGCTACAGATGACGGTTGCACGGGCACTCTCCTCTACGAATAGTCAGGATACATCCTGCCAGTATAACAAATGAATAAAGAATAAAGAATGGGGAGAGGACGCTGCCTATCCAGGCGACATCCTCTCCCCACTCTTTATTCTTCATTCATCCCGATTACTGTGTTACAACCGGCAAGTAGATCTGATTCGGCTGAAGCGTGAAACTCCAGGTGTAGTCGCCGCCCATCGTGCGCCCGTCCGCCGCTTTGACGCCGTTGACGCCGCCTTTGACTGTGGCCGAAGCGGCCCCTTGCATCAGTACATCCGGCGCAAAGCCTACGCCGATGATGTTGCCGCTGTCGTCGGTGAGGAAGTAGCTGTCACCGGCGACGACTGCGCCGCTACTGTCTTTCACCGTGAGCGCGGATTGGAGCGAATCGAAGTTCATGGGCGTGTCGAAGGCAACTTCGATCAGGCCGGTGCCTGAGCCGTTGGGCGTGGGCGTCCACGTGTTGGGCGAAAGCGCCCACGGACGGCCCCGCTGCAACGGCGTCCATGCGCTGAAGTTGCCGCTGCTGTCCACGGCGCGCAGGCCGAAGAAGACTTCGGCATTGTCGGGGATGCCCCACAGCTTGGCGTCGACCAGGTTGGCGGTGCCGGTGATCACCTCTTTGGGACCCATGTTGCGGCTGTAGAAGAAGCGATCCACGCTGTCGGCCTGATTTTGTTCGACCACGCCCAGGCCGATCTCGTAACCGGCCAGATCGCGCTCGGTATTCTGTGTCCAACGGATGCTGAGTTCGTTGGCCAACGGTGTGGCGACGACGCCGCTGGGCACGGCGGGCGCGCGCTTGTCGTCCACCGTGATCAACTGGCTGCCGTAGGCACGGATGGCCGGGCCGCTGTTGTTGGAGATTTCGATCATCACCCGGTATGCGCCGGTGGGGACTTCGCTCAGATCCCAGACGGCGTTGCCGTTGCCCAACGGCTGGTTTTCGAGCAGTGGGGTGAAGGTGGCGTTGTCCACGCTGCCGCTGATCACCCTGGCGAAGCCGACGTCCACAGTGGCGCTGGGGGTGTCGATATCCTCCGCCGCCCAACTAAAGGTGACCTGGCCGGCGTCGGCGGCGCTCGGAGCGGCGTTCAGCCCCGCAGCCGCCGCGTTCCCCGTGCAGGTGACGGTGACGCCTGCCACATTGGCGCCGGTGCAGAGGTCGCTGGTGATGCTACCGCTGGGCATCTGATCCAGTTCGAGGATGTTGGCGGTGTAGTCGGCGGGCGGGTTGTCGATGATCAACTGGTAGGCGCCGGCCACTGCCTCTTGCAGCACGAACATCATCACGCCGCCTTCGGCGTCGCTCTCCTGGGTGAAGCCCTGATCCGTGCCGTTGACATTGTCTTTGGTCAGGATGGCGCCGCCGGGGATGCGCAGGCGAATGGCGGATGCGCCCACCGTGCCGGTGTATTCGATGCCCATCATCAGGCGCGTCGGCCCTTCGAGTTCGTGCGGAATGGTATCTTGCAGGATGCCCGTCACACCCGCTGCGGACAGTTCGTTGCTCAGGCCAAGTTCGGCTGCTTCCTCCGCGCTGAGCAGACGGCTGCCGTACCCTGCCACCCCTTCCCGCGCCAGCCTGCGCAATACGGCGGCAGGCACGGCCTGGAAGCGGTTGGCGTTGGTGAAGAAGATCACGTCCACGGGGCTGACGCCCATGTCGAGGAAGCCGCCCACCGAACCGACCAGCGGCAGGCTGCCCATCACCAATAGGCCGGCGGTCTGGCGGTTGTTCTTGGTGTCGGTGAACTGGCCGAAGCCGACGTTGACCGAGGCCAGGATCTTCTCTTCGCGCGGGAGGCCGGCGAAGATTTTTCTGGGGATCTTGAGCGTCACGCTGGCGTCGCCCTGCACACGGATCTTCTTGGTGCCGTTGCTCAGCGTCACCTCACCCACAGTCAGGTGCGCGGCGCCGTCCACGAAAAGGGTGTTGACGGTAAAGCTGACATTCAACCCCGGCCCACCGTTGAAGCCGAAGCCCTGACCAATCCCCACACTGGCCTGCGCCACATCGAAGATCAGGATCGAAAGTTTGGCGTTGGCGCTCATGCGGAAGGCCGGCGGCGGCTGCACGGTGACGTTGCCCACGGCTTTGGCAATGGGAATGCTGCCCAGGCTGCCCAATGGCAGCGCCAGATCGCTGGTGGCGGTGAGGGTGACGGCGATGGTGGATTGCCCCGCCGTCATGTCGAAGCTGCCCGACATTTGCACAATGCTCATGCCGGTGCTGGGCAATTTGATCTTGGGGATCGCCCCGCCCGCCGTGAAGCTGACCACCACGCCGAAGCCGTCCACGCTGTTGTCGGGCTTGGTGCGGATGCTGACGTCGACGCCGATGCCGCCGCCGTTGGCTCCCGGCTCGATGCCGGGCAGCGGCAATTTGCCCCCGGCGCGGAACTCGAAGCCGCCGCCGGTCAGCTTGATGAAGGTTCCCTTCAACCCTACGAATTGGTAGCCGCCGAACTTGATGGGCGCGATTTCGAAGCCGCCACCCTGGATCGTGATGTTGCCCAGCCCGTTGATCACAATCCCCTGGATCGTGATGCCGTTGGTGTCTGCGCCTGATCCAATGTTGTCGAAGACGATGCCGGCGGGCAACGAGGCGGCGACATTGTCGGCGCTGAAGCCGCCGTCGTCCAGCCCCTTGGGATTGGTCACCGTCAGGCCGAAACCGGCCACTTTGAGGCTGAAACCCGACAGTTTGAGTTCAAATTCCTTGAGCGGATCAACGTCGGTCGCCGCGGCCAGGGCGGTGGCGCAACCTAGAATCAGGCCGCCGGGGCGCTTGCAGATCGGCCCGCTGGTCGGCGGCGGCGCGGGCGGGGTAGGAGCCAGCACGCCTTTGCCGTAGCGCAGGATGGCGGTGGTGGCGACGCCGCCGCTGTTCTCGTTGCCCGGCAGCTTGACGTTGAAGGTCCCCGTGCCGGTGATGACCATCGTGTCGGAGATGACGCCCAACGTCCCCGCCAGAGTGCCGCGGAAAACCTGACTCTCGAACGGTGGCAAGGAGAACGCGCCGCCACCCAACGCCACCTTGAATTTCTTGTTCTTGTTGGCGTCTAATTCCACGCCCAACTTGAAATCGTTGATGCCCGCCGCGGTCTGCCCGCCCAAATGCGCGGGCCATTGCAGCGCCGCCGACGTGGCTTTGATCCCCCAGAAATTCTCGGCGGCGTTGCCGCTGAAGACCGCGCCTTGCAGCTTGAAGGTGAGGCTGCCGATTTTGGGCGAAATGCTCTGCAAGCCTGCGGTGAAGACCGGACGGAAGACGCTGGGGGTTACTTCGGTGCGCCCCACTTTGAGGATCACCGGCACCTTGCGCTTGGCGTCGCCGTCGTCGCCGAAGAAAGTGAGCGTCGATTTCACCTGAAGCGACTGCACGTTGTTCTCGTTGGTGATGCCCAAGGTCTGGTTGGTCATCTTGAAGGCGGTGCCGAATTCCCAATCCTTTACCGGCACCTCAGCGCCGCCGATCTCAAACAGCCCGTTCTTGTATTTGAGGTTGCTGAACGCGAAGATCAACTGCGGATCGGTGGGATCGAGGGTGGGCACGTCCTGGTTGTCGGCCTTGAGGACCTTGACCAGCCCGGCCTGGAAGGTGGCCGGCTCGGCGGCGGTGGGCAGCGCCACCGTCACCCCCGACGCTTCCATCACCAGGCCGGCCAGGGCAAACTTGAAGCCGTCCACTGCGCCGCTGAAGGTGCCGTTGTCGGTGAAGGTGGCGCGCAGGTTGATGCGCAAGTTGGGATTTTCGGCCTGCTGGTTGAGTTTGAGATCGATGGGCGCATTGCCGGTCAACGTTTTGTTATTGAGGTTGAACTCAGCATTGACCAGCGTCAACTCGTTGACGGTGCCGCCGTCGCGGTAGAACGACTCCGCGCCCACGCGGCTGAGGAAGTTGAGCCGATACGCCTGGTTGCGTTGCACGCCGCGCTGGGTGAAGATCGGCACCGCGCCATCGGCGGGTAAGAAGATCTTCTGATTGGTGGTGTCTACGAAGAGACGGCCCGCCGTCACCTCGCCACCCGCCGGCGCGTGATCGAAGACGAAGGTGCTCAACAGCGGCAACCCTGTCGGATCATTGATAAAGCCAATCTCACCGATGATGAAATCGGTGGTGCCGGTGTTGGGATCCGACTGGTTAAAGTGGAAGTAGGTGCCTGCGGTAATGTTCTCGCTGAGCACCGTGCCATCGAAAATGCTGCCGGTGTTGCGCACGATCACTACCGGCGGCAGTCCTTTGGGGCCGATGCGTACATTGCCGCGCAGACGGAAGCCGCCGCCATTTGTGGTCGGATCAAACTCGGTGAGTATATCGCCGCAGACCGTAATGTTGTTGACATCGCGGCAGGTCTGCGCCTGTCCGCGCACAATCACAAAGGTGCCGCCCAGCAACGCCAGCAGCACAGCCACTACACCCAACCAACGTTTTGTAACCTTCATGTTCTCTCTCCTGTGGTGTGTAAATTCGGACGATGGACGAAAGACGGAAGACGAACGTTAAGCACTTTGATGCCGCGGCTTGAACCTCCATTTACCCAGCCCCCAGTCCTCGATCTCCAGTCCCTGATCCCCCATCTCCACTCTCCAACTCCTCCACCTTCAGCACCCGCCGGAACAGTTCGCGCCTGCGTTTGGGGGCGGGCGGTTGCTCCAAGATTTCCTCAATAGTCACCTCCACTTCTGTGTTGGGATTCGATTCGAGATTCGGTTCAGGATTCAAAGATGGCAGTTCACCTGGATCGGCTGATTTGGGCAGCGAGGCGGGTTCGTCTGGCGATGTCGGCACAGCGGACGCAGCCGCCTCGACATCGTCCTCTTCGACGACCCAGCGTTCGATACGAATTAGCGTCACCACTTCTCGAATCACTCGTTTCATGTGTCCAAAGTAACAGCGCGAAGACGAAAAAACTTCACAATATTTCACAGAGAGGAGAGGACCCCCGTAGGGGTTTGCGTGGGGCGGCAGCAAGTTTCACTGCATTGGTGAGAACGCCTCCCGCCCCACGCAAACCCCTACCATGCGCAATTCGCAACTCGCAATCCGTCCCCTGCCCATATAAAATGAAAACAATGACCATCGAACCTCCTTCGACCACCGAAACCTTCGGCTCCTATCTGCGCTTTCTGCGCCGACGGGCGCGCTTGACGCAGACGGAGTTGAGCATCGCCGTGGGCTACAGCCCCGGCCAGATTTCCATGCTCGAAAATGGGCAACGCCACCCTGATCCGGCGGCGGTGGCGGCGCTCTTTTTGGCGGCGTTGGGCATCGAAGGGGATCGGGAGGCCGGCGGCAAGTTGGTGGCGCTGGCCGAAGCGGCGTTGCAGCAGGCGCGCGGCGGCGCGGTGAAGCAGCAGGTGTTGGTGCAGCAGATTGCGGTGGTAGAAGTGGAGGAGATCGGGCGGCTCGAAGACGTACCCGCACTGCCTTCCTATGCGGTGATGCGGGAGACGCCGCTGGCGCAGGCGCGCGCCTGGCTCGATCAGCATGGCAGCGTGGCGATTTGTGGGCTGGCCGGCATGGGCAAGAGCACGCTGGCCGCGCAGATCGCCGCCGAACATGGGCAGCGCCATCCCGTTTTTTGGATGACCTTCCACGACGACGCCGCCACCGCGCCGGAGGTGATCCTGCGCCAGCTTGCCCTGTTTGTCACCACCTACAGCGCTGATCCACTGCGGCTGAGTGCGCTGTCACGCCGCCCCGGCAGCGGCGAACCGCCCATCCTCTACGCCCAGCATGCCGCCATGATCCTGGCCGCGCTGGCCGATCTAGACGCGCCGCTGCTGGTCTTCGACGACGCCCACCTTGTCAACGGGCGGCGGCAGACGCTGGACCTGCTCGATCAGTTGCAGGTGACCAGAGGCGTACGCCTCCTCTTCGCCGGCCGCCAGGAGATCGAAATACCCGGCATTCTGCAAATGACGCTCAGCGGTCTTCAGCGCGACGAAGCGGAAATCCTGTGCCGACGGCTATCCACCGAGGCAACCGCCGACGTCGACAAGTTGCTTGCCCGCACCGGCGGCAGCCCGATGCTGCTGCGGTTGGCCGTCAGCCACTGGCAGCAACAACCCGACGACATGGCGACGCCGTCCACGGGTTATTTGGTGGAAAGCATTCTCAACACGTTGGACAGTTCGGCGCGGCGGCTGCTTGATCTGGTTGCGCTCTGGCGCGGCCCCCTTGATCTCACCGATCCCCATCTGGCCGATACACTCAGTGCGGCGTGGACAGGCTACGATCACCAGGCGGCGCTGCGTCACCTGCGGCGCAGTCGCGTCATCGAACAGTTGACCCAGGCCGCGCCCCACCCGCTGTTGCGCGATCCGGTGGTGGATGCCATCAACGCCCAGCCGATCCTGCGCCGCGAACTGCACCAACTGGCTGCCCGCTGGGCGCTGCACCAGGACGAACCCGTACACGCCGCCCATCACCTGGCCCAGGCCGGTGATCTGCGCCGCGCCGCCGAACTGGTCACCGCGCAAGAGGCCGAACACTATCAATTGGGCGAAGGCGTGATCACGGCGGCGGTGGTGGAGGAGATCCTGGGGCTGGTGCGCGCCCATCAGCGCAGCGAAGGGGACAACGAATGGCGCGATCTGGCGCGCACGCTCTTGATCCAGCGCGGCGATCTCTTGATCAACACCACCCGCGCCGAAGACGCCCACGCCAGCTATCGCGATGCGCTCTTGCTGACGACGCGCAGTGTAGATCGGGCAGAGTTGGCCGAAAAGATGGCGATGGGCTTTTACCGCCGCGGCGAAATGGACGAGGCGCTGTCGATGTGCGAACAGGCCAACGCCATGCTGGGCGCCGGCCTCAGCCAGGACGGCGTGCGCCTGCGCATTCAGATCGCGTCGACGCGGCTGCGGGTGCTGATGACGTTGGCCCGTTTCGACGAAGCGCGCCAACTGTGCGAAAATGCCTTGGCGCTGGTGCGTCCTGTGGCGCTGCTGTTGCCCAAAGTGGCCGACAATGTACGCGCCTACGCCAACCTGGCGCTGGGCTACATCGCCCGCTTCCAGGGGAACAATGAACTGGCGCGCCAATACCTGCTCAAAAGCGCCAAACACGCCCACGACGCCGACGCCGCCAGCGTCGAAGCCGACGCCCTTTCGTACCTGAGCGCAACCCAACGCGATTTGGGCGACTTCGACAGCGCGGAGCAGACGGGGCAGCAGGCCTTGCAACTGGCCCGCGCCGCCGGCAACGAATATTTGATCTCCAGCATCCTGCATTACCTTTCGCTGGCCGACTACTATCACTGTGATCTCGAACGGGGGCTTTGGCGCACACAGCGGGTGCTGCAACTCAAGCAGCCCATGGGCGACATCGAGGGGATCGTGGCCAGCCGGTTGGTGCAGTCGCTGGTCCTTGCCGCGCAAGGACAGCCCGACGCCGCCCTCGCCAGTGCCAACAGCGCCGTCAACGAGGCGATGCTGCTGGAGAACGGCTGGCTGCGTGGCCTGGCCGACTACGGCGTCGGCGTAATCCTGAGCTTCACCGACGATCTGGCTGGTGCGGAACGTCACCTGAAGGCGGCGTTGTCTACCGAACGGCTTAAGCTCGACGTGCCCTTTTACTCCAGCGCCGAAGTCTACCTGGGGCTGGTCTACGTGGCCCAAGGACGGCTGCACGCCGCCGCCGAAATTCTGGAACGTCCCCTGCCCTATGGGGCGGGCTACAGCACCGAACTGTTGTACGAATTGGTGCGTGGCATGTGGCTGTTGGCCCAGGATCGCAAAGACGAAGCCCGCACCTGCACCGAAGCGCTAATCCAGCGGGCGCGGCAGTGTGGCTTCCTCATCTACACGCTCGAAGGGGGCCGTCTGGCCCAATGCATCCCCAATCCACCGCCGATACAGCATCTGCCACGGTGGGTTTGTTGTGGGGTGTAGGGGTTTGCGTGCGGCGGAAGGATCACTCGCTTCATTGGCGAGAAATCCTTCCGCCGCACGCAAACCCCTACGAATTCGCAACTCGCAACTTGCCATCCCTACCCAGAAAGACTCTTTCCCATGCGCAGACTCCAACGTATCGCCATTCTGCTTTTCGTCATGCTCGTCAGTGTGGGCTGTGATCAGGCCACCAAGTCGGTGGCGCAAGAGACGCTGGCCGGGCGCGAGCCGATTGTCTTCCTCAACGGGATGGTGCGGCTACAATATGCCGAAAATCCCGGCGCTTTCCTCAGCCTGGGTGCGGGGCTGCCCAGTGAAGCGCAACATTGGATCTTTGTGGTGCTGGTGGCGCTGATCCTGGGGGGCGTGGTGTTTTTCATGTTCCGGTCGTCGCTCAAAATGCACATCCTGTCGCTGGTGGGGCTGGCGCTTTTTGCCGGCGGCGGGCTGGGCAATTTGATCGACCGTCTCACCAACGAGGGTCGTGTCATCGATTTTATGAACGTGGGGATTGGTCCTGTGCTGCGCACGGGGATCTTCAACGTGGCCGACATGGCGTTGATGGCGGGGATTGGGCTGTTGGCGGTGTTTGAGTTGAGGAAGAAAGAAGAGATTGAGCGATTAGGCGATTAGGCGATTGGGGATCGGGTAAATCTGTCGTTCTGTCCCGCATGATCCAGATGGGCTGGGTCATACCCGTCGAGGACCGGGTCCTCGGCGGGGTGTTTTTGTTGTGAGTTAGGGTGTCGCATCCTCAGTCGGCGGTGACGTGAGGAGGGCGTTGAGTTCGTCCTCGGTGAGGCCGGTCACCTCGGCGATGAGGACGGGGTCAATGCCGCGGGCGAACATGGCCAGGGCGGTGCGGCGAAGGGCATCTTCGCGGCCCTTCTCGATGCCTTGTTCAATGCCTTTCTCAATGCCTTGTTCAATACCTTTCTCAATGCCTTTCTCAATGCCTTTCTCAATGCCTTGTTCAATACCCTTCTCAATGCCTTCCTCAAAACCTTCCTGATACCATTGTTCATGTTGTTTCTTGAATGTCGTCTGCAACATGCCTTTGACCTCCTCAACAGAACGATAGACTTCTACCAGCGAAGTGTAATCTTCAGATGTGACGTAGCCGCGAATGGCCAGTTGCTTGTACCAGTTGAAGAAAAGCGAGATGGCCTGCCGATCTTCTTCGCGGCCAAAAAGCGCCAGGAACTGCTCGCTTAACAGCTCGATGTCGGGCTTGGATTCGGCCAGGAAGAGCGTGGAGACGATGTTTTGAATGTCCAGCAACTGCTCCTGGCTGAACTCATTGGCCGCCAGTTTGAAGTAACGGAAGCTGATGGCGTAATCGCCCAGCGCAGGTTCTGGTTCTACCAACTCGCTCATGGTCTGCGCGGCGGACCAACGATCATCCCCATTATACAACAGCAGCGGGAAGATGGGCGGCAACTTTTTTGCATGTGGGTGTGCCTCTACCCAATCCATGTAGAAGTTGGTGATGTAGTTGAGCATCCTCAACGCCATCCACTTCTCTACGGTAGATTGGAACTCCATCAGCACGTAGACATAGAGTTCGTCGTCTCCCCAGGGGAGGCGATAGATGAGATCGCTCTCTGTCTCCTTGTAATGTGCCGAGACAAAGGACTTGTCCACCGTCTCGGCGCGGTCGAAGTCGAGTTGGTCCACCCACGGCTGGCGGACGAAAGTCTCCATCAACTGGCGAAAGATGGTGCGATTCGAGAAAAGCATCTTGTAGCCGCTGTCGTGGACGTTGGTCATGCTCGGTCCGGAGTGGTGATTGGTGATTTGTGATTGGTGACTGGGCAGAGGGGAATGCCTGTTGGCAGCCTTATTGGGGTAGTTTATCCGAACGGGTGTTCTTGTCAAGGGGATGGGTGGGGAATCATTGCGGCTGCCGGTGATTTTGAGTGAAACCCTTATTTTCGATGATTGTGCTGCGCAGGTTGGCTACACAAAAGATAGCGAAACTGAGCATTGACAGTCCATGTCGATTGTCCACAATGGAGACACAGTCATCAGTGGTCCGTCGTCGGTCTACGACCCCGCACTAGGACAATTCCTCTCGCCGGACACATTGGTGCCGGATGCGGGGCTGGTCCTCGATTACAATCGGCGTCGTCGGTCGTCCATCGTCAAAGGACGACCCCGCGCGAGGACAATTCCTCTCGCCGGACACGTTGGTGCCGGACGCGGGGCTGGTCCTCGATTACAATCGGTACATGTATGCGCGAGGGAATCCGGTCAAGTACACGGATCCGACGGGGCATGAACCCTGTACTACTGAGTTCTGCTGGCGAAACCGCTGGTACAACGCCCGCGGCTATTTCTGGGATCCTAGTACCAGTCATTGGTCACAGCCGGGCATGCCCATGTTTGCTGACGACGATATCATTGCCGATGTGCTGCATGAAACCGGAGTCGCATTCGATTCAGCATCTCCATGGCAGTCATCCCATCTGGACGCTATCGGCAGGGGCGTGTGGGCTTTGAGTCAGAAACTGACCGGTGGCTTGCAACGCCTGCGGCAGTTACTAGGCCCTGGCGCTCGTATGTACTTGTCTCCAGGCCCCTGTCCATCTAATGCTCCTGCATGTGCTTTACCGTGGCAACCAGTCGATGGTCGCTACCCTGTCAAGTTCGACAGCAATCAGATTGGCAATTTCAGTGTCCAATGGCTAAGTCACACAACTGTCCACGAACTGGCCCATGTCATGGACTGGAACAGTGATTTTCAATTTTCAAGCAATTGGGATCAACCGCCATTGACCAACTATGCGGCTTGCACTTACCCTCGCTGTTTACCTGTGGCAGAACGCTGGGCGGAGGCTGTCACTTATGCAGTTTTTGGCGAAGCCTATGCGCCAAGAGGAGCACAGGATGACAACCTTGGTGCCGAGCTGGATCCAGATGTCGCCAACCGACAGCGAGGATTGATAGTTGACCTACTTGATCAATGAAGTTGCTATTCATACTTAAAAGAACCCGAAGCGGATCCAATCAACAGAATCTCTGTGTCTGTCGGCATTACCACTGTATGGAACCACCCAAAGCGGGATTTACTTTTGGAGGGCAGCCTAACCAGTTGAACAGAATACACAGGAGCCAATGATCTATGAGACGGATTTGGTTACCGATACTGGCAATACTTTGTCTTACAGCCTGTCAACCTATTCAATATCCACTATTCACTGTTGAGGCATCTGCAGATCTACCACTATCTCCGCCTCTCAACTGTGAGCAAATCATGGGAGAGAAGATCCGTTCTGTGTGGGGTGAATCTAGTGAAAGAGACCATCTCCCGCAGTGGGTTGAGGAGTCATTCCAACTAGATCGCACGCAGATAGAAGTTCTGGATCTGAACGCTTATCCTGATCCTTTGGATAAATGGTTTATCACATGGGATGCAGCGGGTATCACTTATCAAATCACAGTAGGTGAGGGCGTTGTATCTAGGGTTGGCATAAATTTTCCTGAAGATGTGACCACGGTGCAGGAGGTGATTAACTGTATAGGGGAAACACCCGAGTACTACGTTGCGGAATACATTCTCGTGGAACCACCCGAAACTGAAGCCTACTATCAATCCATGTTCGATATGTTGCTTCCAGAACTTGGATTGATGTATGGGGTATGGCATGAGCAGCGCAATCAACCCTTTTCACCACAGGTCAGCGGCAGTAGCTATGTTAGTAGTATTGTCTACGTTAAACCCGGTTCACCACTAGAAGTGTACAATCGAGCGTTTGGATTTCCCGACAATCGTATCGTCAGTCCTCCGCCGCAACCTTGGCCTAAAAATTGGGAAGAGATAGAGTTTGCCGATAAAACGGGAGGATAACCCAGCTAATTGCTATCCTTACGGCACTAATCTTTAGGCTGCCCAATACAGTCGACCGTCAAAGGACGACCCCGCGTTAGGACAATTCCTCTCGCTGACACGCTGGTGCCGGATGCGGGGCTGGTCCTCGATGACAATCGGCGTCGGCGGTGGTCCGTCGTCAAAGGACGACCCCGCGCGAGGACAATTCCTCTCGCCGGACACACTGGTGCCGGATGCGGGACTGGTCCTCGATGACGGTCGATGTCGGCGGTGGTCCGTCGTCAAAGGACAACCCCGCGCTAGGACAATTCCTCTCGTGGACACGCTGGTGCCGGACGCGGGGCTGGTCCTCGATTACAATCGGTGTCGTCAGTCGTCAGTGGTCCGTCGTCAAAGGACGCCCCCGCGCGAGGACAATTCCTCTCGCCGGACACGCTGGTGCCGGATGCGGGACTGGTCCTCGATGACGGTCGATGTCGGCGGTGGTCCGTCGTCAAAGGACAACCCCGCGCTAGGACAATTCCTCTCGTGGACACGCTGGTGCCGGACGCGGGGCTGGTCCTCGATTACAATCGGTGTCGTCAGTCGTCAGTCGTCCGTCGTCAAAGGACGCCCCCGCGCTAGGACAATTCCTCTCGCCGGACACGCTGGTGCCGGATGCGGGGCTGGTCCTCGATTACAATCGGTGTCGTCAGTCGTCAGTGGTCTGTCGTCAAAGGACGACCCCGCGCTAGGACAATTCCTCTCGCCGGACACGCTGGTGCCGGATGTGAGGCTGGTCCTCGATGACAATCGGTACATGTATGTCCTCGGCAATCCGCTCAAGTACACGGATCCGAGTGGGCATTACACCAACGACGAGATTCAACAGTATCTAAAAGATACGTATGGTGAGAACTGGCAACAATACTGGGATTCTTGGCAAGCTGATCCATATTGGATGTGGGTATTAAATCAAGCGCAGGATGGCTATCTACTTACCAGTGGCCTCGCAGGAAACGTAACGTTTGGTTCGAAGAAAGGGTCTTTTACGCTTGATCATGGCAGTCTCCATGACTATCAAGGGCAAGGAGTATATGCACTGTATGATTCAGACATGTCACTGGTTCAGGACAATCAATGGTTAGGTTACAGAATGGAGACTGGAGGATTGAGGACAGGCATAAGATCTGGAATGAATGTGTACTATCAGCCCATCTATGAGTACACAGATGGTGCTCCAGTTTTCACTGCATGGCGTCGAATCAATGTTAGTTGGAGCACACATGTTGACATTACAGCCGGTGATACTGTACCGTTTTTTGTCAATTATGCTGTTGAAAAACTTGCCCCAACCCTTCTGCCTGTCGTTGGGATGTGGGGAGCACTGTCTACTGTAGATGCTCTTGTGGTAGCAAAAGCTGATCAGGTTCAATATACAATGGTCGCAACTTGGCCCCCTGTCGGTGTGGCCGGTACAGAAAATGCTGTACCGACTCCTATTCCTAATCAGTACACCTGGCCAAATCCAAATGGACTGTATCCACCAGTACCAGGAAGATAGTTTTGATGAACTTTCCATTTAACGAAATTCTATGGCACTGCATACTGGTTCTGGGAATTTATCGGGCGTACAGAAGTTGGATAAAGGGAGATGATGGGCGTGAAGGGAGAGTTGTGGCTTTGCTTCTACTGTTAGCGGGGTTAGGAAATACTGTTGCAGTTTGGGTAGTATTTCCGGCAGGCGCTATTGTGGGGAAGTTAAGTGCTCTTGGGTATTTTGTAGCAACTACGTTTACCGCACTGAAGAGACGCCAGGAATAGGTAAGAATCATGGTCCCATACGGACCATCTCAGCAGCTATTCCGGTCTGAACTTTCCCAAATAGGTGGAGAGGGAAAGTTCACTATGACAGTTCTCTTGGCCAATTCCTCTCGCCGGACACGCTGGTGCCGGACGCGGGGCTGGTCCTCGATGACAATCGGCGTCGGCGGTGGTCCATCGTCAAAGGACAATCCCGCTCGAGGACAATTCCTCTCGCCCGACACACTGGTGCCGGGCGCGGGGCTGGTCCTCGATTACAATCGGTGTCGTCAGTCGTCAGTGGTCCGTCGTCAACGGACGACCCCGCGCTAGGACAATTCCTCTCGCCGGACACGTTGGTGCCGGACGCAGGGCTGGTCCTCGATGACAATCGGTGTCGTCGGTAGCCCGTCGTCAAAGGACGACCCCGCGCGAGGACAATTTCTCTCACCGGACACGCTGGTGCCGGACGTGGGGCTGGTCCTCGATGACAATCGGTGTCGTCAGTCGTCTGTCGTCAGTCGTCAAAGGACGGCCCCGCGCGAGGACAATTCCTCTCGCCGGACACACTGGTGCCGGATGCGGGACTGGTCCTCGATGACGGTCGATGTCGGCGGTGGTCCGTCGTCAAAGGACAACCCCGCGCTAGGACAATTCCTCTCGCCGGACACGCTGGTGCCGGACGTGGGGCTGGTCCTCGATGACAATCGGCATTGTCGGTGGTCCGTCGTCAAAGGACGCCCCCGCGCGAGGACAATTCCTCTCGCCGGACACGTTGGTGCCGGATGCGGGGCTGGTCCTCGATGACAATCGGTGTCGTCAGTCGTCTGTCGTCAGTCGTCAAAGGACGCCCCCGCGCTAGGACAATTCCTCTCGCCCGACACGCTGGTGCCGGATGCGAGGATGGTCCTCGATGACAATCGGTACATGTACGTCCGCGGCAATCCGGTCAAGTACACGGACCCGACGGGGAATAGCGCATGTCTGGCGTTAGGACCACAACTCGGCATACTGTGTCAGGTAGTGGAAGTTATCCAGCGGTATGGGCCCGCGGTCGTTGCTGCAGCGGGTGGTTTAGCGAGTGCAGCAGGGCTCACGGCTGCGCTTGATGTAACTGCCGACGACGACGCAAGCGCGACTGATCTCTATCCAACACCGGCAGTAGATGGATCTACAATAACTAGTTCCTTTCCTTTGCCAGGCTCTACTACTGTCACTATTCAGGGCGTTCCGCTTGTGCAACAGGAACCCTCGCCGGACTACGCAACGCCCAGCGACAGTGCCGCAACTTTCCATACAGAGGGACTGCTTGAAGGTTATTCGCTGGATGGTCAACGTTCAGCGCAGGATCTTTTCTACAACGCATCTGATCTTCAGAAGCGTATATCTGGTCTGGAGAAGCAGATAGCTGAACATGAAAGGAAGTTGGAAGAATATATCCGTAACCCTGAAGCGCATGACAATCTAGGCTTTCTGCGCAATGCACCGTCAGAGGAAATTCGTCAAGAAATCTATCAAAGCCGAATTCGGAGCTTGCAGCATCAGATCAACAACTTCCGCTCACAAGTAGATGAAATCAGGAGGCAATTGGATAATCAATGATGAACATTCATAAGTCAGACGATTTGTGGTTACCACTCGATGATCTACGGAAAGCACTTGACGTGATACTAACTGGGTTACATGAGCTTGGGATTGACCAAGTACCAGTCAAGCATGACTACTACTGGGAGATTCCCGAATCAAGCCTGTACGATCCGTATGAAAAACCGTCACCAAACTCACTCACCCTTGGACAGCTTCATGATGATTGGAGTGAGATACAACGAATTATTCGAGGCGAGATAGATCCAATTGCTTACCACTTGGTCGTGTTGGCTAGTTTGGCACGTTACGCTGGTCAAAAAACTATCGGCTAGTACTACAACGAGAGTTTGAAAATGGTTGAGATTTCTGTGAAAACCTCCTAAGGAGGAGACACAGAAATGAATCAGTTACAACCACCGGTCCCGCTCAAATTGAAGGCAGAAGAAGTGGCGTCTGAGTTGATGCCAGAGCTAGAAACGTATCATGCGATATACAGAAGTTGTTTCCAGCGCAAAGAGCAAGTCGAGCATAGCCTGAACTATCTACAGGGATTGCTATCGAACGTGCCGAACAAGTCAACGGAGTGCATGATATTGCACAGGGCAGGCAATGACGTGAATCAGATCCGAGCCACCCAGAACTTCATAGGTCGAGGCGCTTGGGACGATGGCGCCATCCTGCAGCAACACTGGCAAGAAGTCGAAAAAGACTTGGGTGATGCCAACGGTGTGCTTATCCTGGATGGCAGTGACTTTCCGAAACAAGGCAGCGAATCGGTTGGCGTCAAACGCCAGTGGTGCGGTCAACTGGGCAAAACAGCCAACTGCCAGGCAGGTGTCTTTCTGGGGTATGCCAGTCCCAAAGGATACACCTTGCTACATCGTAGCCTCTACCTACCGGAAGAATGGTTGACCGACGATGCTTATGCGGAACGTCGCCAAAAATGTGACATCCCCAAGGATTTGACCTTCCAGACGAAACCAGAGTTGGGTCTGGCAATGATTCAACACATCGCAAATGCCGGCACGCTCTCCTTTCGTTGGCTCACTTGTGATGAAGCCTTTGGTCGAGACAGTGTGTTCTTGGACGCAGTTGCAGAGCATCTGACTTACTATGCCGAAGTGCCGCATGACACTCGCCTTTGGTACAAACGCCCCCAAACCGGGGTGCCTGCGTGGTCTGGGCGAGGACGCAAGCCGACAATAGAACGATTGATTCCCGGAGAACCTCTTCCTGAGACGGTCGTCGATATCGCCGCTCAACTCCCTTCATCGGCCTGGTCTCGGCAGACCATCAAGGAAGGCAGCAAAGGACCCATTGAGGCAGACTTCGCCTACTTGCGTGTTGTCGCGGTGCGCAATGATTTGCCGGGTCCCGATGTCTGGTTGATCCTACGCCGGGACTGCACAACTGAAGAACTCAAAGCCTATCTCAGCAACGCACATGCCCTCACCCCTCTTTCCACATTCGTCTGGCTCAGCGCCATGCGCTGGCCGGTGGAAACCTGTTTTGAAGAGGGCAAGCAAGAAATCGGCCTTGGCGACTATCAAACCCGCACTTGGACCGGCTGGCATCACCATATGACCTTGTGCATTCTGGCTCACTTCTTTCTTGTCAGGTTGCGACTGCGACTCAAGGACAAGGCGCCGGATCTTACTTTGCCGCAAACCATCCTGCTGCTTCAGGCTGTCCTGCCCATGCCCAAGTTCGACGCGGCTCTTGCTATCGATATCATCCAGTATCGCCAACAACGCAACTTTGACGCCTATCGTTCTCATCGTAAGAAACGTATCAACCAAGCCAAACTCTCGTTGTAGTACTAGGATATTGTTGTTAATATGTCCACGTTCGGACAATTCCTCTCGCCGGACACGCTGGTGCCGGACGCAGGGCTGGTCCTCGATGACAATCGGTGTCGTCAGTCGTCAGTCGTCAGTCGTCTGTCGTCAAAGGACGACCCTGCGCGAGGACAATTCCTCTCGCCGGACACGTTGGTGCCGGATGCGGGGCTGGTCCTCGATGACAATCGGCGTCGTCGGTGGTCCATCGTCAAAGGACAATCCCGCGCGAGGACAATTCCTCTCGCCCGACACGTTGGTGCCGGACGCGGGGCTGGTCCTCGATGACAATCGGTGTCGTCAGTCGTCGGTGGTCCATCGTCAAAGGACGCCCCGCACTAGGACAATTCCTCTCGCCGGACACGTTGGTGCCGGATGCGGGGCTGGTCCTCGATTACAATCGGTGTCGTCAGTCGTCAGTCGTCTGTCGTCAAAGGACGACCCCGCTCTAGGCCAATTCCTCTCACCGGACACATTGGTGCCGGATGCGGGGCTGGTCCTCGATGACAATCGGTGTCGTCAGTCGTCGGTGGTCCGTCGTCATAGGACGACCCCGCGCGAGGACAATTCCTCTCGCCGGACACATTGGTGCCGGATGCGGGGCTGGTCCTCGATGACAATCGGTACATGTATGTGGGCGGCAATCCGCTCAAGTACACGGATCCGTCGGGACACACTCCGTACTTCGATATTTTGGGGGGAGGTGGTGGCTACGGAACTAAAGAGAGCATGGCAGCGATGGGTACAGCAATGGCGCTGTATGTTGCTACCTATAGCCTGACCGTTGATCAAGCTCTCTGGGAAGGGCCTTACGTAACGCCACGAAGTCACTCTACTTCGCAAGATCGTCCATTTGAGACGCCACATGATTCGGCGTCGACAGTGATGGACACCCCATTGTTGGGGCCGGAGCCACGTCCTGATTACGCGACGCCTGGCAACAGCGCCGCAACTTTTCAAACGGATGGACTGCTTGAAGGTTATTCGCTCTCAGGACAGCGGTCCGCTCAGGAGTTGATGTATGCCTCATTCACCTCTGGAAATCTCCGTGAAAATCTGCGACGCCTCACTGGCAATTCCACCAGCGAGATTCAAGGACTTGAGGCACACCATGTACTGCCACGGCAGTTTGAAGATAGATTTCTAGAGATGGGCATTGAGAATATCCACAATCCGCAATTCGGGAGTTGGGTAGCACAAACTCCACATCGTCAGTGGAGTCGAGAGTACAACGATAGGTGGCAGAGATTCTTGGCGAGAAACCCAACTACTGATGAGATCCTGAACTTCGCCCGTCAACTTGGAGAGGAATATGGCTTTGAAACCCACTTTGACTAGTTTTCAAGATTTTTATAGTCTCAAAGATCCGTTAGCTAGCCGCCCTCTTCGTCTGGAGCGACATATGGAAAGTCGTTCGCTATCCGTGGAGCATGCCTTTGCGCTTGCGAAAGGGCAAGAGGAGGGAAGGCAGCCCGTAAAGCTCAACGCCTATATGGGCGGGCAGGCGAGTGATTTTCTGTGGTCTGGTTTCCCCCCTTTACTCTGTGTCTCTTCCCGAGTCGTAGATCTATTGACCGAGAACAATGTCAGCGGTTGGTCTACCTACCTTGTAGAAGTATATGATCGGAAGGGAGTACAATTGCCCAATTATCACGGTTTCGCCGTGACTGGACCGGAGTGTGAGCGAGATCGGAGTCGTAGTGAGATTGTTGCAAAACCACCTCCAGCACCAGGAGGGCGAGGTTATGACGTCTATCGAGGCTTGTATTTTGATGAAGAAGGCTGGGATGGAAGTGACTTTTTTTGGATACGACATTCAGGAATTGTAATCACACAGCGTGTGTATATGCTCCTGCGAAAAGCGAAGGTAAGAAACATTAGTATGATCCCACTACCGGAGGTAGAGATCCCTGTTTCGCTCGATCAGTATGGAACTTCCTGATTTCATGTTGATATAGAAACCGCCCCGCCGAGGACCATGTCTTCGGCGGGTTTATTGCATCGTCGTCGGTGAACGACCCATCGCTAGGCCAATTCCCCTCGCCCGACACGCTGGTGCCGGATGCGGGGGTGGTCCTCGATGACAATCGGCGTCGGCGGTGAACCGTCGTCAAAGGACAACCCCGCGCAAGGACAATTCCTCTCGCCCGACACGCTGGTGCCGGACGCGGGGCTGGTCCTCGATGACAATCGGTACATGTATGCGCGAGGGAATCCGGTCAAGTACACGGACCCGACGGGGCATGATCCACAATGTGAGGTTGGCACTTCGGCCTGTGACGCAGAGTGGACACTCTGGCGACAGTATTTGCCTTATAGTGGCGAACTGTCCTGGGATAGCTTCGTTGCCGCATACAGATATTACAACAACTATGCTTCTACACCTGGAATGCTGTTGCAAGATTTTCTCATCAGCAATGGCGATATCAGTGGAGATCAAGCCGCAGCCACTCAACGCCTAGGATACGGCGAATGGTATGCTCAGCAAGTCGCTGGTCGTCCAAACCTCTCATCAATATTCCTAGGTTCGTATGAGACTTTGGAAAGTGCGCAACTAGACTATGCTGCTTCCAACAATCAGTCAGCCGTTCTTAGCATCGCTCTTCTCATGGCTGCGGTGTTCGGTGGTGCAGATGCACCATCAGATCCATCTCACCCTGGGAGCAGTAGCATTGCCCCGCGTTGGGTTAGAAACAAGAGTTCACTTGCTAGTTGGGCGAAGCAGATGCAGGACAACTACGAGATGCACGGCACGGTGCCATCCAGTCAAGAAGTAGATACACTTGTTGATCTTGCAAGTCAATATAGTGTTCATATCCGAGCGGATTTGGAAGGTCACTCTTGGCATCAAGTTTGGCACGTGCCTCACTTGAATGTTGGTGACAAAGGATTTCATGTGCCGGTCCCCCCAGGTTATCAGTTACCCAAGTGAGGGAAAGGTCTAAACCATGGGCTTAATGATTTTAGGAGTAGTCGCCGAAGATAGAGGTACTCAATATAGAGGAACCTATCGAGATAGTCCGCTTTACCGAGACGATCTTGCCGAAGATCACCCCATAAACCGGACAATACTCCGTATGATGTCTGAATCTGAGGATGCAGTTCAAATGCAAAATATTGAGTTTGCCCTGGACTGTGTCAGAGTGCTAAACCAGTATGAGGGTTATGATCGATTTGAAGTAATCGAAATGGTTGAGAGTGATCAACAGCCACTATATGATGGCATTTTCATAGGATACGATCTTTCGAACGGCCATCTTTCGTTACTGGACTGGGGATTGCAGTTTCGTAGATTAGGAGTCGTTTCAAACGAAGACAAGGTGCTTTCAATGATTCAACCGTTAGGAAACCTGATCCAAGCTTACTTCCAACCTAGGCTAAACACAAATGGGCTCTTTGAGTATTTTGATGAAGCAAGCTTTTGTTTGGATTGTCTGATGGCGCTGCAAGCCATTCGGCCTGGTCTGTTCGAAAATGAAGAGGTTGTTTTCAAAGTACTCAAGCTATGGCGGGTTCCGATTCCGAGCCAATGAAACATTGTATGCACACACTGCTCACAATGTAGATGTAGTCGCTTGCCGTCTACGGCACCCCGCGCCGGGACAGTCCCGTTCCTGCGTGGAGACCGTACCTTCACCGGCCAAAAACAGGACAGCACCGGCCTTCTCTACTACAACGCCCGTTACTACGACCCTTCTCTTAACCAAGAAACCACGCCGCCGAGAACCATGTCCTCGGCGGCGTGATTGTGTTGTGGATTAGGGTGTCACGTCCTCAGGCGGCGGTGACGTGAGGAGGGCGTTGAGTTCGTCCAAGGTGAGGCCGGTCACTTCGGCGATGAGGACGGGGTCAATGCCGCGGGCGAACATGGCCAGGGCGGTGCGGCGAAGGGCGTCCTCGCGGCCTTTCTCAATGCCTCGTTCAATACCTTTCTCAATGCCTTGTTCAATGCCCTTCTCAATGCCTTGTTCAATACCCTTCTCAATGCCTTCCTCAAAACCTTCCTGAAACCACTGCTCATGTTGCTTCTTGAAAGTAGACTGCAACATACCGGTGACCTCCTCAACAGAACGATATACTTCTACCAGCGAGGTGTAATCGTCGGATGTGACGTAGCCGCGAATGGCCAATTGCTTGTACCAATTAAAGAAGAGCGAGATGGCCTGCCGATCTTCTTCACGGCCAAAAAGCGCCAGGAACTGCTCGCTTAACAGCTCAATGTCGGGTTTGGATTCGGCCAGGAAGAGTGTGGAGACGATGTTCTGAATGCCCAGCAACTGCTCCTGGCTGAATTCGTTGGCCGCCAGTTTGAAGTAACGGAAGCCGATGGCGTAATCGCCCAGCGCAGGTTCTGGTTCTACCAACTCGCTCATGCTCTGCGCGGCGGACCAACGATCATCCCCATTATACAACAGCAGCGGGAAGATGGGCGGCAACTTTTTTGCATGTGGGTGTGCCTCTACCCAATCCATGTAGAAGTTGGTGATGTAGTTGAGCATCCTCAACGCCATCCACTTCTCTACGGTAGATTGGAACTCCATCAGCACGTAGACATAGAGTTCGTCGTCTCCCCAGGGGAGGCGATAGATGAGATCGCTCTCTGTCTCCTTGTAATGTGCAGAGACAAAGGACTTGTCCACCGTCTCGGCGCGGTCGAAGTCGAGTTGGTCCACCCAAGGCTGGCAGACGAAAGTCTCCATCAACTGTCGAAAGATGGTGCGATTCGAGAAAAGCATCTTGTAGCCGCTGTCGTGGACGTTGGTCATGCTCGGTCCAGAAGGGGGATTGGTGATTTGTGATTGGTGATTGGGGGCAGATCGCGACGCCTGTCATCAATCGTATAACGGCAGTTTATTCGAACGGATGTTCTTGTCAAGAGGATGGACGGTCATTCGGTGCGGTTGCCGGGGATTTTCAGTGAAACCCTTATTTTCGATGATTGTGCTGCACAGATTGGCTACATAAAAGATAGAGAAACTGAGCATTGACAGTCTGTATGATGCGTTCACAATTGATGTAACGACAGCAATTAACCCAGCTATCGATAGCGGAGGAATGTTGCTACTTTCCCAAAGGAATCATCAGATGGGTATACATTACGCGGAGTTGCAACCAATTGAGGGTGCAGTTGCGGAAAAGCTTCTATCCTCAAGGGACGCAAGTGAGGTAAGTAATGCTTTGATCCGTATGGCTTTGTTTAGCTCAGACTGGCAGTGGGTTCAGAATAAGTGCATTGTGCTTGCCCATCACCCAGATGTGAATGTCCGACGCACTAGTGCGCTGTGCTTTGGTCACATTGCCCGGATACATGGGAAGCTAGACTTGATCAAAGTGCTGCCTATACTCAATTCATTACTTAAAGATCCTGAGGTTGCAGGGATAGTGCAAGATGCATTCGATGACATTCGTTTGTTCATTCCCGAAGAGAGCCGATGAAGGCCTGAATAACTATACCGGAAGTCTGATGTTATTTGGGAATGGACGCTGACAATCATTCGCTCACAATAGGATAAAAATTGAGTGAACACCTACCCGTCCAACTCATGCGTTACATAGGCCAAAGAATTGTCGGCTAGGTTATAGCCCTAGGACAATTCCTCTCGCCGGACACGCTGGTGCCGGACGCGGGGCTGGTCCTCGATTACAATCGGTACATGTATGCGCGAGGGAATCCGGTCAAGTACACGGATCCGACGGGGCATGTGCCAAGTTCCACAATTCCCGAGCCACTATGTATTTGGTGTGACATTGAGATAGATTACTCTGACAAAAAAGGAGCGACAGATACGGCGGTTGATATAGTCGCAACTGTTGGTTGTTTCTTTATCGGCTGTCATGTTGATCGTGAGCAAAATGTTATCACAGGCCCAACCCCTGAGGAATATGTAGAATCTGCTGCGCTTGATCTTCTTCCTATTCCTATGGCTGCGGTTGGGCCAGAAGTAGGACGTGCACTTGCCAATACTGCTAATGCTGCACTTCATAGGTTACCTGATCGGCTACGGACAGCAACTATTGGAGCAAGTAAAAAGGCGGATGGTGGTATTGTACTGTCTGTGTTCGGGAGAACACCGAATGGTACGGAGGAAGTAGTTGAAGTACTCAGGCAAATGGGATACGACGTGTTGGATGCCCCGCTGATGCGTTCGCCTGCCACTCATGCGGAAAGACAACTATATGACGCAGGATATACGGAGATTGGAATATCTCGACAGCAAGGCATGTGTAACGAGTGTATTGAATTTTTCAGACACCATCCAGAAGCAAATATTACTCCGTATCGACCACCAGAATAGCTGCTTAACAACTGTGGGATACTTGAACTGGAAAGCATGGAGAATGAAATATACATTCTCCATGCTTTATGGGTGTTAAGACAAAAATAAGGAAAGCGAAAAGGGGACAAAATGGACAGCTTTACTCAGGAAGCAACGAAAATAATGATCAATCACAAAGGACCGTCTGTCGAGATCTCAGACAGTGAAGCCGAATACTTGAATTCACTTCCGCTTGAAAACGTGGTGGACGCCTTAAAGAATATATTCGATACTACATCTGATATTTTCACGGAATCTCGGGCTTTTGATGCCCTTTTAAAGCTTCAGAACTTTGATAAGGTTGGATTCATTATTGAGTTATATGACAACTCCGGTGTGGAATGGCGGTGTGTGTGTTGTAGATATTTACAAAAATTCTGGGATTCAAGAGCCGTGGAAAAACTGGCCGAAATTGTACGTAATGATCCCGATCCTGATGTTAGGTACGAGGCAGCGGTAGCTCTCGCAGAAATTGGAGATCTATCTATAGTTGATGCTTTGGAAATTGTTAGTGCAACTGATGATGGCATTGACTATGGAGGTTTCCGTGTTGCCGACATGGCCAAGGAAGCACTTCGCAAGATACACGTACGGACAGGCTTCACTGAGTAATGGGTAGTATCCTCTCTTGACCAATTCCTCTCGCCGGACACGCTGGTGCCGGACGCGGGGCTGGTCCTCGATTACAATCGGTGTTGTCGGTGGCCTGTCGTCAACGGACGACCCCGCACTAGGACAATTCCTCTCGCCGGACACGCTGGTGCCGGACGCGGGGCTGGTCCTCGATTACAATCGGCGTCGTCGGTGGTCCATCGTCAAAGGACGACCCCGCGCGAGGACAATTCCTCTCACCCGACACGTTGGTGCCGGACGCGGGGCTGGTCCTCGATGACAATCGGCGTTGTCGGTGTTCCGTCGTCAAAGGACGCCCCCGCGCGAGGACAATTCCTCTCACCCGACACGTTGGTGCCGGACGCGGGGCTGGTCCTCGATGACAATCGGTGTCGCAACCAAAAACAATCCGCCCAGGACGTGCTCCTGGGCGGATTGTTTTTGTTGTAGGATTAGGGTGTTCCGTCCTCGGACGGCGGTGACGTGAGGAGGGCGTTGAGTTCGTCCGCAGTGAGGCCGGTCACCTCGGCGATGAGGACGGGGTCAATGCCGCGGGCGAACATGGCCAGGGCGGTGCGGCGAAGGGCTTTTTCTGCACCTTCCTCTAAGCCTTCTTGGCGACCTTTCTCGATACCTTGTTCGATGCCTTCCTCGAAACCTTCCTGAAACCACTGCTCATGTTGCTTCTTGAAAGTCGTCTGTAGCATACCGGTGACCTCCTCAACAGAACGATAAACTTCAACCAGTGTGGTGTAGTCTTCGGGTTTGACGTAGCCGTGAATGGCCAGTTGCTTGTACCAGTTGAAGAAGAACGAGATGGCCTGCCTATCTTCTTCGCGGTCGAAGAGCGCCAGGAACTGCTCACTCAATAGCTCGATGTCGGGTTTGGATTCGGCCAGAAAGAGTGTGGAGACGATGTTCTGAATGCCCAGCAATTGCTCCTGGCTGAACTCGTTGACCGCCAACTTGAAGTAGCGGAAGCCGATGGCGTAGTCGCCCAAATCAGGTTCGGCTTCGATCAACTCGGCCATTGACGTGGCTGCGCGCCAGCGCTCGTCTCCATTATACAACAGCAGCGGAAAGATCGGCGGCAGCGTTTGGGCGTCTTCGTGGTCCTTGCGCCAGGACATGTAAAAGTCGGTAACGTAGTTGAGCATCCTCAACGCCATCCACTTGTCCACCGTCGATTGGAACTCCAAGAGCACGTAGACGTAGAGTTCGTCCTCGCCCCAGGGCAGGCGATAGATGAGATCGCTCTCGGTCTGTTGGTACTCTTCGCTGACAAAGGACTTGTCCACGCGCTCGGCGCGGTCGAAGTCGATTTGCTTCACCCACGGCTGCGGGACGAAGGTCTCCATCAACTGCCGAAAGATGGTGTGATTTGAGAAGAGGAGCTTGTAGCCGCTGTCGTGGACGTTGGTCATGCTTGGTCTAGGGTGGGGATTAGTGATTTGTGATGGGTGACTGGGCAGCGGGGAATGCCTGTTGGTACCCTTATTGGGGTAGTTTATCCGAACGGGTGTTCTTGTCAAGGGGATGGGTGGACATTCGGCGCGGTTTTTGGTGACATTCGGCAAAACGCTTACCGCCGCCGAATGTTTCCTGCGCGTCATCTACACAAAAGATAGAAAAACTGAGCATTGACAGCCCAAGCGCATCTTCCAAAATGGAGTTACTGTCGTCGTCAACGGACAACCCCGCGTGAGGACAATTCCTCTCGCCGGACACGCTGGTGCCGGACGCGGGGCTGGTCCTCGATGACAATCGGTGTCGGCGGTGGTCTGTCGTCGTCAAAGGACGACCCCGCACTAGGACAATTCCTCTCACCGGACACACTGGTGCCGGATGCGGGGCTGATCCTCGATGACAATCGGTGTCGTCGGTGGTCCGTCGTCGGTGGTCCGTCGTCGGTCTACGACCCCGCGCGAGGACAATTCCTCTCGCCCGACCCACTACCGTCACCCACTTTGCCTGCTTTGCCGCCGGGCTGGTTTCGTTCTACGGGCCGGCTTTTATGGCGGGATTGGCCGAAAACGGCGGCATACTGCCCTACACCGTCGACTCGCTGCGCCGCACGCTCTTTTCCACCGACCCCATCGGCGAACTGCTGCCCAATCGCGACGGCTGGACGGTGGAACACATCCGCTGGGAAGAACCCGCCAACCAGCAGATCCGCCGCAAGTTGACGCCGTCCACGGGCTGGCGCTGGCTACAAGGACGCGGCGTGGTGCGCGGTCACCTGCTAGGGGGGTGCGCCGAAGTGCTCGATTGGCTGCGCGGCACGGACGTCTGGCCCAGCCTCGACCAATGGGACGGGGCGGTCCTCTTTTTAGAGACGTCGGAGGAGATGCCGCCGCCGGATTTTCTCACGCGCCTACTGCGGATTTTTGCGGCGATAGACATTCTGCCACGGCTGTCGGCGATCCTCAGCGGGCGGCCGGGCGGACACGAACTCGATCCCGCCCACTTTGGCGACTACGATGAGGCGGTCCTCCGTGTGGTGCGCGACGAGGAAGGTTTGACCGATCTGCCCATTGTCACGCAGATGGACTTCGGCCACACCGATCCCATGTGCGTGCTGCCCCTGGGCGTGCAAGTAGAGATCGACGCCGAACGGCAGAGAATTGTCATTCTTGAAAGCGCAGTCTCATGACTCATTTTGAAAAGGCACGTCACACTCACCTTTGATCACAGCGCTCAAGGACGGCGTCTCTCGTTGATGCCGACACTTCCTCTTTCCTTGCCCTGGTAAATCAGCAGGTCACCCCACGCTTTTGCCCCAAACATAGCCATATTTGCGCGCCCAAACACTTTCTCGCCAAATTCTAATTTTAACCTTATGCGATTCCCGCTTAGGACAAATAGACTATTCCTTAGAAGAGTTCGCAACTCTCCAAGCCTATTTTTCGAACCCCCACACAAGGAGACGATGGTCGATGCTTAAGAAGCTATCTGGTGTTTTGATTGCGTCTTTGCTGTTGATTCTGACCGCCGCGCAGGCTTTTGCCGGCACAACTGTAGGTTGGGGCGGGGTGACAGTAAGTACGCCCAACACCTATAGTTCATGCACGGCCGTGAGTGATGTGATTACGGTTTCGGGCCTCACCGTGCTCAATGACACCTACGCCAATCCTGACATCAATTTCACCCTCGAAGGTTATGTCGACGTGCAGTATGTGCTGCCCGGCGGTGGCCGCCAGACTGTACCCAATGGCTACCAGACGGTGAATATGACGACCGACGGCCTCATCCACTTGAGCTATCCCCCCGTCTCCACCTGGCCGTTGACCGACCCAGGCTTCAACACCTATGAAATTCATGTGGACCTGGCGCTGCAACTGGTGGCCCGCAACGCCGTGAATGGCATTGTCGAATTCCTGCCGCCCCCCTTCGGCCCGGGGATCGACTGGGATGTCTTCTGCCAGCAGACACAACCGCCCTGCACCGATAGCGACGGCGACGGCATTTGCGACAACGTTGATAACTGTCCAACCACCCCCAACGCCGATCAGGCCGACATGGACGGCGACGGCGTGGGCGACGCCTGCGACAACTGCGTCTCCACCGCCAACCCCGATCAGGCTGACATAGATGGCGACAGTGTGGGCGACGTCTGCGATGTTGTTGAAAACCCCGGCACCGGCACACCGGGCTACTGGAAGAATCACGCCGAAGCCTGGCCCGTCAACGAGATTGTGATTGGCGGTGTCACCTATACGAAGGAACAGGCGATTCAGTGGCTCAACGAAAAGGACGGCGACAAGACAGTTACAATGTTCCGCTCGCTGGTCTCGGCCAAGCTCAATGTGCTCATCGGCAACAACAGTAGCTGTGTCGCTTCGGTCATCGCCGCCGCCGACCAATGGTTGGCCACCTACGGGCCGGTGGGCAGCAATGTGAAAGCCAAGAGCGATGCCTGGAAGGCAGGCGAACCCCTCTACCAGACGTTGGACGCCTACAACAACGGTCTGCTCTGCGCAGCGCACCGCGGTTAAGATTCACTGCAAAAAGTCCGACTTCTCTCAGAAGTCGGACTTTTTGCAGTAGCGTGATTGACAAACAGTGCGCAGTGCATTGAGGTTCATGCACTGCGCACTGTTTTTTTAATGAATTCAGCCGTTGCACTCCACAAAAAGCTATGCCATAATCATATTTACTTGCGAAGTGGATTGTCCCTTCCTCGTATTACGCTCTCCCGTCCCCCGAAAACTTATCCACCACCCACACCAGGAAGTCGTCGCATGAACCATCGCGCACGCTGGTCCGCCTCGTCTGTTGCTTGCTTTCTCCTTGTTGTTTCTTTGCTTTGGGCTTCTGAATCAACGCCGCCACGTCTGCGTGCTGCGGCCGATCCCGCTGTCTTCATCAACGAGATCCATTATGACAATGCCGGCGTCGACGACAACGAATTCGTCGAAATCGCCGCGCCGGCGGGGACGGATCTCAGTGGCTGGCAGTTGGTCCTTTACAACGGCGACAATGGACGCACCTACGCCACCCTCAACCTCACCGGCATCATCGCCGATCAGCAAGGCGGCGCCGGGACGCTGAGGTTTGAGCCAACCAGCATTCAGAACGGCCCAGCCGACGGTGTCGCCTTAATCGGCGCCGATGGCAACGTGGTGCAGTTCCTCAGCTACGAGGGGTCGTTGACGGCCACCAATGGCCCCGCCGTCGGCATGACCAGCATCGACATCGGCGTCGCCGAAGGGGATAGCACCCCTGCCGATCATTCGCTGCAACTTAGCGGCGCCGGCTGTAGCTATGCGAATTTCACGTGGAACATGCCTGCTGCGGCGACGCCGAACCTGCCCAACAGTGGGCAAAGCTTTGACTGCACAGCCACCCCAATCAACACCGCTACGCCTACAGCCACTTCCACAGTGACGACAACCGAGACGGCGACCGCCAGCCCCACGGCGACCGCCACGCCCACACGGTCCACCGGCTGGATCATCAACGAGATCCACGCCGACCCCGATGCCGCGCTGGGTGATGCCAACGGCGACGGTGTCATCAGCAGCGATGACGACGAGTTTGTCGAAATCGTCAACGCCAGCGGTCTGCTTGTGGACCTGGGCGGCTGGACCTTGTCCGACTCGGTGCAGATCCGCTACACCTTCCCACCGGCGACACTGCTGGCTCCGGGCTGCGCCCTGGTCGTCTTCGGCGGCGGTGTGCCCACCGGCGATTTTGGCAACTCCACCGTCGTCACGGCGACGAGTTTGGGGCTGAACAACGGCAGCGATAGTGTCATCCTCAGCAGCGAGAACGGTGTGATGGCGGCCTACAGCTACGGCAGCGAGGGCAACGACAATCAATCTCTCGTGCGCCAGCCCGACGTAACCGGCGGCGAACCGCTGGTCAAGCACCTGTCCACAGCGGCGGGGCTGCGCTTCTCGCCCGGCCTGCGCCTTGACGGATCGCCCTTCCCTGGCTGTGTGCCGGTCACGGCGACGCCCACCGCCACCCCCACCGAAACGCCGTCCTCTACACCGACGGCCACCGCCACCGCCACAGAAACGGCCACCACTACGCCGACTGCGACGGTCACGCCGACTGCCACAGTCACGCCAACAGTGACGGTCACGCCGACAGTGACAGTCACGCCGACAGTGACAGTCACGCCGACTGTGACAGTCATGCCGACTGTGACAGTCACGCCGACTGCGACGATCACGCCGACTGCGACGGTCACGCCGACTGTGACAGTCACGCCGACTGTGACAGTCACGCCGACAGCCACAGTCACGCCGACAGCCACAGTCACGCCGACAGCCACAGTCACGCCGACAGCCACAGTCACGCCAACAGTGACGGTCACGCCGACAGCGACGGTCACACCGTCTCCCACCCTGATCCCAGTCGCGACTGCTACCTCCACAATGACGCCAACCGCGACGCCGACGCCAACCGCCAGCCCCACAGCGACCGCCAGCCCCACGGCGACCGCCAGCCCCACAGCGACCGCCAGCCCCACAGCGACCGCCAGCCCCACGGCGACCGCCAGCCCCACAGCGACCGCCAGCCCCACGGCGACCACCACGCCCACACCGTCCACCGGCTGGATCATCAACGAGATCCACGCCGACCCCGATGCTGTGTTGGGCGATGCCAATGGCGACGGCGTCATCAGCAGCGATGACGACGAGTTTGTGGAGATTGTCAACGCCAGCGGTCTGCTTGTGGACCTGGGCGGCTGGACCTTGTCCGACTCGGTGCAGATCCGCTACACCTTCCCACCGGCGACGCTGCTGGCTCCGGGCTGCGCCCTGGTCGTCTTCGGCGGCGGTGTGCCCACCGGCGATTTCGGCAACTCCACCATCGTCACGGCGACGAGTTTGGGGCTGAACAATGGCAGCGATAGTGTCATCCTCAGCAGCGGGAACGGTGTGATGGCGGCCTACAGCTACGGCAGCGAGGGCAACGACAATCAATCTCTCGTGCGCCAGCCTGATGTGACCGGCGGCGAACCGCTCGTCAAGCACCTGTCCACAGCGGCGGGGCTGCGCTTCTCGCCCGGCCTGCGCCTTGACGGATCGCCCTTCCCTGGCTGTGTGCCGGTCACGGCGACGCCCACCGCCACCCCCACCGAAACGCCGTCCTCTACACCAACGGCCACCGCCACTGCGTCGCCATCCCCAACAGCGACGTCGACAGCGACGGCACGCGCCACGTCCACAGCGACGGCCACGCACACCCTAACGCCGACAGCCACAGTCACGCCGACAGCCACAGTCACGCCGACAGCCACAGTCACGCCGACAGCCACAGTCACACCGACAGCCACAGTCACACCGACAGCCACAGTCACGCCGACAGCGACGGTCACGCCGACAGCGACGGTCACGCCGACAGCGACGGTCACGCCGACAGCCACAGTCACACCGACAGCCACAGTCACACCGACAGATGTTGTTCCGAATCAAGCGCCCGTTGCAGTGGACGATGAAATCGTCACCGACGAGGACACGCCGTTCGAGATCAACCTGCTTGCCAACGACACAGACGAAGACGGCGATGCGCTGCAATTGGTGACGTTAGGCCCGGTGAGCCTGGGCACGGTGCGCGGTGCAGCGGACGGGACGATTCGCTATACGCCACTGCCCAACGTTCACGGCGAGGATGGCTTCAGCTATGCCGTGGGCGATGGGCGGGGCGGCGAAAGCAGCGCCGAAGTGCGGGTGACGATCCGGCCTGTCAACGACGCGCCGACGCTGGCGGCAGTGGCCGATCAGGTGCACAGCGTGGGCGAAAGTGTGACACTCAGCCTGTCGGCCCAGGATGTGGACGGCGACGCGCTCAGCTTCAGCGCCGCCGGCCTGCCCTTGGGCCTCTTGCTCGATCCACAAAGTGGAGAGATTGGCGGCATTGCCGGCATTTCCGGCGTCTACACCGTGACGGCAACAGCCGGCGACGGCGCGGCAACGGCGTCCACAGTGTTTAGGTGGACCATTGAATCGCCGGGTGGGCAGGTGGAGTCGGTGCTCTACCTGCCGGTGGTGGCGCGCCGTGAGATGCAGCCGGAACTGGTAGGCGAGATCCAGCTTGACCCCGCTCAATCCAGCTTTAGGGCAGGCGAAGCGGTGCGGATCAGGGTGACGGTGCGCAACCAGGGAACGGCGGCGAGTGGGCCATTCTGGGTGGATCTACACATCAACCCGGCCCAGGCGCCTCAAGAAATGCCGGCGCCGTGGAGCGACAACTGCGGCATGGTCCCCTGCTTCGGGCTGGCGTGGACGGTGGCGGGATTGGCCCCAGGGCAGAGCATTGAGCTGACGTCAGATGCGCCGGCCACAGCCTACTCGATCTGGCCTGGTTCTTTTGCTGGCGGCGTCCGCGATCTCTACCTTGTCGTCGACTCGTGGGGCAGCCACACCGGCCTTGTAGACGAAGCCAACGAGGCCAACAACGTTGCCGCCGTCCACGGGCTGGTGGTGGAAGGCGAAACTGTCCACACCGCGGGGATGGGGTGGGAGATGCCGGGGAGATAAAAACGAGTAATGAGTAACGAGTAACGAGTAATGAGTAATGAGTCAATGGCGTTAAGTTAGGCGTTCTGCTTGAGATTAAGGGATTAGGCGATTAGGCGATTGGAACAGAATTTCAATCGCTTAATCTCCTAATCGCTCAATCGCCAAGCCTTAACTTAATGCATTGACTGCTGCAACATGTGGATTACATGTGCAATCTTGTGCAGGGCAATCTGGGTGTGCGCTCCTGTCGCCGGGGATACCGGTGACGTCGATCATCGTGCGCTTTTTGCCGTGGCCTACGCCATCGACCGCGCCAAGGCCGAAGAGATCCTGTTGAGCATTGGCTTTAGCCGCACAAATGGGCACCACAAAAAGGACCGGTGGTTCGCCGCCGGTCCTGTTTGTTGGTGGTTTGCTCTACTTTGCACAAACGCAACTTTGTGAAATCCTAAACGAAAGCAAACGTAGGGCAAACCGTAACAAAAAGAAAAAAGTTGTTGACAAGTTAAGCATGTAGTTGTATGCTGGCTCTATCCCATAAGTAGGGGTTTGCGTTGAAAGGGGAACGATTTTCGCCGTTTGCCCAGGCTAATTCCGCCTCAACACAAACCCATGTGCCCCACCCCCACATCAGCCAAACACAAAAGTAGAATATTGTTAACTTTCTTCGTGCTCTCTGCGCCGCTCACCGTGCAGGGGCTTCACACGCACGGATTGAGGTGCTCATGGACTTCTCACAGCGAAGTTATCCGAAAGCACGTGTCGGCCTTTTTGCGATTGGCCTCGCCGCCTATTGGCCGCAGTTCCCCGGCCTGAAGGAACGGCTCGAAGGTTACTATCGCCATATTGCCGATCAGCTCACCCATTTTGCCGATGTGGTGGGTTTGGGTTTGGTGGATACCCCACAAGAAGCCCACAAAGCCGGCGATGCCCTTGCCGCCGCCAATGTCGATCTCCTCATTTGCCACACCGCCACCTACGCCACCAGTTCGCAGGTGCTGCCGATTGTGCAGCGCGCCAAAGTGCCTGTACTGGTGTTGAATTTGCAGCCCACGGCGGCGCTCGACTACGAAAACACCGACACCGGCGAGTGGCTGGCCAACTGCTCCACCTGCTGTGTGCCTGAACTCTCCAACGCCTTCCACCGCGCCGGGATCGAGTTTCAGGTGGTCTCCGGCACCCTTTTTGACGATGATCGGGTCTGGTCTTCGCTGCGCGAATGGTGCCAGGCCGCGACGGCGGTGCGGGTGCTGCAAGGATCGCGCTTCGGCTTCCTCGGCCACACCTACCCCGGCATGCTCGACATGTACTCCGATTTCACCCAGCACCACGCCCAATTGGGCCTGCACGTGGAAGTGCTGGAAATGGACGATCTGGCCGATCGCGTCAACGCCGTGACTCAGGCCGAAATTGAGCGCAAGCGAGAGGAAGCGCGTCAGGTCTTCGCGATTGACGCCTCGGCCAAAGAAGACGATCTGCAACGCGCCTGTAAAGTCGCCGCCGGCCTGGATCGGCTGGTGGCCGACTTTGAGCTGGGCGGCCTGGCCTACTACTACCGGGGCAGCAACGACAACGAGTTCGAGCGGCTGGGCGCGGCGCTGATCCTGGGCAATTCGCTGCTCACCGCCCGCGGCATCCCCGCCGCCGGCGAAGGTGATCTCAAAAACGCCGTGGCCATGAAGGTGATGGATGTCCTCGGCGCGGGCGGCTCGTACACCGAATTCTACGCCATGGACTTCAACGAAAAGTTCGTGCTCATGGGTCACGACGGCCCGGCCCACCTGGCCATCGGCGACCGCAGGCCGATCCTGCGCGGGCTGGGTCTTTACCACGGCAAGTCGGGCGCGGGCGTCTCTGTCGAATTCAACGTCAAAAGCGGCCCGGTGACCATTTTCAGTTGCACCCAAACCCGTGACGGGCGGCTCAAGTTCCTGGCTGCCGAAGGGGAATCGATCCCCGGCCCGATTCTGCGCATTGGCAACACCAACAGCCGCATTCGCTTCGGCCTCAACCCAGCCGAATTCGTCGACGCCTGGTGCGCGCATGCCCCCACCCATCATTGCGCGCTGGGAATTGGTCATCGCGGCGGGGTGCTGGCGAAGTTTGCGCGGTTGCAGAAGTTGGAGTTCGCGAGGGTAGGATAGTTTATGTTAGCCAACGAACGCCAACAGCAGATCATGGCCCGGCTGCTGACCCATGAATCAGCCTCGGTTGCGGAGCTGAGCGAGATCTTCCAGGTTTCGCCGGTGACGATCCGCAACGATCTGAATCAGTTGGCCGATCAAGGACGGATTGTGCGCATCCACGGTGGGGCGCGCATTGTGAATGGGCGGGCGCGCCAGGAATTTTCCTTTGCCACACGGCAAGGGATTAACGCCGGGCGCAAGGAACGGATCGGGCGCCTGGCCGCGGAACTGGTCAGCCCAATGGATTCGATTCTGCTTGACGCCAGCACAACGGCTATCGCCGTGGCGCAGGTGTTGAAACAGCGCCCCAACCTGCGCGATGTCACAGTGGTGACCACCGGCGTGTGGACGGCGTTGGAGTTGCTCGACGCCCCCGGCGTCAACGTGGTGCTCACCGGCGGCAATGTGCGCAACATCACCGGCTCGGTCACCGGGCCAATTGCGGATCAGGTATTGCAGGGCTTCAATTTGCAGAAAGCCTTTTTGGGCGCGTGGGGTGTCAGCGTAGAAGAGGGCCTCACCGATACCCACCTGCTTGAAGTAGAGTTGAAAAAGTCAGTCATTGTGCGCACCAAAGAAGTGATCGCCGTGGTCGACGGCAGCAAGTTTGGGCGACTGGGGCTGGCGTCCTTTGCGGCGCTGGCAGAGATTTCCTGCCTCATCACCGACGATTCCGCCCCACCGGAAATGCTCGACACGCTGCGCGGGTTGGGGGTGGCGGTGATGGTGGCGGAGCGTAATGCGTAATGCGTGGTGCGTGTACCAGTAGAGCGTGTGACTCTTGCAATGGGATGATTGTGGGCGGCCCATCGCTCTTTTGTGGACACGGATCGAAGGAAACACAGATTCTAGATCCGTGTTCTGCCCAATCCGTGTCCACAAAAAAGCACACCAATTCAAGAACAACATCGCCACTGGTACACGCACCACCCACCACCAAAAAACACAAAGGAGCAACCATGCACCGCGTCGGATTCCAACTGAAAGTCAAGCAAGAGATGCTCGACGACTACATCAAGCACCACGAGAACGTCTGGCCCGAAATGCTGGACGCGCTGCGTGCGGCAGGCTGGCACAACTATTCTCTCTTCGTGCGCGAAGACGGCCTCCTTTTCGGCTACGTCGAAACGTCCGAAGGTCTTGAAGCCGCTCAGGCCAAAATGGCCGTCACCGAAGTCAACACGCGCTGGCAGGAATTCATGGCGCCCTACTTCGAGTCGGCGAACAATGAGCGGGCGGATGAGCTGTTTGTTGAGTTGAAAGAAGTCTTTCACCTGGATTGAGATTGGGCGATTAGGAGATTAGGAGATTGGGGATCGTGTACAGGATCTCAAATCGCCTAATCCCCCAATCGCTTAATCCCCCAGTCACTAATCACCAATCACCAGAAAGGAGCCACCCCCAACCGTACACCGTCGTTCCCCACCACATTCGTTCTTAAAGAGGAGAAGAGTGATGAAGAAACTGAATATGCTGTTTGTGTTGTTCCTGTTTATGAGCCTGACGCTTGCTGCGTGCGCCGCGCCCGCTGGTGACAGCGGCGGCGGAGACACAGCCGCGCCGGCTGAACCGGCCGCGCCGGACGCGCCCGCCGGTGATTCCCAGTTGCCCGTGGACGTGCCCCGCGAAGAACTCTTCGTGGCCGATCAGATCTTCCGCTACAGTGTGATCGACAACTACAACCTCTGGGTCAACGGGCCGCACAGCCCGCACCGCCACGCCCTGATCATGGAAACCCTCTGGTATCGCGATCAAGAGACCGGCGAGCTTATCAACGGCGTAGCGATTTCTGAGCCGATGTACAACGAAGACTTCACACAGATGAGCGTCGACCTGCGCGACAACATCTACTGGAGCGACGGTGTCCAGTTCACCGCCGATGACCTCGTCTACACCGTCGAGACCCTGAAGAACAACACCCAGTTGGCCGCCAACGGCTGGTCGGCGCAGTTCAACCAGTTCCTCGAATCTATTGAGAAGACCGGCGACTTCAGCGTGCAGTTCAACCTGAACCAGTCGAATCCGCGCTTCCACAGCATGTTCGAGACGCGCTGGAACGGCGTCTACATCATGCCCAAACACATCTTCGAAGCAGTGGAAGATCCGGCCACCTTCACCTTCAACCCGCCGGTGACGTTGGGCGCATACACCATCACCGAGACCGATCCCAACGGCTTCTGGGAACTCTTCACCCGCCGCGATGACTGGGAACGCACCCCCGCCGGTATCATCGTGGGCAAGCCCGGTCCGAAGTATGTGCTGACCATCTTCTACGGCGACAGTGCGCGCAAGGCCATTGCTATGTCCCGCGGCGAATTGGACGTTTACTTCGACGTGGACTTTGAAGCCTTCGAGACCACGCTGGACACAACGCCGACGGCGCGCTCGTGGTACACCGAGTTCCCGTGGGCCTACCCCAACGAAGTGAGCACCCGCCAGTTCGCCTTCAACATGGAGACGGACCCGATCTACGCCAACAAAGACGTCCGTTGGGCGCTGGCGTTGACCCTGGATATTGTCGAACTCCAGACCGAGTACATCGGCGGCGTGGCCAAGGTAACCGCTATGCCTATCCCGCCCACAGCCTCTTTGAGCGCCATCTACCTCGACCCGATGGAAAATTGGCTGCAAAACCTGGAAATCGAGATCGAGCCGGGCACGATGTACAAGCCCTACGATCCGACTGTGCCGGATCGGATTGCCGAGTGGGCCGAAGCCGAGGGCTACACCGTCCCCGGCACGCCGCGTGAGGTTTTCGGCACCGGTTGGTGGAAGTACGATCCTGAAGTGGCCGAACGCCTGCTGATCAAGAACGGGTTCAGCCGCGACGGTTCGGGCAACTGGCTCAAGCCCGACGGCACGCCGTGGGTGATGCAACTGCAATCGCCGCCCGACGAAAATGACGCCTTCCGCATGGCCAACGCCGCCGCCGACATGTGGAGCGACTTCGGCATCGACGTCAACTTGCAGGGCCTCGAACGCAGCGTGTGGGATCAGAATCACGTCACAGGGCAATACGAAGTCAGCACGCCGTGGTACAGCTTCGCCCAGGCCGCCGGCGACGCCTGGCCCGAAATCCGTGGCTTCCATCCCGACTTCTACATCCCCAACGGCGAGGACTACCGCTCCACCGGCGGCAACAACCACCAGCGCATCAACGATCCGCGCATCGGCGAGTACATCGACGCCATGAATGGACTCAACCCCACCAGCGAAGAGAACTACGCGGTGGTCACCGAGTTCCTCAAGTATTTCACGGAAGAGATGTACATGATCACCGCCATCAGCTTCAAGAAATTCGTCACCTGGGACGAGCGCTACTGGACCGGCTTCCCGACGGCTGAGAATCCAACCTACATGCCGCTCTACTGGTTCCACGGCGGCAAGTTCGCCTTCCAGAGCCTTGAACCTGTGAATGAGTAGGTGAGTAACGATTCAGGTGACGTAGGGGTTTGCGTGGGGCGGAAGCGAACTTCGCCTCATTGGCGAGGACGCCTTCCGCCCCACGCAAACCCGTACAGTACGTCACTTGTATAGATTCGAGATTCAGCGATTTGGGGATTAAGCGATTTGGGGATTAAGCGATTTGGGGATTAAGCGATTAGGAGATTAAGCGATTGGGGATCGTCTACACGATCTGAAATCGCCTAATCTCTTAATCGCCTAATCTCCACGTGAAGCACAATCAGTCTGCTTTTACGAAAACAGGTAGGGAGTCCCACATGCTCCTCTTCAAAGAATATATCCTGCCCCGGCTGGTGCAGTGGTTGCTGGTGATTTTTATCGGGGTGACGATTACCTTCATCATTCCGCGGCTGTCGCCGGTGAATCCGGTGGATCAGGCGCTTGGACGGCTGACCGCCTTCCAAAGCCTTAGCCCAGAAGCAACGGTGGCGCTGCGCGAATCTTTGCTCGATCTTTACGGGCTGGAAGGCAACATTTTTCAGCAGTACATCAATTTTTGGACGCGTATTCTGCAGGGCGACTTAGGACCATCATTTACATCGTTCCCCATGACGGTGAACCAGATGATCCGCAACGCCATCGGCTGGACGGTGGGCCTGCTGGGCACGACGATTGTGCTTTCGTGGTTGTTGGGGTTGATCCTGGGCGCGCTGTCGGGCTATTACCCGAACAAGTGGTGGTCGCGTATTCTCGAAAACTCCCTGGTTGCGGTCTATCCGGTGCCTTATTACATTTTGGCCTTTATTTTGCTCATGATATTGGCCTATTACTTTCCAATTTTTCCGCTGGTGGGTGGGGCCAAAGGCACGCCTGGCTTTTCGTGGAGCTACCTCAGCAGCCTGGTGGAACACAGCTTTTTGCCGGCGCTTTCGATTATCATCGGCGGCACGGCGTTCCGCTTTATTATGTCCAAGGCGCTGACCAGCAGTGAAGTCTCCAGCGATTACGTGCAATACGCCGAAATGGCGGCGGTGCCCAAACACAAAATCCTTTTTTCGTATCTGATCCGCAACACCATGCTCCCCCAGGTCACCGATTTGGGCCTTTCGCTGGGGGCAATTTTCGAAGGCGCCTTGATCACCGAAGTGGTCTTCGGCTATCCGGGGCTGGGCTACACACTTTTCGTGGCCATCACCTCCGCCGACTACAACCTGATTATGGGCGTAACCCTGCTTTCCATCGTGGGCATCGCCACGGCGTCGCTGTTGGTGGATTTGATTTATCCGTTGCTGGACCCAAGAGTGCGGTATCGGTAGCACGTGTTGCGTAGTGCGTGGTGCGTGTACCAGTCGAGTGTGCGATTTCTGTATTGGGGACGACTTCTACTCGACCCGTTGCTCTTTTGTGGACACGGATCGAAGGAAACACAGATTCTAGATCCGTGTTCTGCCCAATCCGTGTCCACAAGAAAAACGGACCAATCCAAGTTCAACATCGCCACCGGTACACGCACCACGCCCTACGCACCACGATCTGACACAAGGAGACCCTATGGCTGTACTGCGCGATCTACTTCGCTATAGCCCATCCTTCCGCATCGGCGCTTCGATTTTGCTGCTGATGATCGTGATGGTGGTACTGTCGTTTTTCTCTCCCTACGAGCCGGATGATCGGCGCGCCGTGCCGCGCAATGAACCGCCGTCGGCGGAGTTCATTCTGGGCACCACCTCCACCGGCCAGGACGTCTTCTGGATGCTCACCTTCGCCATCCGCAACACCTTGATCGTGGCCGGGATCGCCGTGATTATCGGGCGCAGCATCGGCGTGGTGCTGGGGATGGTGTCGGGCTATGTGGGCGGGCGCTTTGACCGTATCGCCTCGTCCATCGTCGACAGTTTTATAGTGATTCCACGCCTGCCGCTGGTGATTTTGCTGGCTGCCATTCTGCGCGGGCAGCTTTCGCTGCTGGGGCTTGCCGTGCTGCTGGGCTTGCTGGATTGGGCGTACCCGTCCAAGCGCTATCGAGCGCAGATCCTCAGCTTGCGCGAACGAGAATTCACCTACACCGGCGTCTTCGCGGGGATGAGCACACTCAAAATCGTCATGCGCGAGCACCTGCCCTTCCTCGTTCCTTTCTTGCTGGCCGATATGGTGAGCGGTTTCCTCTTCGCCATCGGCTTCGAGGTGACGCTGGCTGTGCTGGGCTTGAGCGACCTGGACGCGCAGAGCATCGGCACCATGCTCTACTGGGGCAACTATTATCAGGCGCTGCTCACCAACCGCGTCTGGGTGCTGGCGGCGCCGATTGCAGCCTCGGTGCTGATCGTCATCGGCTTCTATCTGGTCTCGATCAGCCTGACGCGCTTCCTTGATCCGCGCACACGGCTGGCTCGGCTACAGGTGGCGGGGTAAAGACTGATCCGCCGATGTCATAGATTCAGTTGTGCAGACGAGATTGAGAGATTAGGAGATTAGGAGATTAGGAGATTAGGAGATTGATACAGGAGTGCAATCCCTTAATCGCCTAATCTCTCAATCGCTAAGCACGGATGACATTGACGGAACAGCAATCAGAGGACAAACAATGACCAACATTATTGAAGTACAGGATCTCAAAGCCTACTACATCACCCAAGCCTACGGCGTCGAGCGGACGGTGAAGGCCGTCGACGGCGTTTCGCTGCATGTGAAAGCCGGTGAAGTCTACGGCATCGCCGGCGAATCGGGCTGCGGCAAGTCTTCTTTGCTCAAAGTGATGTTGGGCGCACACAAGCCACCGTTGACCGTCGTCTCGGGCACGGTGAAGTACGCCTTTAACGGTCAGGAGATCGCCGCCCTCTCGCTCGATTCCAACACGCTGCGCGATCTGCGCTGGAAGGAAGTTTCGTACATCCCACAGGGATCGATGCATGTGCTCAACCCTGTGCGGCGCATTCAAGACACCTTCCACGACTTCATCGCCGCGCACAACAATCTCTCGAAAGCCGAGTCGGTGCAGATGACACGCGCCTACTTGCAAGAGTTGGGCCTGCCCGAAAAGGTGCTCACTGCCTTCCCGCATCAGCTCTCCGGCGGCATGCGCCAGCGTGTGACGATTGCACTGGCTACGATCCTGTGGCCCAAGCTCATCTTCGCCGACGAACCCACCACGGCCTTGGACGTGATCGTGCAGCGCGGCGTGATCCAGTTGCTCAAAGAGATTCAGCAGCGTGAAGGCAGCACACTGATCCTGATCACCCACGATCTCGGTGTACACGCCAACCTGGCCAACCGCATCGCCGTCCTCTACGCCGGGAAGGTGGTGGAGGAAGGCGACACGCGCACGATTTTGAAGAACCCCAGCCACCCGTACACCCAATACCTGATCCGTTCGCTGCCCAACATGGCCGAACGGACGGAGCGGGTGAGCATCCCTGGCCGCCCGCCGGCCCTGGACGCACCGCCCAGCGGCTGCCGTTTCCACCCGCGCTGCCCGCTGGCCATGGATCGCTGCAAAGTCGAAGATCCCGCCTTGATCGAGCTGCATCCTGGTCATCGCGCCGCCTGTCACCTGCTCACCGAAGGGGTGCCTAATGCCCACATCTGATTCCGTGCTGCTGGCCCAATCGGTCACCAAGATTTTTCGGATACGGCAGGGCTTTTCTTCGCGCGAGTTCCGCGCCGTAGACGAAGCCAGCTTCGAGATCGACCTGACCCGGCCCGAAATTTTCACCATCGCCGGCGAAAGCGGCAGCGGCAAGACGACGCTGGCGCGTATGTTCCTGGGGCTGGAGACGCCTACCGCCGGCGTCCTCAGCTACAAAGGACGTTCGGTGGCCGATCTCAGTGAAAAGGAAAAGCGCACCTGGTTCTTCAAAGAGGTGCAGCCCGTCTTCCAGGACCCGTTTGCGGCGTTCAGCCCCCTGAAGCGCATCGACAGCTATCTCTACGAAACTGCTCTCAACTACAAAATGGCCGACAAGCGCGGCGTCGACGCCTACATCGACAAGACGCTGGGCGAAGTTGGGCTTTCGCTGGCCGAAATCAAAGGACGCTATCCCAACGAGCTTTCCGGCGGGCAGGCGCAGCGTGTGGCCATCGCCCGTTCGCTACTCACGCGCCCGTCGTTGATTGTGGCCGACGAGCCGGTGTCGATGTTGGATGCGTCGTTGCGCATGTCGATTGTGAACATGTTCCGCAAGCTCAAAGACGAACAACAGGTCACCTTCCTCTACGTCACCCATGATTTGGCGACGGCGTTCTATTCGGCGGACCGCATTGCCGTCATGTTGCGCGGGTGGATCGTGGAAATGGGTCCTGTGGAGCAGGTGTTGGGCAACCCCAAACATCCGTACACCATCAACCTCAAGGAATCAATCCCCCAGGCCGATCCCGACAAAGCGTGGGCGTCGAAGACCAGCCTCGTGGAATTGGAAACCGACGAGTACATGCGTGTCGGCTGTCGCTACGCCGGTCGCTGCCCTGCCGTCATGGACATCTGCCGTCAAAAGTCACCGCCCACGGTGGAACACGAAGGACGACAGGTGAAGTGTTTCTTGTATGAGTAAACAGCAGAGAGAAAGCAAAAGGAGGGGAGAAGGCAAAAGGCAAAGTGCAAAAGGCAAAAATGGTCGAGTTTGTTGATTGGACATTTGAATGTTACGGGTTGCAGGTGGCATTGGGTAAGTAGAAAGTGAACAGCTTCCCACTATATAACTGCCAATGGTGTCAAGCCGCTCTGCCACTTTTGCCTTTTGCCTTTTGCACTTTGCCTTTTGCCTTCTTTTCTTCCTTTGCGTTCTTTGCGCCTTTGCGGTGAAATGAAACGTACCTAATCTCCAATCTCCACCCTCACCCCACTGGAGGAAAAGCCGTGTTAAGAGTCGCCGTCATCGGCATGGGCAACATCGGCAACACCCATGCACCGGTTTATCAACAGGATCCACTGGCCGAATTGGTCGCCGTGTGCGACATTATCAAGGACCGCGCCGACAAAGCAGCGGCGCGCTACGGCGTCCCCGCGTTTTACAGCGTTGAGGAGATGCTGCGCAACGTGGAATTAGATGCGGTCAGCGTCACCACGGCAGGGACGGAGAACGGCGGCGATCACTTCGAGCCGACGATGCAGTGTCTGGAAGCGGGCCTCAACGTCCTCGGCGAAAAGCCCATCTCCAACGACATTGTCAAGGCGCGGCAGATGGTGGCCAAGGCCGAGGAAAAGGGCGTCTACTACGGCATCAACCTCAACCACCGCTTCGTGCCCCCTGCCGCCAAAGCCAAACAGTGGGTGAACGAAGGCAAGTTGGGCGATCTACTCTTGATCAACATGACCATGTGGATCGGCAACCCCAACGAAACGTCGCCCTGGTTCCACATCCGCGCCCTGCACCCCCATTCACTGGACATCATGCGCTATTTCTGCGGCGACGTGAAGCGCGTCCACGCCTTTTTCAACAGAGCGCCGGGGCGCATCACCTACTCCAACGTGCAGGTGAATTTGGAATTTGAGAACGGCGTCGTCGGTCACCTCACGGGCAGCTACGACACCAACCCGCGCCACAACCTGGAACGCTGCGAAGTGATGGGAACGGAAGGTCGCTTCGTCCTCGACAATTTGTACGAGGAACTCACCCTCTACCCGCGCCGCTCCGACGAGCTGACCGTGATCCGCAACAGCATCATGGGCGGGCTGAGCGGTTTCAACGCCACCTTCACCAACCGCATCCACCGCTGGCTGGAACAGATCCACGCCGAAGTCGATCCCCGCGAAATCGAAGCCTCCGGCCGCGAAGGGCTGGCGGTGCAAGAGATCATCGAGGCCGCCATCCGCTCGCACGAGAGCGGCGTGGCGGAAGTGCCGGGAGAATAGGAAAAATGAGATGATGAGGATGATGGGATGATGGGGTGCCGTCGAGATTCATCATCCCATCATCCTCATCATCTCGTTCAGAGCAAGGAATCCCCCAATGACCAATCCTCTTCGTATCGCCATCCTCAGCTTCGCGCATGGACACGCCGCTGCGTACTGTCGGCGCATGTCCACTTTCGAGGACGTGCGCATGGTGGCGTGTTGGGATGACGATGTAGCGCGCGGCGAGAAGATGGCGGCGGAGTTTGGCATGTCCTATTCGCCGCATGTTGAGGATGTGATTCAACATCCCGAAATCGACGCCGTGATCGTGACATGCGAGACGGATCGCCACCCCGAAATGGTGATGGCGGCGGCGGCGGCAGGCAAGGCGATCCTGTGCCAGAAGCCGATGGCGCTGACGCTTGAGGATTGCGATCGCATGTCCGCCGCGGTGGAGCGGGCCGGGGTGCCGTTTATGATGGCCTTCCAAATGCGCCAGGACCCGTCCAATATCCGTCTCAAAGAATTGGTGGAGAGCGGCGCGGTGGGCAAGATCGGGCTGCTGCGCCGTCGCCATGCCATCCCGCTGCTCTTCAGCCAGGATTTTGTCACCGGGCCGACGCGCTGGCACTTCGATCCCAAACACAACATCGGCATGTTCTTCGACGACGCCAGCCACGCCGCCGACTTCATCCACTGGGTGATGGGCCGCCCGGTGAGTGTGATGGCCGAAATCGGCAACACCCTCACCCACGTCGCCCCCGACGACATGGGTGTGGCCATCTACCGCTTCGCCAACGGCAGCATGGCCGAACTGGTCAACTCGTCGGTGATGTTGGCAGGCGAAAACACCACCGAAGTCTACGGCGATCAGGGCGTGATTATCCAAAACCACGACGACGTGCCCTCGACCAACGGCCCGCGCGTAGACAACGCCATCGCGCTCAAACTCTGGCGGCGGGGCCAAACCAGTTGGGAAGATCAGCAGATCCCCATCCCGGCCAACCACGGCGAACGCATCCAGGGCGTGCCCCGCGCCTTTGTGGACTACGTCCTCAAAGGCACGCCGCCCACCGCCACCGCCGAGGACGGTCGCGTCGCCGTGGAAATGGTGCTGGCGGCGTATCAGTCGGCGCGTGAAGGACGAAGAATCGAACTGGGGACGAGATGATGGGGATGATGAGATGATGGGGATGATGGGATGATGAGATGATGGGACGATGAATCTCGGCGATGGACCATCATCTCATCATCTTCATCATCCCATCATCCCATCATCCCATCATCCTCATCATCTTCATCATCTCATCATCTCACACTCTCTCGGAGCCTCACCCTATGTCTCTGATCACCATCATCGGCCGTGGACATTCGGCCACGCGGGCAATGTCGCAGACGTTGTCGGCCAGTGGGGTTTTTATGGGCAACCGGATCAACCGGTCGGGCGATCTGTTGCCGCCGCAGCCCATGTACGAGGCGTGCCGTGTGTTGGCGCGCCATGTGGCATGGAAGGGCGACCTCGAATGGGATTTCAGCCAACTCCACGACATGCCCATCCCCGACGAGTTCACCGATCTGATCCACACCTATTTGCAGTCGGTGTTGGCCGCGCCGGCGCCGAAGAAGGGGTGGAAGATCCCCGAAACCACGCTGGCCTTCCCCTGGATCCTGCGCATGTTCCCCGACATCAAGTACATCTTTTGGGTGCGCAACCCGCGCGACTGCATCCTGGGCCGACACATGACCGATGACCTGCACGATTTCGGCATCGACTACCCCGAAACCGAAGACGAACGCCGTCGCCGCGCCATCTCGTGGATCTACCAATACAAACTCGTTAAAGCCACGCCTAAACCGGTCCACTGGATCGAAGTGCGCATGGAAGACTTCGTCTTGCGCCAGGAAGAAACCCTGAGCCGGCTCGAAACCTTCCTCGGCTTCCCCCTGGCCCGTATCCCCGTCCACCCCGAAACTGTGGGGCGATACAAGACCGATGACGGGATAAGTATGTTTGATTTTTTGGAGCCGGCAATGCGCGAGTATGGATATAATGAGTAAAGAGTAATGAATAAGGGTTGGGGACGGTTTCGTTTCACTTGCATGAAATCACCTTCAAGAAAAACGGCAGCGACCCCAACCCTTATTCATTACTCCTTACTCATTTCTAAACGACCTATCGTTCCCATCTCCACCCAACACTCTCTACTCAGGAGTCTCCCATGCCTTCACGTCGCACCGCTCGACGGCGACCGCCGAATATTGTGCTTTTGGGCATTGATTCGCTGCGCCGCGATCACATGAGCTGTTATGGCTATCACCGGCTGACCACGCCGCACATTGACCAGTTCGCCAGGGAAAGCACGCTGTTTGAACAGACCTTCAGCGCCCACATTCCAACGACCAGCGCCTATGCGTCGATGTTGACCGGGCGCGATGTGATCGGCACGCAGGTGGTGGCGCTGCGTCACAAAGGGCCGCTGCGCGAGGAAGTGCCCACGCTGGCCGAGATCCTCAAGGAAGCCAACTACAACACCTCCTGTGTCGGCTTCAGCGGCAACCCCAGTTCGCGCGGTTTTGACAACTACATCACCTTCCCCGGCTGGGGCAGTTGGAACGAGGGACGCAGCCCCAAAGCGCAAAATCTCAACGATGTGACGCTCCCCGAACTGGAACGGCTGGCAAAGAAGCGCGATCCCTTCTTCCTCTTCTTGCGCCACATGGACCCGCACGCGCCCTACCTGCCGCCCTATCCTTTCGAGCGGGCCTTCTATCATGGCAACGAGAGCGACCCCGAAAACAAGTCGATGGAGCCGGTGATGAGCTTCAAGCCTTTCCGCGACTTCTTCGCCAGTTGGATGCCGCCGGGCATCTCCGACAAGGAGTACGTCATCGCCCAATACGATGGCGCAATTGCTTACATGGACGCCGCCATCCGCACGATCTTCACGGCGTTGGAAGTGCGCGGTCTGGCCGAAAACACCATCGTCGTCATCAACGGCGATCACGGGGAAACGCTCTACGAACACGAATGCTGGTTCGATCACCACGGCATGTACGAGCCGACGCTGACCATCCCCCTGATCATCCGCTACCCCGGCAAGATGCCTGCCGGCAAACGCGTACGCGGCTACAACCAGCACAAGGATCTCGTCCCCACGCTGCTGGAACTGGCCGAATTGCAGCACGACGATCTCACCTTCGACGGGCGCAGCCTGATGCCCATGGTGCGCGGTGAAGTGGCGTCGCACGAAAGCGAGTTCTACATCACCGAGTGCACGTGGATGCGCAAGCATGGCTGGCGCACGCCGCAGTGGAAATTGATCATCGCGCTGGAGCCGGATTTCCACTTCAAGCCCGAAGTCGAACTCTACAACCTGGTGGAAGATCCCGGCGAGAACAACAACCTGGCCGAAGCCGAACCCGGCGTCGTCGCATTCCTCAAAGGCCGCATGGAGGCCTGGATCGCCAAGCGTGAAGCCGAAACCGGCCTGCCCAACCCCATCCACAATCAGGGCGACTGGCACGGCAAAGAGGGCATCGGCCCCTTCACCTCTTCGCAGCAGGCATACGACACCCTGCACATCGGCGATCCGACACAGGCGGCGAAGTTGCAGGCGGAGTCGAGAAAGTGAAGTAGAGATTGGGTGATTAGGAGATTGAGAGATTAGGGTTCCAGATCGTGTACAGGATCTGAAATCCCCCAATCGCTTAATCGCCTAATCGCCAGTCTCCACAGAGCGATACTTCGAGGAGACAAGAATATGTTACGAGTATCTGTCATCGGCTTGGGACCCATCGGGACGCGCCATGCTTCTCTGGTAAAGACGAGTGAACTGGCCGAGCTGGTGGGCGTGTGTGATTTGCGTCCGGATCGGCTGGAGGCGGGGACGCAGAAGTTCGGCGTGCCTGGTTTTGCCGATGTGCCGTCGATGTTGGCGGCGCTGTCGCCCGATGTGTGTATTGTGGCCACGGGCGGCTATGAGTACGGCAGCGAACACTATGAACCGACCATGCAGGCGCTGGATTTCGGCTGTCATGTGCTGGGCGAGAAGCCCATCTCCAACACCATCCGCGAGGCCGAGGAGATGGTGGCGCTGGCGAAGGCCAAAGGCGTCTGCTACGGCATCAACCTCAACCACCGCTTCACCCCGGCGGCGCGGCTGGCCAAACGCTGGCAAGACGAAGGACGCATCGGCCATCTGCTCTTTGTGAACATGAGCATGTGGATCATGAACCCGCGCGAAAGCTCGCCCTACTTCCAGCTCAAGGCGCTGCACCCCCACACCGTAGACGTGATGCGCTACTTCTGCGGCGACATCGAAGCGGTGCAATGTTTCGCCACCAAAGCGCCGGGGCGCAGGATCTGGTCTACCGCCACCTTCAACATGCGCTTTGTCAACGGCATGGTGGGCACCCTCACCGGCAGCTACGACATCGAACGCGGCCATCCCATGGAACGCTGCGAAGTGGCCGGCACCAAAGGCCGTTTCGTCATCGAGGACATGTACCGCGAGGCCACCCTCTACCCCGCCGGCGACATGGAAAAGCGTGTTTTCAGCAACCCCATCTTCGGCGGCATGCGCGACTTCGAGGAAACCTTCCTCAACCGGCAGCAGACCTTCTTCGAGCAGGTCAGCGACGACGTCCACCCCGACCGCATCGACGGTTCCGCGGCCGAGGGGCTGGCCGCGCAGAAGGTGTTGGCCGCGGCGATTGAGTCGTTGGAGCACGGAACCGTTGTGAAGGTGGATGAGATTTCGCACTACTATTGAGATTAGGCGATTAAGAGATTAGGAGATTTCAGATCCTGTACAGGATCTGAAATCTCCTAATCTCTTAATCGCCTAATCTCCTGTCTTCCCGAAATCACCCCCAAAACAGACACAGGAGACTACACGATGAAACTCGGCGCAAACACCGTCCTCTTCGGCGGGTATGACATGGAAACGGCGTTTAAATATTTGGCGATGGCCGGTTACGACGGCGTGGAAGTGTCGGCCATTGACGGCATGAGCGAGCATTTGGTGCTGGATCGCTGGCGCGAGATCGCGCCGGAGGTGAAGCGGCTGGCCGCGGCCTACAACCTGGAATTGCTGGCGATGGAACAGCCCTCGCGCGACCGCGCCAAGATGGAAGCAGCCATGCAGGCGGCGGTGGAAATCGGCATCCCCATCATCAATTGCGGCCCCGGCGGCAAAACCGATGACCCGTCCACCTTGCAGCAGAGCATTGACGATCTGGGCGAATTGGCGCAGATGGCCGAACGCTACGGCGTCGTCCTGTGTGTAAAGGCGCACGTGGGGCAGGCCGTCTACAACACGCCCACCACGCTTAAGGTGATGGAAGCGATTTCGTCGCCCAACTTCGGCATCGACATGGACCCGTCGCACATCTACCGCGCCAACGAAAACCCGGTGGAAGCCATCGCCGCCGTCATCAGCCGCGTCAAGCACGTCCACATCCGCGATTGCAAAGGTCGCCAACAAGGACCGGGCAAGCCCGAAATGCAGGCCAACGGCCGCGGCGACATCGACCTCGTCGGCTACATCCGCGTCCTCCACGAACATGGCTACACCGGTCCCCTGGATTTGGAGATCATCGGGGCCAAGGAATACAGCATCGAGCAGTGTGTGACGATTGCGGCAGAGTCGCGCGGTCACATGCAGGCATGTTTGCAGGCGTGTGGGGCGCGGTAGGAGGTTTTTCCATGCGCCTTCCACATGCGGATCAGGCACAGGTCGATATACGGAAATTATGTGATTACACGCTCAATCCAGACCATCCAGAGGGAAAACACAAAGCGCGCCTGTTTGCCAGCATTCTCAATCTCACAGCAGAGGACGCAGAAATGTTACAGGACTTGCTGTTGAGCGCGGTTTTGGAGAACGACGCTCAACCTGGTAAGCGCGACTCATATGGTCAACGGTATACCGTTGATTTTGTGGTAAAATGGCGCGGCAGAACTGCCGTCGTACGCAGCGGGTGGATTCTAGAATATGAGTCCACTAGGCCAAGGCTCACAACGTGTTTCCCCATTTAGCCGAGGTGCAGCATGAACAGAGAGATCAAACTACTCGATGTCGTCGCTCTGACCGTTGATCTGCCTCAGCACAATCTATGGCGTGGACAGGTCGGCACAGTTGTCGATGTACTTGCCGATGGTAATGCTTTTGAAGTCGAATTCAGCGATAAAGACGGGCGCAGCTATGAATCGCTTGGTCTTCGCGCAGATCAGGTTTTGGTGCTCATCTATGAACCTGTCCTTGTTTAATTCTGGTTTGTTGGGGATATGAACAACAAGGATTGGGGCACTATGCAAAGCACAAAGACCATTTCACCAACAAGAGAAGACGTAATTCATACACTACAAGCCGAATTACCTTACCTGCGCCGCCAATATGGCGTTACACGGCTGGCAATCTTCGGTTCTGTGGCACGCAACGAAGCCAGAGAAGACAGTGATGTCGATGTGTTGATTGAACTATCTCGTCCACTAGGGTTTGAGTTTGTGGATCTTGCCTACCACCTGGAAGATGTTCTACAGCGTCCTGTCGATTTGGCGACCTTTGACACCTTTGACCGAACAGCCACGAACCCAAGACGAAAAAAACTCGTCGAGAGGGTGCGTCAGGATCTAATCGATGTCAAACCAGCAGCGTGATGACTCCTATCTGGCAGATATTGAAGAAGCCTGTAGACGTATCCTTGACTACACGCAAGGCATGAAGTACGAAGCTTTTCTCAAGAATAGCCTTGTACAAGATGCCGTTCTTCGCAATTTCCAGATCATTGGAGAAGCCGCCAAACGTGTCTCCAACGATCTGCGCCAAAGCAACCCCGATATTCCCTGGCGAGAGATGATGGGCATGCGCGATAAAGTCGTCCATGACTACATCGGGGTCAATTTCGCAACCGTGTGGGATACGATTGAGCAGAACCTTCCTCAACTCTTGAATCAAGTGACTTCGTTGCTAGATGCCCTGGAAGAGTGATAGCATAATCTCTTAGTCGCATAATCTCATCTGCCCCGAAAGGCACCCCAGCATGGACTATATCAACTTCGGCAGCGCCGGCGTGAAGGTCAGCCGCCTGGCGCTAGGACTGGGCCTGCGCGGCCAATCCGACGCGGGCGAAGCGGCGCGCATGATCGAGCGCGCCATCGACGCCGGCATCAACTTGATCGACTGCGCCAACATCTACGGCCTCATGGACGACCGTGCCCACATCGGGCGCAGTGAAGAGGTGCTGGGCAAGGTGATCAAAGGCAAACGCGACGATCTGGTGATCACCTCCAAAGTGGCCAGCCCCATGGGCAGTGGACCCAACGATCGCGGCCTCTCTCGTTTCCACATTCTGCGTGAGGTGGAACGCTCACTCAAACGCCTCGACACCGACCACATCGACGTCTACCTCGTCCACATCTACGACGAGACCACGCCGCTGGACGAGACCGTGCGCGCGCTGGACGATCTAGTCCGTTCGGGCAAGGTGCGCTACATCGGCTGCTGCAACTACAAAGCGTGGCAGGTCTGCCGCGCCCTCTGGATCGCCGACAGCCTGCACGCCACGCCCTTCATGTGTGTGCAGAACCCCTACAGCCTGCTTAACCGCCAGTTGGAACAGGAGATGTTCGGCCTCGTGCGCGACCGCGGCCTTGGCCTGATGGCGTACAGTCCTTTGGCGGTGGGCCTGCTCAGCGGTGCGTATATCCCCGGCCAGCCTGCGCCCGCCGGATCGCTGTGGGGCACCCGTCGCGCCGACCGCTACGCGTCTATGATGGCGGGCGAAACCGGGCAGGTGATCGGACGTGTCCTCGAATTGGCAAACGAACTGGGCAAGACGCCCGCCCAACTGGCGCTGGCCTGGGTCCTTTCGCACCCCGAAGTCACCGTCGCCATCACCGGCGGGGACACCGTCGAGCATCTCGAAAACAACCTGGGCGGCGTGGGCTGGACATTGGATGCCGACGTGCGGGCGGAGTTGGACGCGGTTTCGGCGTCCTTGCGGGTCATTCTTGATTGATGATTGATTACCCGTCGCCAGGTCCGCTGGCACGTCTCGTCTTGAACGGGCGGACGGCGGCGACGAAGTCAACGTGCAACCGGTGAGGACCGGCGGTTTCCGGCTCTTTCGCAGGATGATGGATATTGCCCCGGATCTATCCTTCCCCTCTTGTGACGACGATGACTGTGTTATGATGCCCACGGATCGAAACGAATCTTGATGGCCTCCTTGCGCCGCAACAGTTCGACGCCCTCGGCATAGCGCGTGAACGGCAGGCAGTGGGCTGCCAGCGGCGCCAGGTTGAGTCTGCCGGCGAGCACCAGCCCCAAAGCGCGTTCAGCGGCCTGCCGGTTGTGTCCGGCGTAGCCCATGAGCAGAAAGCCGCCACGCACATGTGGACGGCCAAAGGCTACCTCTTCACGCAGCACACCGAAGATGGTCACTACTTCGTTCGTGCGCGCCATCAAATACTCGATAGACGCTTTCAGTCCCGTACAGTCAATGGCCGCATCCAGCGCGGTGACAGTCAATCGTCCGGCAGGCAGAGACGGATCATCCGGCGCAAGCGCCCGATCTGCGCCGAGTTGCAGCGCCAGCGCACGCCGCTCGGCCAGTGGATCGATGCCCACTACTTCAGATGCACCGTAGGCGCGCGCCATCTGCACGGCAATCAACCCTGCCGGTCCCAGGCCACTGACGCCGACGCGTTTCCCCTGGACAGCGTCTACCCTCTGTAGCTGGTCGAACGAGACCTGTACACACATGGCCAGTTCAAGCGAAGTGACGGCGGCGGGATCAATGTCCGCAGGCACTTTGAGCAGATGCTCCGCCGCCATCACCACATACTGAGCATAACAACCAGCGCGTGTATGACCGGGATCTTTCCAGGCAGCGACTCGTTCACCCACAGCAAACGCGTCGACGCTGGGACCGAGCGCCGCCACCGTCCCCATCGCTTCATGGCCGGGTTGGCCCGGCGCATAGGGATAGCGAAGCGGCTGTTCGGGAAACATCGGCTCGCCGCTCATAATGTGCAGATCCCAGTGCGGGCAGGTGGTGACGCTTTCCACACGCACCAGGACTTCGCCCTCACCCGGTGCAGGGATAGACGTTGACTGCCAGCGGACATCGCCGGGCGCAACAATTTGAAGTGTTTGCATGGTTCCCTGCATGAGATGGCCTTCCTCTTTCAGTGGGATAGGACGAACACTTGCTTTTCCCAATCGAGCATCACCCCCAGCACGGGGCAATGTCTGGAGACAACCGGCGGCAACCAGGCACAAAGTCTGCGCTTTGCCACCTACCAGCGCGGATTGCCGACATTCACCTCATCCACCTGCGGCGCTTCCAGAATCCCACCGGCGCGCAGAATGGCAGATTGCACATCACCCACCGCTACTTCGCGCGGACTCCGGCCAGCCGCAACCGCCATTGCCGCTGCAATGCCTGCCGCCTGGCCCATCCCCATCGCCGTGGCAGTGACTCGGCTCGACGCCAGCGCTTCCGACGTCGCCGAATGGCAACGCCCCGCCACCAACACATTTGCCAACGAACGTGGCAGCAGTGTGCGGTAGGGGATGTCATAGGGCGGCGTCCACGGCGTCTCGTGGTAGCCTGCCGCACGCGGCGGGTGACGGTCCAAGCGCCACGCGCCGAGGACGACCACGTCGTCTTGGCGGCGGCCTTCGATCACATCGTCGCCGGTGAGGACATAATCGCCTACGATGCGGCGCGATTCGCGTGCGCCGGCTGTCGGTCCACTGGTCATAAAGTAGGCTTCGGCGAATTCGGATAGTTCCGCCTGCCACAGGTTGAACATGGTCCAGGCGTCCTTGCGCCCCTGGATTTCGGCTTGCGTCCAATCGTTGGGGTCGGTGCTGTCGCCAGGGAAGCGCGTGGCGTTGAAGTAGACATCGCGCCCGGAGAAGGTGGCCGGGTAGGGTCCGCCGTAGAGGCCCAGTTCCCCCCGTTCGTGGGCGTCCTGGAGGACGGCGGCACAGCGGCGGCGCAACTCGAAGCTGGGCTGCAAGTAGGCGATGCGGAAGTGCAGGCTCATGGGCTGCAACGGCTCGGCCTTTTCGTAGGGTGCGCCTGCCCAAGCCGCCACATCGCCGTCGCCGGTGCAGTCGATGACAATCTGCGGCTGGATCGCCACCAACCCCGCCTTGTTGCTCACCAGCACCGTCTCCACACGCCCGTCGCGGGTGACCACGTCTGTCACCTGGCTGTGGTAAAGGATCTGCACGCCCGCTTCGCTGAGGATGTCATCGGCGGCGCGCTTGAAACGTTCGGGATCACAGCGCGGGATGACGCGCTCAGGGTGCATCTCGACGAAGGAGAGATCGCCGTTGACGTTGTAGCGCAGTTGCCGTCCTTGCCCCGGCGCGATGACACCCATGCGTTCCAGCATCTCGAAGACGATGCCGCCCACCACCGGCGCACCGCTGCGCTCGTCCACGAAGCCGTCAAAGGCGGAACCGATGATGGCGGTGAAAAAGCCGCCGGCGAAGCCCATCCGCTCAATTACCATCGTTCTTGCGCCGCTGCGGGCCGCTGCCACCGCCGCGCCGATACCGGCCAATCCGGCGCCGCAGACGAGGACGTCGGGCCGAGCAATGATGGGTAGTTGCTTGGTGTAGGTGAACATCACAGAATCTCCTTGAGCTGGTTATCGAGATAGACCATCGAATTGTCGGCGATCTGGGCCATCTTGCCAAACGCCGGATTTTCAGCTCATGTCCATTCTGGACAATGCTGAGGATGAGACCTGGAATCAGGTAGTTGGGAAAGGGCGAGTTTTCCAGCCAGGTGAGCGGCATCTGCATGCGTTGCCCGCTTGGATCGAGCACCAACATCATGCAGGATGGGGTTCACTCTGGCTGTCATGCCCCAATTGTCTCGTCGTTAGGGTAACCCCCTCCTATCCTCTTGACCAGTTCACTTACCCACCACGCTTCTGATAGCAGGGTTTTCAGCATGCAATACACTGCATATATGGTTATTTGCATGTGCTTTCAACCTGATTGCTTTCGGAGATTTCGATGAGCATTCCCTCTGAACTTCGAGATGTTGCCGCCCAAACAGATGTAGCCTACGACGAACACGCCGAACGTTTCAAACTGCTTGCACACGCCGAACGGCTACGTATCCTCGATATCCTACGCAAGGACGCCGAGTGTGTTTGTCACCTCGAAGCGCTCTTGCAGAAACCGCAACCCTACATTTCCCAGCAACTGCGGATTCTGCGCGAGGCCAACGTGATCCAGGACGAACGCGAAGGGACGAATGTCTTCTATCGTCTTGTCGACGAGGATATACGGCGGGTACTGGATATGGTGTTGGGGTCATCGGCAAACGGCAGCCGAATGGCGCAGCCAGACCGCTGTATTTGTCCTAAGTGTAAAGGCTAACAGTCGGGTCGACGTGCTTGAATCCTATCCTACGAGGAGCAAACCTTTTATGGCTGAGTCTGTTGCGAAGAGGAAGCAAAAACCGAGCACCCAAAGCCAACCCGTTGCCCAGGAAAAAGAATCGGGCGGTTTGGGCATTTTTGGTCGCTATCTCACTGTGTGGGTGGCGCTGTGTATTGTGGCCGGCGTGGCATTGGGGCAGTTTGCGCCAATCGTCCCCGCTACGTTGAGCCGTTTTGAGTACGCCAGTGTTTCGATCCCTGTCGCCATTTTGATCTGGTTCATGATCTACCCCATGATGGTGCAGATCGACTTCTCCAGCATCCTGCGCGCCGGGCGCCAACCCAAAGGACTTGCCATCACGCTGACTGTGAATTGGTTGATCAAGCCCTTTAGCATGTTTGTCTTCGCCTGGCTTTTCTTCAAAGTGATCTTCGCAGCGTGGATCCCGGCGGATCTGGCGACGGAATACCTGGCCGGTGCAATCCTGCTTGGCGCAGCACCGTGCACGGCGATGGTCTTTGTATGGAGTTACCTCACCCGCGGCGATGCTGCCTACACGCTGGTGCAGGTGGCTGTGAACGATCTGATCATGCTGGTGGCCTTTGCGCCGATTGTGCTGCTCTTGCTGGGCATCAGCGCCATCACCGTCCCCTATGACACGGTGCTGCTGTCGGTTTTGCTTTACATTGTGGTGCCGCTGGCGGCTGGCTACGTTTCACGCGTCTTCCTAATCCGCACCAAGGGGTTCGAGTGGTTCGACAAGGTTTTCCTCAAGCGCCTCAGCCCGTTGACCATCATCGGTCTGCTGCTGACGTTGATCCTACTCTTTGCTTTCCAGGGCGAAGTGATCCTGAACAATCCTTTCCACATTGCCTTGATTGCCGTGCCGCTGATTATCCAGACTTTCTTTATCTTTGCGATTGCCTACGGCTGGGCAAAGATCTGGCGGATCAGCCACGAAGTGGCCGCGCCGGCCGCCATGATCGGCGCCAGCAATTTCTTTGAGTTGGCTGTGGCGACGGCGATTGTGCTCTTTGGCCTTAACTCCGGCGCGGCCCTGGCTACGGTGGTTGGGGTGCTGGTTGAGGTGCCAGTGATGTTGGCGCTGGTGCGTTTTGCCAACGCCACACGCCGGCACTTCCCCACGGCGCGTCCTGCACTGGCAAGATGAGCGAACACATCCTTCCGTTGCCCATGATTCGCCTTGAACATAAATGATGGATAAAAAGGCTGATGGCTGAAAATTCGGGCTTGACATATTGATACAAATCAATATAATGGGACACATGGCTATCAATTCAACCGTGATCACATTTGCCAAAGCGATTGCCGACGAAACACGCCAGGAGATGATGAAGCTGCTCTGCTGTGAGTGGATGAGCGTTAACGATGTGGTGGCGGCGTTGGGTGGGCGAGTCAACCAGCCGACTGTCAGCCACCACCTGAAATTACTGGCCGAGGCCAATCTTGTGCATGTGCGCCAGGAAGGCCGCCAGCGCTTCTACACACTCAACGAGGAACACTTCACCGTCTGCTGTGGCGCGTTGATGCGCAACTTCGCGCCCACGTACGCCGATCAAGGCAAGGGGCCGTCGCGCGCCGTGTCTATTGACCTGATCGACGAGTAAAGCCTTCACCACCTCTTTTTTTTGCCTAAAATATCGATGACTGTCGATACAACCTCTGTAAAGGAGCTTCTGATGGAGAACACCACACTGCCTGTCGCTGTGATTGGCGCCGGCCCGGTTGGGTTAGCCGCTGCCGCCCACCTTGCCCAACGAGGAGAGACGCCCCTGGTCTTTGAGACGGGGAAAGAAATCGCCGCCAGTGTGCGCTCCTGGGGACATGTCCGCCTCTTTTCGCCCTGGCGCTGGTGCCTGGACAAAGCGGCGGTGGCGCTGCTCGATGCCAATGGCTGGCAAGCGCCCGATCTGGATCACCTGCCCACGGGCCATGAACTGATCGACCACTACCTCCTGCCGTTGGCGCAACTGCCCGTACTGCGCGGGCAGATTCACCTGTCCACACGGGTGACGGCAGTGAGCCGCCGCCGCATCGACAAGATGAAGGATGCCGGACGTGAGCAAGCGCCCTTCGTGGTTCAGGTAGAGAGCAACGGCCACACTGAACGCTTCCTGGTGAAGGCTGTAATCGACGCCAGCGGCACCTGGACCACACCCAATCCGATCGGAGCGGATGGGTTGGCGGCGCCTGGTGAAGTGGAGAATGGCGCGCACATCGCCTATGGCATCCCCGATGTGCTGGGGACGGAGCGGGAGCGCTATGCAGGCAAACGTGTGGCCGTTGTCGGCGGGGGGCACTCGGCCATCAATGCTATCCTCGATCTGGCCCAGTTGCACGAAAGCGCCCCCACGACGCACATCACCTGGGTGCTGCGCAAAAAGAATGTGGCTTCAGCCTACGGTGGCGGCGAGAACGATCAGTTGCCAGGGCGCGGACAGTTGGGGACCCGCATCAAGCGCCTGGTTGAGGCCGGCGCGATTGAGGTGGTGACACCTTTCTTTGCGACGACGATTGAGCGCGCTGGTGACCAGCTCCGGGTGATCGGCGACACGCCTCAGGGCGAACGCACACTCGTAGTCGATGAAGTGATTGGCGCAACCGGCGCCCGCCCGGATCTCTCTTTTCTGCGTGAAGTACGGCTTGACCTCGACCCTGGTGTTGAATCGCCGCGGGCACTGGCCCCACTCATTGATCCCAATCTGCACAGTTGTGGCACAGTGCGGCCGCACGGGGAAAAGGAGCTGCGCCAACCCGATGCCGGCTACTATGTAGTGGGCATGAAGAGCTATGGGCGCGCCCCGACTTTCCTCTTGGCTACCGGTTATGAGCAGGTACGCTCAATTGTGGCGGCGCTGGCAGGCGATTGGGAAGCAGCCGCACAAGTTCAGCTAGAATTGCCCGAGACAGGCGTCTGTAGTGTCTCCGCCCTGTTCGGTGACAGCGGATTGGGGGCAAGCAGTGCCTGCTGCGGCACACCGGCCAAGGAAGAGGTGAACGTAGCCAGAGGCTCATCTGCCAGTGCGGTCATTCGCTCTGGCCCGATAGAGTTACAACCGCTCACCATGCTGTCAATGCCGGCGGCAGAGACAGACAGTTGTTGTGGCGTCACTGCCTGCTGCACAGATGCTGCGCCGGTTGCGGCAAGTGTCTGCTGTACACCGCAGAGCAAAACGGAAGCCATCGCCCTGCAGGGCAAAGTGAAGGCGGGTAGCTGCTGTGGCTGAACCCAGGCCGCTATGGGGCCGGCGTGTTCCTCTGGGGACACGCCGGCCCAAACTCTTCTATGGTTGGATTGTGGTCGGCGCGCTTGCCATCACCGAGCCGATTTCCTGGGGGATCCTCTACTATGGCTTCGGCGTCATGCTCACCCCGATCCAACAGGAAATGGGCTGGTCGCACGCCGAGTTGACGGGGGCGTTTTCGTTGATGCTCCTGGTGTCGGGCATCATGGCCGTGCCGGTCGGTCGTTGGATCGACGCACACGGCGCACGCGGACTTATGACCCTCGGATCCTGTCTTGCGGTGGCGGTTGTCATCGGTTGGGCGCAGGTAGAGACGTTGACCGGCTTCTACTTGATCTGGATGGCAATTGGGGTGGTCAGCGCCATGGTCCTCTATGAACCTGCCTTTGCCGTCACCGCCACCTGGTTTGTGCGCCGCCGTGCCCAGGCGTTGACACTCTTGACGTTAGGCGGCGGGCTGGCCAGTGTCATCTTTGTGCCGTTGGCCACCTGGATGGTTGAAGTGGTGGGCTGGCGATCCGCCCTCTGGCAACTGGCACTCATCCTCGCTGTGACAACCATCCCCCTGCATGCTTTCGTGTTGCGCCGCGCTCCTGATGCGGTCAATGCGTTGCCTGATGGCGATGTACATTCCTCCACCCATGTCACTTCCCCTTTGCGAGAGGCATCCGCGTCGGCGCCCGACCGACCGCGCCTCAGCGGTGTCACAGCGGATGTGGCGCTACGCACGCCGGCTTTCTGGTGGCTGGCCGTCGCTTTTACCTTCTCACTCGTTTCTTCGGTGGCTCTGGCCGTGCATCTTCTGCCTTTCTTAACAGGACAGGGCTACCCTCCCACCTTTGCGGCCCTCACAGTCAGCGTGCTGGGCGGCAGCCAGATTCCAGGCAGGCTGATCTTTGGCCCGCTTAGCAGCCGTTTTTCGCTGCGGATTACGACAGCGTTCTTGTTTGGCCTGATGACACTGGGCCTGATCCTGCTTTTGGTGGCACCGACCGGATGGCTCATTCTGTTGGGCGCTGCGCTGTTCGGCATGGGCGGCGGCGCAAGTTCTCCTGCGCGTGCAGGCATCGTGGCCGACTTCTTCGGCGTGGTCAACTACGGGGCGATCAACGGCGCGATGACACTTGTGCTGACTGTGGCGCGAGCCGGCGCTCCGGTAAGCATGGGCTTGCTTTACACCTGGTCGGGTGGGTACAACGCCGTCTTTTGGACGCTCATCCTTTGCTCGGTGCTAGCTGTGGGAGCGTTGTGGGCAGCGCAAAATCCGTAAAGGGATACGAATTCGTCCCCAACGACGGATTGGTCATAGAAAGAACACTGGCCGTCACCAATCGAGCATCACACCCAGCACAGGCTCGCGCCGCGTGGCGATGAGATCCCAGGCCGCAGCCGCCTCTGCCACCGGGAAATGGTGTGTAATCAGGGGCAAAGTCTGGAGATAACCGGCGGCAACCAGGCGCAAAGTCTGGTCCATGCGGGCGCGCGTCCAGCCGGAGACGAAGTCGAGCGAGATCTCCCGATTGCGCAACGGCTGCAACGCCAACTGGTCTTCGGCGCCGTAGAAACCGGCGGAGACGATATGCCCACCCCGGGCAACAAGCGACGACAGCGCCTCCACCAGCCCAATCGAGCCGACGGTATCCACCGCGATCTGAATTCCCTGCGGCAGCCGCTGCTCGGCCACACGTCGCCAGTCATCTTCGCGTTCGTTGACGACATGCACGTGAGGTGACTGCGGCAGTTTCGCCAGCCGGTGGGCGTGTCTGCCCACCACCAGCACTTCAGCCCCACACCACGCCAATGTCTGCGCCGCCCACTGCCCCACCATGCCGTCACCGAAGACCAACGCACCGTCGCCGACGGCGGGTGCAGCGCGGACACCGCAGTTATAGCCCACCTGGGTCAGCACCAATCCGGCAAAGGCCAGGGGATCGACACCCGTGGGCAGCTTCCAGATCTGGTCACGCGGTGTCACCGCCGGTGATACGTGTCCACCGCGTGGGCTGAACATGCCGTCCACTTTACTGGTGGCGGCGAAGACGGTCTCACCCACCGCCAGGTCGGTGACGGCGTCACCGATCCATTCCACCACGCCGATCTTCTGATAGCCCGCCACAATGGGGAATGGCACAGCATCGCCGGCGCGACGCGGCGTATCTCCGGCAATGCGTTCGCCGCGTAGGAACGAGCCTTCGGTGCCGTTGCTGATCCATGAGTGGGTGACACGGATGACCACGTCCCCTGCACCGGGTTCGGGGCAGTGGACAGGCTGAACTGTAACCTCATTCGCCGCAGTAAAAACGACGGCTGTTGCCTGCATATCGGGTTTTCCTCTCATGAGATAAAGGAGGAGGGCGTACAGCAGGAGCTGCGATTGATCCTTGTCACCGGTACAACGGGTATGTTACTTTACACTTAGACCAACGCGCCCACCATCCACATGCAGCGTCGTCCCGGTGATGTACGATGCGTCGTCGCTCAGGAGGAAAGTGATGGCACCGGCGATTTCGCTGGGCTGGGCGAGCCGCTTCATCACACAAGACGTAATCGACATGGATTCCAACTCCGCCTTGCGCGCGGACGGGTCAGGATGGCGGTCGAAATGCATTTCGGTAACGGTCCAGCCCGGCGCGACGGCGTTAACGCGGATGCCGGCGCCGGCAAATTCCTGAGCCATTGTCTTGGTGGCCGAGACGATGGCGGCTTTGATGGCGTCGTAGACCACCTGCCCTGGCCGCCCCACAAACCCCGCTTCGGATGATACATTGACGATGGCGCCGCCTGCTTGCTTGAGCATCGGCAAAAGCTGCTGCGTCAACAAAAGCCAGCCACGAAAGCCGATCCTGCTTTCGATCTCCCAGTTGTTCAACCAACCGCCATCCTCGATCTTGCCCGGACGGTGGATGGCCGCATTGTTGACCAGCATATCCAGCCGGGTAAAACGCGTTGCCACGGCACGTGCAACTGCTTCAATCGAGTGATCGTCGGCCAGGTCACCGTGAAGAAAGGTGGCTGTGCCGCCCTCAGATATGATTCCGTCGACGGTTTTCTGCCCCATTTCGGCATTGTTGTCGACGATGATCACCTGCGCGCCTTCTGCGGCCAACCGCCGGGCAGTGGCGCGACCAATCCCTGACGCGCCGCCGGTGATCAGCGCCACTTTGCCGGTGAAGCGTGTCATTCCATGCGGGTTGACGGTCATCAGTGCATCTCCTCTGATCCATTCATCTGTGTTTACAAAGCTTGCGGTTCTACTTCATTGCCCAGGCGGGCAGCGTCATACACCGCCAGCGCTCGCCGTAATATCATCAGCCAGGCCGTTGGGGGCGGGGTGAAGTCACACACAACAATTATCACATACCTCCGTTGAAAATGCCGGTGTCTCTGGATGTGACCAGGGCGAAGCATGACGAGGCTGCCGCAACTGTTTCGGAATGAAGATGGCGAAGGATCAGGCTCTTGCACGGCCACGCCCGTTCCCAAAAACTAGCCGCACTGGCAGACGTGGAATATCACGCATCGGTAGCGCCAAACTGATACCACCAACAAGACCGGTCCTTGTGACCGGTCTTTCTTTTGTCTGGGTATGGATTGCACTTGCCAGGTCCATGCACACGTAGGACAATACTTCCTACCAACAACAGAATCCCCACACAAAGGAAGGTGTAGGATGCAGCCACGCGCTTCGTCTATCGCCCAGGAGGAAATTGAAGCCGCCCGCAGAGTGCGCCTGCACCTGCTGGCAGACCCCTATCGCCCCGGCTTTCATTTTGTTGTGCCGGAAGACATCGCCCATCCTGCCGACCCCAACGGCGCGCTTTTTTGGAACGGACGCTATCACCTGCACTACATCTATCAGGAGCAGGGCGTCCACTACTGGGGACATGTCTCCAGCCTGGACTTGTTGCATTGGCGACACCATCCGCCTTCACTTTTCCCCACCCCCGACAGCCCAGAAACCGGCATTTTCAGCGGCAATTGCTTCATCAACAAAGAAGGTGAAGCCGCCATCCTCTATCATGGCGTCAAAGCCGGCAACAGCATCGCCACCAGCAGCGACGCCCACCTGGATCAGTGGCGGAAACTGCCCACCAATCCCATCATCCCTGTGGAAGAAGGCAAGTGGCGCGAAGCGGGCGCCCTGCCCTACACATCCTGGGACCCACACGGCTGGTTGGACGGCGACACCTACTATGCCATCTTCGGCGGCAAACGTCCCGCGATCTTCAAAGCCACCGAATTGGACAGTTGGTCGTATGTGGGGGATCTGTTCGGCGCCAATGTGGCAGGCGTCGCCGCCGATGAGGACGTCTCGTGCCCCGATTTCTTTCAACTGGGCAACAAATGGGTGCTGGTCTGCATCAGCCATGAGCTGGGCTGCCGATATTACGTGGGCGAATGGCGGGACGAGCAGTTCTTTCCTGAACTGCACGAGCGCATGAGTTTCAGCGACAACACCTTCTTTGCGCCGGAGAGCCTGGTTGACGCGCGTGGACGGCGTATTCTGTGGGCATGGGTTTTTGACCAGTGGAGCGACGAGGTGAAGGCGACCAGCGGTTGGTCGGGGACCTTCAGCCTGCCCCGCGAACTTTGGCTGGGCGAAGACAACCGGCTGCGCATGCGCCCGGTCGAGGAACTCAAGCAGTTGCGCTACAACGAGCGACATCGGGCGGATCTGTCACTTGCACCAGATAGTGAAATGACGCTGGCCGACTGTGAGGGCCAATTGCTCGACCTGGAAATCGAGATTGCACTGAACGGCGCAAGCGAGTGTGGCGTCAAGGTCTTCTGCTCTGCCGACGGCGCCGAGGAGACCCTTGTCGGTTATGATCGCCGCGCCGCTACACTCTTCATCGACACCCGGCGCGCTTCCAGCCAGGGCATGGGACGCCTGGGCATCGAAGCCGGTCCTTTGCAACTGGCGGATGATGAGAGACTGCATCTGCGCGTCCTGGTGGATCGATCGGTGGTGGAAGTCTTTGCCAATGATCGTCAGGCGCTCCTGCGGCGCGTCTACCCTGGCCAGACAACGAGTGTCGGGGTAAAACTTTTCAGCAAAGGCGGGGCTGCTCATCTCGTGCGGCTCTCTTGCTGGGAGATGATGCCGTCCAATCCCTACTGAACCGGCACATCCTGCATCCCGTGGGCCTTCGTGGATCCAAATTCTGCCCAATCCCTGTTTACAACGCTGCGATCTCTACCTTCTGGCCCGTACGCGCCGATTCGTGGACGGCCATCGCCAGCGCTACGGCGGTGATACCGTCTTCGATGCCGACGCTGGGCTGTTTGCCCTGCACCACGCAGTCGAGGAAGTGGGTGAAGGCGTGGGTGTAGCGGGTGTTGCCCAGCCCTTCAGGCGATTGGACGATGCTGTGCACGGCTTCGTCGGCGCGGGTGGCCCAGGAAAGGCGTTCCCACATGTGCTCGCGCCCGACCAGCCGGGCCTGCCCGTTGGCGGTGATGACGTCGATGCGTGGGAAGTCGCGGTGGGCGGTGGCGCCGATGCCGCCGATGGTCAATGCCGCCACCGCGCCGCCGGCAAAGCGCACCGTCACCGCCGCGGCATGCTCCGATGGCGTGGAGAGTGGGTTGATCGCCTCCGCCGTCAACGACACCGGCTTGCCCAACAGGTAGCAGACAGCGTCGAAGAGATGACCAGAATTTTCGTTGAAGATGCCGTTGCCGCTCTGGGGATTCCACAGCCAGCCGCCGGCGGGCGGGTTGAGGTTGAAGATGTACTCGCCGTTGAGCAGCCAGCCTTCGCCCAGTTCGCCGTCCATGAGCGTGCGCAGTTTGGTGATGGCCGGGTGATAGCGGAAGCTGAAGGCCACCATCACTTTGGCGTCGTGTTCACGGCAGATGGCGGCCAGCCGGTGCGCCGTCTCCAGATCAGGCGCCCACGGTTTTTCCACGAACATGGGCAGCCCCTTGCGCGCCGCCGCAGAGACCAACGCCTCACGCGCGCCGGGGGCTGTGGCGATGCAGACGGCGTCCAGTTCCTCGCGCTCGATGAGTTCCTCGCCGTTGCGGTAGGCTTTTGCGCCGTAGTGTTCGGCGTAGCCGTCCAGCCCGCCGGGCAGCTCGGCGCTGCGGTCGGCAAGCGCCACCAATTCGGCACTCTGCATATTGGCCAGCGTACGCACCAGTTGCCGACCAAAGCGCAACCCGACGACGCCGATCCGCACTTTTTGCTGTGTCATTCGTGCTCTCCTTCAATGCGTGACCACAAAAATGATTGCCCCGTATCCAAACCGGCGGGGATGTCCATCACGTTTCGGTGCGCAAAGGTGACGTAGGGGAAGCATTCGGGCCGGTGGGTGTCGTATTCGCCGTGAGGGCTGAGCACCCAGGCTGGATGTGGCGATAGTTCGTGTCCGGCGTTGATGAGCTTCTGGAAGCGACCAAAGAACATGCGCCAGGTGTCGCCGTCGGCGGGCGGCAGGCTGCGCCCGTTGGCCAGGACAGACATGCCCGACCACGGCAGCGCCACCTCCGCCGTCCAGCCGCGGTCGCGGTCGCTGTGATCGTTAAGCGTGCCGTCCAGGTGTACGGCCACCTGGAGGCCGGGGAAGTCCCAGTCGGTGAAGGCCCAGCGTGTGCCGCGGGGATGGGTGCCGCGCCAGAATGACGAGGGTGTGCGGTCATAGTCGCCGCCAAACGAGTACGATTCCCGTTGCAGGAGATCAAACTCTGGGATGTCAAAGCGGCTGCCGCGGGTGTAGGCGTCGCGCCAGATGAACATCACCTCGTAGATGGTGGCCAGCGCGTTGAATTCCAATTCGTAGTAGCAATCGCCGCCGTCGATGAAGATCTCTAGATCGTTCTCCTGAAAGATGACGGCGTCGCGTTCAGTGTGGTGCGCGTCCAGGAAGGGTTCTTCGGCCCAGAAGCCGACGTAGAGATAGTCGTTGTCCCACAGGGCGGCCATGCGCGTTTCGTAGAAGCCGGGCGCGCCGGTGACGGTGTCCACGAAACGGCGAGACTTGGGCGCTTTCTGCCACGCCGCTTCGTCCAACCTGCCGTCGACGGTAAGCGGCTGGGGTGTGTAGTAGCAGGTGTAACGAGCGATCTGATCTTCTGGGCAACGGCTGGGGTGGGGCATAAAACTCTCCTTAGATGGGCTGAAATCCTACACAACATACTACCTCGATAGCCCCTCATACACAGATTTGAGAAAGTGCCTGACGTCATCGCTGGTGTTGTAACCATGAATGGCGATGCGGATTCTTCCGGCTTGTGCCATCACATGTACGTTGTTGCGTTTGCATTCAAGCGCAAGCCGATCCATATCGGGGTGACGAAAGGAGATGATGCCTGCTCTGCTGTCTTTATCGACCGGGGTAAGCAGTTCAACGGGCAATTGGGCCAATTCTTCGATGCACTCTGTCACCAGTGGATCCGCAGCCGCAGCAATGGCTGGAATCCCAATCTCTTGCAGGTAAGAAAGCCCAGCTCGTACAGCATAAATGGCCGGGAAGTTAGGCATGCCTACGGCAAAACTAGCCGCGCCAGGCCGGCTTTCGGCGCGTTCGAAGCGGTGTGCGCCAAACGGGTCTTGGAGGTGGAACCATCCGCCCGCAGGGACAGTCAATGCGGCGGCGCTCTGGGCAGGCACCCCCACCAATCCCCCGCCGTGGCTGGAAAGAATCCACTTGTGTGTGCTGCTTACGATCAAATCGACGCCGTGTAGCTCAAGCGGGATGCGTCCTAACGCCTGGGTGACATCAACCGCCAGCAATGCCGGCGAATGACGGCGTACCGCCTCCACCACGGCAGGGAGATGGAGCTTAAAGCCATTGTAAAAGCTGACCAGTGAGACGGTCACCAGTCGCGTGTGTGGAGTGAGCAGGGCGATCAGATCTTCGGTGTGCAGCCGACCGGATCGCGCCCGCCAAACTTTCACCGTTGCCGGGCTGGTCGGTTGCAGCCAGGGTGTGATCCCCGCCGGAAAGTCCAGATCGTTGATCACCACTTCATCGCCCTCTTTGAGTTGCAGGGCCAGCGCCGCCAGATTGTAGGCCTCGGAACTACAGGAACAGACAGCAATCTCCTCCGCCGAGAGGCCGAAGAACGTCGCCGTCAACGCTTTGAGGGCGTCAAGCTGGGCAAAGTGGAAGTCGCGTCCATCCATGCCCAACTGATGATCCTGAAAATAGTCAGCCAACGCCTGTGCAACGCGGCGCGGAGGAATCCCTTCCGCAGCCGTATTGAGATAGGTCATCTGGCTGAGGGTCGGAAAATCCGCCTCGCGGCTCGACTGGGTCAGCATAAAGCGCTCTCTTTCATAATGTGACACCGATGATTAAAGTACAGCCATATCCGGCGGATGATAGCCACTTTCCAGGGCACGCCACGGTGTGCCACAAAAGCGGCTGATCACCGCCCATTCCCCGGCGCTTAGGTTGCCGTGATGGTGATACAGGAAGCGCTTCAGCCCGGCAGATTCCGCCGCTTGCAGCAACATCAGCAGATCGCGCGCCGACATGGGATCGCCGTCATGGGGCCAGCGCCCAGTGTCCACCCAGGGGACGATGCGCTCCGGATCGTCGACAACAGCCAGGGCGCGCACCGTCTCCTGGGTGACGATTTTGGCGAAGAACTCCGGTGAGAGTGCGCTTTCCAAATCGTCGCGATTGGCGACAGCGGGCAACGTGAGACCAAAGAGGGAGGCGACGACGGCCAGGGCATCTTCGTCGCGCAGCCCTGGGTTCCACTGCACAAGGGTTTCTACATAACGATAGATTGTGCCGATCATGCCGTCAAACCCGCGCTGAAAGAAGTAGTGTTTGGGCAGCAGTACATCAATGAATTCGGCCAGCCGCCCAAAATCGTAACCACACAAGGGAGCAAAAGCCGCCGACCGTGGGCCGACGCCCAACTTGATTGGCTGCGTCAACTCGGCGTCAACGTGGGTGCGGATGGCGTGAAAAAAGGCAGTCAACGATTCGGTGCGGAATTGCAGCCAGGCAAAGAGATCGGGATCGCTGTTGAACAGATGCGCCCCACCCAGCAGGCCCCCCGGCGCATGCAGTGCAATGCGGGCGGGGTTAAGTGCTTTGTAGCATCCCCGGTCAGCATCATGCATTGGGTCTATTCCACTTTACCGCTGGATCGCGACACGTTGACCAGCGTGCCGGCGGACCGCACCGCGAATGTTGTCAACTATTTTGAGTGGAGCCTGGAAAAGTGGCAAGAGATCGAACCAGACGTTGACGTGCAGCTCGAATATCTCCCCCATGATCAGAGTTGGTTTGCCAAGTTAGATGCTTCACTCGTGGCCGGAACGCCGCCCGATGTGGTGCAAGGACCGGTTTCTGAGGCGGCAAAGTACATCCCCCTCGGCGCACTTTCTCCCGTCAACGATTATATCTCACCTGAGATCGCCACGGATCTGCACCAGGCGGTCGTGGCCGAAGCCAGCTTCGACGACAAACAATACCTGTGGCCCTGGCGTCTCTCTTTCGGCGGTGGCATTGCCATCAGCGCCGGAATGTGGGAAGCCAATGGTGTCGCCGACCTGCTGCCTTCAGGCGAAACGCGCCGCTGGTTGATGGACGATTTCCTGGAAGCGGCCAAGGCCAACACCCAGGGCGATGTTTTCGGCACAGTCCTGTGCACCGACATTCACTACCAGATCACCCAATTTATGTTTGGTTTCGGCGCACGTCTCTTCAACGAGGACGAGACCGAAGTGATCCTCAACAGCCCTGAAGGCGTCGAAGGTCTCCAGTGGTTGATCGATCTGGAAAAGACACACAAAGTCGCGGTGCCGGGTACAGCCATCCGCAAAGCGCAGGAAGCCGCACAAATCTTCGTCGAAGGCAAAGCTGCCACCTTCCCCTCGCAGGGATCGGGCAAAATGCCGCCTGAATTTGTCGAGCGTCCTGAAGCCAAGTGGTTCTGGGCGCCGCCGCCCAATGTGCCGGGCAAAGAACCGGTGGTGATGACCAACATCCACGGCCATTACGTCTTCCAGCAAAAGGACGAAAACCAGACCGCCGCCGCCCAGCGTTGGACACAGTATCTGACGCGACCAGAGGCGTTGCAGCTTTCGCTGGATGCCTTCGGCATGCCGCCTGCTCTCCAATCGCTTTGGGGTGAAATTGAAGACGAGAATATGAAAGTCGGCCTGCGCTTCACCGATATGATGGTCACCTTTGGCCGCCGCGCCAGCGCCGCGCCCATCACCTTCTCATTGGCCCCACGTATGCTCGAAGCGGCCTTCGCCGGGCAATTGACGCCGCAGCAGGCACTTGACGAATTTGCCGCCGAAGGCAACAAACTGATTGCAGAAGCGATGGCTGGGTAGGATCGCGTTACTCGAACCTGTGGCGTGAACACCCTCTCCTGAAAGAAGTTTGTAGACACGAATTGGGAGGAACACGGATTTTTAAGGGTTAATCCGTGTTCCTCTTCATCCGTGTAGACAGGCGTCTGGGTAAGGTGTTTGCGGCCGGGTCGCCGGTTGGAATGCGGTACTCATCCTCAGGAGGCTCCCCAATGCGACTACGCTTCAAACGGCGCACGATCAACAATTTCTGGGGCTATTTCTTCGTCATGCCCAGTCTGTTGACCTTCCTCATCTTCTCACTCTACCCGATGGTGGATTCAATTATCTTAAGCTTCCAGCGCTTGAGGTTGACGGGCAGAGAGTGGGTTGGGCTGTCGAACTACCAAAAGTTGTTGGACGAGACAGCATTTTTCACCATCGTCAACAATACCATTCTCTATGCGCTCTTGATTGTACCCTTCGGCGTGCTGCTTTCACTGATCATGGCCTGGCTGATCTTTCGGCTGCCCGGCCCTGCGCAGACATTCTTCAAATCGGCCTTCTACCTGCCGGTGGTGACTTCGGGGGTGGTGTTGAGCATCGTCTGGCTCTACCTGTATGATCCTGCCTTTGGCCTGCTCAACTATTTCCTCGGTCTGGTGGGGATCGAGCCTGTGCTGTGGCTGGCTGATCCCACGTTCAGCCTGATCAGCCTTGTAATCATGTACCATGCTTCGCATTGGGGCGGTTCGATCATTATCCTGACAGCGTCAATGGGCGGCATCCCCAAAGAACTATACGAAGCGGCTTCCATTGAAGGCGCTTCGATTGTCCGCCAGATGATTTCCATCACTGTCCCGTTGCTGCGTCCGGCCCTCACCTACGTTTCGATCCTCGGCACCGTCGCTTCGCTCCAGATTTTCACCGAAATCTTTGTGATGACACGCGGCGGCCCTAATTATGCAACCACGAACCTGGTTTTTTCGATCTATGAATATGGTTTCATCCGTTTCGATTTTGGACGGGCGTCGGCTGTGGCTGTGCTTCTCCTCCTCGTAACGGTGACCCTGGCGATTGCACAGTTCCGTGTCATGCGTAGCAATGTCGAATACTAGGCACAGGTGCGACGCACTGGCCATGAAAACGGCTTGTATGCGTCAACGATTGGGCCAGTGCGTCGCACCTGTACGCAAATAAGAAAGGCAGCCCCGTGACAAGTCGCACGATCTCAGCGCCGATGCCGATCCGCAGGAACAGCCTGCTTAAACGCTTTTTGCGTGGGTGGCTGGAGGCAACCCCAGGCGAACGTGTCTTCATGGTGATCTCCTACATTGTCCTGGTGGGTTGGGCGGTGGTCAGCCTCTTCCCGCTCTACTGGATGGTCAGCACTGCCGTCAAGCCGCCCACCTCGGTGATGAGCCTGCCGCCGGAGTGGATTCCGCCCAGCGTTTCGCTCAACAACTTTCGAGAGGCGTTTGCCAATTCGCCGGTGGAACGCTGGACCTTTAACAGCCTCTTGATGGCGCTTTCGGTGACGCTGTTTCAGCTTTTCTTCGCCACCATGGCCGGCTACGGCTTCGCCAAGAAACGCTTTCCTGGCCGTGAGGTGCTTTTCTGGATCTATGTCAGTTCGATGATGATTCCGGGGTTTGCCCTGATCATCCCGCTCTTTACGTTGATGACCAAATTCGGGCTGGTAAACAGTTACGTCGGCCTGATCGCGCCCGGTCTCTCCGCGCCGTTCGGCGTTTTTTTAATGCGCCAGTTTATCCAGACGTTGCCCACGGAACTCATCGAGGCCGCCACAATCGACGGCTGCTCCGAAATCGGCGTCTTCAGGGACATCATCCTGCCGCTCTCCAAGCCGGGATTGGCTGTGTTGGGCATCTTTGTGTTTATGGGCCAGTGGAACGCCTTCCTCTGGCCGTTGATCGTGATCAATTCCTCTGAAATGATGACGCTGACGGTTGGCTTTGCGCTATTGGCCAATCGCGAACTGCGCGTGAACTACGGTGCGCTAATGGCTGCGGGCACCTACATGGCGCTGGCGCAGATCTTCGTCTTCTTTGCATTTCAGCGTTACTTTGTTCAGGGCATTACCGTCGGCGGTATCAAAGGCTGATGCCGCCGACGTTGCGTTTCCTCCCACCACTCCTCCTTCCACCGAACACAACACACAAGGAAGTAGACAGATGAGCTTTCCATACAACGGGGTTCAATACCGGCCACTGGTGACCGGGCGACAGGGCATGGTCTCTTCGGCGCATCCGCTGGCCTCGGTGGCCGGTCTGCGCACACTAATGGAAGGTGGCAACGCCATTGACGCCGCCGTCGCCGTGGCTGCGTGCCTGGGCGCAACCGAAATGGGCCTTTCGGGCATCGGCGGCGTCGGCTGGATGCAAATCTATCATGCCAAAACCAATACCCATATCTGTCTCGACTATCAGGGATGGAGCCCCTACGCTGCCGAACGCAGTGTTTTCAACGACGCCGAACAGCTCCAACGTGGGCCGAAATCGTTTATGGTGCCTGGCTCACCTGCCGGTTGGTGCGCCGCCTTGGAACGCTTCGGCACCATGGATCGCGCCAGCGTCTTCAAACATGTGATCGAGATCTGCGAAGAGGGACACCCGGTCACCATCCACGCCGCCAACATTGTCAACCTCTATGAACCGTGGTTAAGCCCATACCCGTCGTCGATGAAATTCTTCTTCCCAGACGGCTTCCCCATGCGGCCTGGTCAACTGCGCAAACAACCGGATCTGGCGCGTACCTTCCGTGCACTGGTGGAAGGCGGCACCGACGTCTACTACAAAGGCGAAATCGCGGACAAGATCGTCAATTTCTGCCAGGCCAATGGCGGCCTGTTGACCAAACAGGATCTGGCCGATCTAACGGTGGAATGGGTGGACCCCATCGGCATTCGCTACCGCGACTTTGCGGTGTATGGTCCGCCGCCGCCGTCGAGTGCGGTGCAGTGGCTGCAAACGCTAAAACTGCTGGAAGGTTATGATCTAGTCGCGATGGGTCATAACTCGGTGGAACACCTGCACACACTGCTCGAACTGGAGAAACTGGCCATCGCCGACCGTGTCCACTACAACGTGCGCCCCGGAGCGCCCATCGACAGGCTGCTTTCCGGCGAATATTGTGCAGAACGGCGCAAACTGGTCGATCCACACAAGGTGGCGCGGTTGGGCGGGGCGCGCTATGCCACCACAATGGACGTGGGCAACGTCAAGCCCGGCGGCATAGCTATGCGCGAGAGCACCACCCACTTCAACGTGGTCGACGCCGAGGGCAACGCCGTCTCGGCCACGCAGAGCCTGGGCGGTTTCGGCAGCGGCGTGGTGATCCCCGATACCGGCATCCTGCTCAACGATTTCCTCTACTGGTTCGATCTCGATGCCGACAGCCCCAACGTAGTCGCCCCCCACAAGAAAGTGGAAATGTGCCTCTCGCCGGGCATGATCTGGAAGAACGAGCGTGTCTTCGCCTGTATGGGCACACCGGGCAGCCACGGCATCATGGAGACCACGCCACAGTTCATGTCCAACTTGATGGATTTCGGCATGAGCATTCAGGCCGCCATCGAAGCGCCGCGAGTGCGCCCCATGACAGGCAATCAGGTGATCGCCGAACGTCGTATCCCCGAAAACGTCCTGGCCGGGCTGGCCGAACGCGGGCATCTCGTCGAGCGGTTACCCGACTTCTCTATGGCCGTGGGCGGCGCGCAGGGCATCATGATTGATCCCGACACCGGCACCTTCTCCGGCGGCGCCGATCCTCGTCGCGATGGATATGCGATTGGATGGTAGAAGGAGATTAGGAGATTAAGAGATTAGGAGATTAAGAGATTAGGAGATTAGGAGATTAGGAGATTAAGAGATTGGGGATTGGTATACATCGACGTTTCCATCTCTCCCCAATCGCCTAATCTCTTAATCTCTTAATCTCTTAATCTCTTAATCTCTTAATCTCTTCACGCCACCACACAATTCACTCAGAGGAGACCCCCAGTGACCATCGGCAAGATTCGCGACGACTTTCCTATGCTGGCGCACTGTACGTACTTCAACTGTGGCGGCATTGCTCCACTTTCCAAGAGCGTGGGGGCGGAACTGCTGCGCATCCCCACGTCGATCATTGAATATGGGCCGGCGCGTATGCTGGCACGCGACGATGCTTTCATCGGTATCGAAGCGGCGCGCGCCCGCTTGGCCGCGTTTATCGGCGCCGATCCCGATGAGGTGGCCTTCACCACCCAGTTTTCTACCGCGGTCAACATCGTTGTCGAAGGGTTGGCGTGGCAGGAGGGCGATGAAGTCATCGTCACCGATCAGGAGCACCCGGCCATGCTGATTCCGCTCATGAATGTGGTGCGCCGGCATGGGCTGAAGGTCAGCCGTCTACCCGTTTCTAACAACGGCGACGAAATGCTCGCCCACTTTCAAGCGTTGCTGACAGATCGTACCCGGCTGGTGGCGGTCAGCCATGTGACGACAGACAGCGGCACGCGCCTGCCTGTGGCCGAAATGACACGCATGGCGCAGGCGCGCGGCAGCTACGTCCTCTTCGACGGGGCGCACGCGGTGGGGCAGTTCGCGGTGGATCTCCACGCGCTGGGGTGTGATTTCTATGCGATGGTGGGCTACAAGTGGGTGATGGGTCCCTATCCCTCGGCCGCGCTCTACATCCGCCGCGACCGGCTAGATGACATCGAAGTGACCTGGTGTGGCAGCAATGTCACCCAGACCGGCAGCGTCACGATGGGCGTCGAGGATCTAAAGTGGATCCCAGGCGCACGGCGCTTTGAATACGGCGGCAGGACCTACGCCTACGACACGGCGATGGGGGCAGGCGTGGCCTACGTTGATCAACTAGGCGTCGAGGCGATTGAGACGCGCGCCCGTCAACTCACAGCGTACTTTCACGAAGGGCTGAAGCGTGTACCCGGCGCCCGTGTGCGCAGCCCACTTAACTTGGAAGAGTCCACCGGAATCGCCACCTTTTCGCTGGAAAACAAAGATGGCGTCGCCGTATCCACCGCGCTACGGGAACGCTGGAACATGATCCAACGCGCCGCGCTGTGGGGATCAAGTGTGCGCATCTCGCTGGCAGCCTTCGTCGAGGAGAGTGACGTCGACCGGCTCGTAGAAAATATTGCCGTTTTGGCGGCTGAGTAACGCTGGTTGTGGCCCCCCTTCCTGGCTAGCAGCCTACTGCGTGATACAGTCGGGCTATGGGCCGATGCTGCCTTTCACCTGCCCATAGCCCGATTCCGATCTCATTCGGTGATGGCTTCAACGCACTGTGCAATGGCCTCAATGGCGTGTTGTAGAGAAAGCCTTGTGCCCTCGCTCCAGGTTTTGTCGAAAGAGGGAATGTTGAGGTTGCGCAACGTCACGAGGAGTTCGTCGAAGGCCTGCACGTCATACGCCGATAGCTTAGACTGGCTTGCATCTAACGTTGCCAGCACTGTAGCGCACAGCAGGATCGATTTTTCGACTGCGCCAAGATGATAAAAAAGACCGGCGTAGGCGGCCACGCAGGCGGCCTTGCCTTCGACTTCTCCAGCGGCGATATTGAGATGCAGACTTTCGTGATAATAGCTCCACACGCTCGAAACGTCCTGCTTCAGCAGTAGGGCGATCTGTCCAAGGCGCCGGACAGGGTAGGCCAGCAGACTGCTGCTGCGCAGGATGCGTAGCAGTTGAACTGCCTCAGCAAAGTACGGTTTGGACGCTTCAATCTGCCGCTGCGCCAGCATGGCTTCACCCAGCAGGATCAAACTCCAGGCGCGGTTCAACTTGTTGCCGCTTTTTGCCGTGTGCGCCATGCTTTGTTGGAGGTAACGACTGGCTTCGGTATAGTTGCCCATGCGCAAAGAGACACCACCTAGATTGTTGAGTGTCTTTTCAATATATTGTGTGTCGCCCAATTCCTCTGCCAGTGCAAGCGCCTCGATCTGTACCACTTTGGCCTTCTCATAATTCCCCAGCACCCACCAGTGGGTAAACTCTGTGGCACTGAGCAACACAAGTCTCAGTTCTTTCTCTGGGCCTGCCTCCGGCATCGCCAGCAAGGAGTGGTTCCAGTAGATCGACTCGTTGTGGAAGCCCTGGCTAAACCAGAATTCGCCTGTTCCCCGTGCCAGGCGTAGACCAGCCCGCGCTGCGCCCGATTGCATAGACCACTTCAACGCGCTACGAATGTTGTCGAGATTGGGCAGAATCAACGCTTGCCACACGCTGCGTGGCATCCCCTCAGGCGGCACTTCCCACTTTTCCATAAAACGCACGAAGTAGGCCAAGTGACGATCTCGCAGCCGGATTTCTTCTCCGGATTGCACAAGTTTTTCCAATGCGAAGCGGTGAATTGTTTCGAGGAAGTGGTAGCGCATTTCATCACCATTGAGTTCGGCGACGATTAGCGACTTGTCCACCAGGCTGGACAAGTCATCAAGCACCCCTCGTTCAATCGTTTTGTGTGTTGGCGTGCCATCTAGTGGGTCTTCTACTGAATCACTGTCTCCACTGCCGCAAATTTCGTCGGCGGCAGCCAAAGACCAACCACCGACAAAGACGGCCAGCCGCTCGAACAACTTACGCTCGCTGGGGGTGAGCAGGGTGTAACTCCACTCGATGGAGTTATGCAGCGTTCGGTGACGTAGATGGAGATTGCGTCCGCCGTGATTGGTGAGATGAAAGGTTGCGCCGGGCACTTGTTCGAGTTGAAGCGCAATCTGCGCCACAGAGAGGCTGCGCGTGTGCGCCGCCGCCAATTCAATGGCCAGCGGGATGCCGTCCAACATCCGGCAGATTTGAGTGATGCTCTGGACATTGGCCTCGTTCAGCACGATAGACGCTGTCTTCAATGACGCCCGTTGAATGAAAAGTTGCACACTTTCGAATGAGATGATCTCTTGCGTGGACCACTTTTGATTCTTATTCGGCAAGGGCAAGGGAGAAACAACAAAGCAATACTCACCTGGAAGGTTGAGCGGTTCCCGGCTGGTCGCCAGGATCTTCAAGCGCGGCGCCGCCTGCAACAGCCGTGTGATGAGACGGGAGACCCCTTCGATGACATGCTCACAGTTATCAAATAGGAGAAGGATTTGCTTGTTGGCTAGATAGCGGACAAGGCTATCGACCAGAGAATGCTGCCCCTTTTCAGGAAGGGTCAACGCGCTTACCACTGCCTGCTCCAGCATCATTTCGTCGCTCACCGAAAGCAAATCGACAAACCAGACGCCATCCTCGAAGTGGGGCAAAAGCAGATTGCCCAGGTGATTGGCCAGCCGCGTCTTCCCCACGCCGCCGGTCCCCAGCAACGAGACGAGGCGCTGTTCTGGATTGGCCAGAATTTGCTGAAGCACTGCAACCTCTCGCTGCCGGCCCACAAAACTCGACAAGGGTGTGTTTAAGGTTGGGCGAGTGGCTTCCTCTTCTGCGGGCTTTTGTGGCGGATAACGCATAAGCGGCGAGGTGGGCGGTTGATTCGTGACGGGCCTTGCGCCCCTGATCACCCCGCGCCGAATATCATGGGCAAGACGGGTGAGATTATCGCTTGGTTGTATACCCAGTTGTTCAAAAAAGAGCAGCCGACATTTTTCAAAGTGAGCCAGAGCGGCTTGTGTCTGCCCATTCATGGCCAGGAGTTGCATCAGTTGGGAGTGTGATTCTTCGTCTAACGGATCCAGTGCGATAAGTTGTTCGGCATAGTGCAATCCCTCGAAGCTTTGCGCTTGCACAATTGCCTGAGCGGTGAGCCACCTCAAGGCAGCGAGTGCCAATCTATTTTGTCGACCTCGTACTTCGTGCACCCAATCCTCGAAGGGAGACGCGTCTTTGACAAATAGACCGGCCAAAAATTCACCTTGATAGAGCAGGATCGCGGTGCGCAAGACGTTGTCGCCGTCCTTTTTGACTGATGCGCCCTTTAGGCCGAAAAGCACCTGCTCTTCAAAGTGCAGCACGTCCACGGTTATGCTGAATTGAGGATTAAGTTTGATGCTGTCGCGGGTGGTGACAAGACAATCGGGGATGGCCAGATGCAGGTGATAGACGGCCTGGCGAAGGTTTGTACGCGCTTCCGTGTCGTTCTTGTCGGGCCAGAGCAGGCCGGCCAAGGCCAGGCGTGAGTGAGATCTTTGGGTAACGGCAAGGTAAAAGAGCAGCGCACAAGCCTTCGCCGATCTCAGATCGATCCACTTTTCGTCATAAATGATCTGTGGGCTGCCAAACAATTGAAGCGTCAACACTGGCATATAGCACCTTTGTGGAAACCAGAGATCAACCTTGTGCGGGCGCTTTTACGATTCGTTTACGCTCCTCTATGTACAGGGAATCTGTGCGTGAAAGCAACATTTACCGAATTTAAGCTAAGTTTTTACAGGGGTATGAATGCAAGAAATACGTATAACAGAAATTATAACGAAATTACAGTTGCGCTGGCAATCTTCTGTCTTGCCGTCGTCTATTTTGTCGCCGGTACGGCTCAATTTGAGGAAGAAAGCTTGCCTGATATTGGAGCAGTGCCCTTGCGATTTGGTGATATCGCTCCTTGTCCGCGAAATCGCATTTACGCACCACTCACGGTGGGCTGATAGGCTAGCGATGATACGCAAAAGCTTATCAGTGCAATTCAGTCCTCATGCAGCGTATCTCCCACCACTTAAGGAGCGGAACACTGTGACAGGATCTATCGCCGCCAAAATTTCCCAATGTATCATGAGTCTGTTGCTGATTGCTGGCATTCTGTTATCACTCTTGCCGCAGCCCGCGCTTGCCGCCGAGTTGCCAGGACCTACGCTTTGGCTCAAGTTTGACGAAAGTGCCGGCGCCACCGCCTTTGCCGACAGCGGCAGCGGCGCCACCAATGGGAGCTGTGCTGGCGCCGCTTGCCCTACCGCGGGCGTCGCCGGGCGATTGGGGCAGGCGGCTCAATTCGATGGCACTAACGACCGTGTCAGCGTCTCCCGTAACGCACCCGCCGCTTCCTATTCGCTAGCGGGCTGGGTGCGCAACGATGCCGCATCTTGGGCCGATTGGCGCACCATCTTTGAATTCGGCGATGACGCGCCCTGGCTCGGCGTCTCGCCCAATGGACAGCTCACGCTCTACCCAATCATTTCTGGCGGCAGCGTACCCTTAGGGAAATGGGTGCATGTTGCCTACACCCGCGACGCCACAACCAACCGGCTCTACATCGACGGCAAAGAAGTGCAAACCAACACCGATGCGCCTCCTGGTGGTGGACAGGGACTGGGCATCGGTTTGGAAGGCAACGGCGCCAGCGCATGGAACGGCTTCCTCGACGATCTGCGCGTCTATGAGCGGGCGCTGACTGCTCAAGAAGTGGAGCAACTGGCCAAGCCAGAGGCGATCCCTGTGATCGTGCCCCCACCGCCGCCGCCCACTGTGCCCAACGACAACACGCGGTTGATCGACCTTACCGTCTCCATCTACAAAGTGGTGCCCACCGCCAACGAGCGCGTACCCTACGAAAATCTGTTCAAGCTCTTCGCCGACGCGCTCTACGAAACCACCAACGGCGCCCATGCCATCCGCACCATTACGATCTATGACAATGGCCGATTCTCGGATCGAGCTGACATCAAGTGGATTGCCTTCGAGAAACAACCGCGGGCGACACTCAATGGCTACGGCAAGGGTGGCACTGTTCACATGGGCGACGCCATTTTTGACCAGACAACCTTGATCACCAATCCAGCCTCGATGCCCTTCTTCATCAACACCCTGATCCACGAGTGGGGGCACTACATGTACGGGATCTTCGACGAGTATGCCACCGCCGCAGGGGACGTTCCGCCCAATCCCTGCTCGATCATGTGCGCGGCAGGGCCGGAGATCAACTTCGCCAACCTCAACTTCTCTACCCAGAAGTCGACCGTCGGCGCAGGGCTGACCAATAACCCCCATTTCCGCGCTTTCCTGGCCAGCGCCTGGGATACGTTGACCCGTTTGCCCAATGATGATCCCCAGGCGGAACGCGGCAAACGCCTCTATTGGCCCGATCTGGCCCCCAAGAAACCCGCCCCCGGCCAGGATCCCACTGTCGAACTGCCGGCCCAACAAGTGGCCGCGCGCGCCTCACTCAACATCGTGTGGGCTGATGCCGCCGCCACCACCACCAAACAACGTGTCTTTCTGGTCAATGTCTCCAATGACATGGGTGAAAACAACAAGCTCAACGCCACCAAACTGGCGCTGAAGAATTACGTCGATCGCGCCAACCCGGGCGATCAGATCGCCGTCATCACCTTTGCCGATGTGCACGCCGTGGTCACCCCCTTCACCACCCTCAACAGCCAGAACACGCGCGACGCCGTCAAAGCGCAGATCGACGCCATCCAGGCCAAGACGGGGGTCAATGACCGCAACATCGACGCCGCCGATCAGGCTGCGCTGGCCATTCTGGCGCAGGCCGCCAACAATGGCGTCATTATCGACCGCGGCGTCTTTGTGATCATCGACGGCGGCTACACCGACAACACGGAGCCACACATCTTCCAAAAGGTTCCTAATCAGCATGGACAGATTCCGCTTCACGTCTTTAACTTTGCAACAACCAACAAGCCCAATGATCTATATAGCAACGCACTTGAGTTGATGCGTCCTTTCGTGGGCAGCTACACCGTGGTCGCCACTGGCGGCTTCGACATCCCTGGTGCACGCACCACTGGGAACGAGACAGCCGATAGCAACAACCTGATCAATGCTTTCGGCGACGTTGATCAAGAGGCGTCGCCTGTCCTCGATGTGGACTTGGGGACGGTCTACAATCTGACGGTAGACGTGAACACGCCCTTCTCCACCACCATCTACGTCGATGAGACGCTGGACGAACTGGAAGTCGCCGTATTGTACGAAGGCGCGGAGAGCGGCGCTGAACATTATCTCTACGATCCCGCCGACACGGAGGGTGACGCGCCCATTTGCGCTTCTGATGGCATCGACACACTCTGCGTCTACTCTGTCAGCGAACCTGTCACCGGCACATGGACCTTTGAATTCTATTCACTAACCGGCGCGCTGGCGGTTGACTACCAAGCCACCGGGATCGCCCTGGATGGCTTCACCTACCAGGCATCGCTGTCAAGCCTGGGGGGCAGCTATGTGAGCTACCCCGAAGAGGTGGTGCTGGTTGCCGAACTCAGCAACATTGAACGCATCGCCAAGGCCGGTCTTACGGCCTGGGTCGAAAAACCCGACGGTAACTTCGCCGACCTGATATTGATCGATGACGGCGTCGCCCCCGACGAAACCGCGGACGACGGCCTTTACACCGGCTTCATGCCCTATAACCAGCCGGGCGACTACTATGCTACCGTCGTCTTCGATAACATTGCCGGCACAGCCTTCTTCACCCAGGCCGGCATGGCCGATGTCAGCGAGGTGGTAACCTCGACGGTTCCCATCGATTTCGACCGCTTTGCCTCGCTTGCAATCCTGGTAGACGACTACGCCGGCGATGATCACGGCGACGATGATGGCGGCGCCAGCGATGTCCCTGCGGACAACAGCGACGTCGCCGGCCGCATTGACAGCGCCGGTGACGTAGATCGTTTCCGCCTGACAGCCGCGCAATCTTTCTCTGGCGATCCCAAGGCCGAAAGTGTGGCCGCAGCGGCGATTGCCACCACCACACAACGACACATTTTGCGCCTCAGCCGCTTCACACAAGCGATGAATGCCACCGTGCGCATCACCACCAGAACAGGCACACAGGAATACCAAACCGGCCCCTTGGCCTACGACCAATACTGGACCCTTGCGTTCGATCTGATGCCGGGCGAACAAGTTCAAGTGGACGTGCTTCACAACAATGTTCAGGCCCCTGCCGGCTCGTATACGATTAGCTTTGGTGCACCATTGACGGGAGAATCTACGGTGTCACTCTACCTGCCGTCGGTGCGGCGGTAGAGTATGGGCGTGCTACGTGTTGCGTGGATAGAGAAAATTGTCTCGGTGGGGAGATAGCATGTGTGCAACCTACAGAGGATCCATCTGTCCACGCAGCACGTATGCCAGGCCGACGAAGTGGGGGCGCGCTGCGATGAGATGATCTTGCCATGGCCACGATGTCCAGGTGCAACGCCGGATTGATGTGGCGACATGGGTCAATCGCTCACCCCCCATGATTGGTTTGATGATCAGTAATGGGGGTGGGAGCTGGCGATGGCACCGCAGTGAGGACGAGTGCGTCCGACGGGGTCAGCCGGCCAAGCGTTGCAAGACGCCGGCCAGCACCTCAACGCCATGTAAAATGGCCTCTGGCGAGGTGTATTCATCGGGGCGGTGGCTGATGCCGTCGCGACAGGGGATAAAGATCATTACGGTTGGGCAAAGGGTGGCCATAAACAATGCATCATGGTAGGCGCGGCTGATCATGCGCTGTGCTGGTAGCCCCAGGTTGGCCGCAACTTGCTCGACCACTTGGATCAGCTCAGGATCGCACGTTGCCGGTGGGTCATGGTTGACCAGGGTGGCGTGTACTTCTACGCCGCGCCGGCTTGCAATCTCCTGTACGCGCCGGCCAATCGCATCCAGCATGGCGTCGCGGCTACGCCCGTCGATATCGCGGACATCGACATCGAACTGCGCCCGGCTCGGAATGCTGTTGACCGCGCCTGGGAAGATGTGCAGCCGCCCAACCGTGGCTACAGCATCCGGGCTGGGGCTGGCAGCGGCAATCTGCTCTACGGCCAGCACCATCGCCGCCGACGCCGCCAGCGCATCGCGCCGATCGGGCATCAAAACTGTCCCTGCATGGCCGCCATGCCCATCTACGGTCAGATGCAGTGTCGCCGGCGCCGCAATCGCTGTCACCACGCCGATAGGGATGCCCTGGCGATCCAAAAGAGGACCTTGCTCAATGTGCAACTCGATGAAGGCGTGATAGTGACCTTGGGGCAGGCGTACATCGTGTAATTTACCTGTCATGCCTGCGGCCAGCCGTACTGTGTCAAAATCCTGGCCTGTGTCATCGCGCAGTGCGATCAAATCTGCCGGGTCAAGCACGCCGGCAAGCGCCCGGCTCCCCAGGCAGCCGATACCGAAACGAGTTGGCTCCTCCGCCGTAAAGACAAGCAGTTCGATGCTACGTTGAGGACGTACCCCTGTTGCCTGTAGGGAGCGGATGGCTTCCAAGGCGCCCAACACGCCCACCGTGCCGTCAAAACGCCCAGAATGGGGAATCGCATCAATGTGCGATCCCACTGCAACCGGCGCCAGTTCCGGCTGTTCACCCTCCCAGCGCGCAAAGAGATTGCCCACAGCGTCCGTACTTACCCGCAGCCCTGCCGCCTCACATAGACCACGCACATAGCGCCGCGCAGCCAAATCCACAGGCGAAAAAAGCACGCGCGTCATCGCCGGCGCGGGCGTATCTGAGAAGTTTGCAAGTTGCTCAAGGCTCTGTTGGAGGCGATTGCCGTCCACCGACGGACGCGTCGAATGCATAGTTGGAACCTATCTAGCGGGTGGCAAACGGGCGTGGTGGAAATTCTGCGCAGTCGGGTGCTAGTCTTGAAACTCACCCAATTCGCGCGCCACCCGTCCTAAATGGGCGCGCATGGCTTGTTCAGCGGCGGACGCGTCGGCGGCACAGATGGCGGCGGCAATGGCGCGGTGATCGGCAATGGTGCGCTGTGCACCTTTGCCTGCGTAGATGATGGCTTTATTGCTCTGCGAAAAGGAGGCCACAATCGTGGCAATCAACTCGTCGGCGACGGGATTCCCCGATGCCGCAGCGATGAGCTGGTGGAACTGCACATCCAACTCGGCCAGCCGTTGGATGTCGTCTTCGTTAAGGATGTCAACCGCGGGGCCGGAAGATGGATCGAACAAAAGCGCCTGCTCGTCTACCAGGCGCGTCAATTCGGCGTGGACGTCAGGGCCGGCATTTGTCGCCGCCATCCCAGCCGCCAAAACCTCCAACGCCTGCCGCACCTGCAAGATCGGCAGCAACAGATCACGGCGACGGGAGAGCCAGGTCACCGCCTCGCGCACTGAGCTAAAAGAAAAGGGCTGCTGTGTCACATAGGCGCCTGCCCCGGAACGCACCTCGATGATGCCCTGAGACTCTAACGCACGCAGCGCCTCACGTATAGAAGAACGGCTAACATCCAGTTCGCGGCTGAGATCGGTCTCACTGGGCAACTTGTCGCCTGGCTGAAGCTCGCCCTCCATGATCAATTCTTTGATCTGGTCGGCGGCTTGCTCAAACAGGCGGACATGGCGCGCAGGTTGAAGTCTGAGTGGAGACATGGTTTCACAGTCCAATTGGAAGTAGGTGCGCAGCTTTGGTCAAGCGTGGGGCAAGCCAATGGCGGCAACACATGAAATGGACAATTTGTCTAATTGCCAAGCTGTCAGACAGGATGAGAATAGCATGGCTAGGTTGTGTTGTCAATTTTCCCTCGGTCACTGGGGTGTTCACAGAGGCAAACAGTGCCACGCCTGTTTGCCGTCCTTGCTGTGGCGGCTACGGTTGAATGTCGCGGTTGACATCTTTGTAGAGCAGATAGGCCGCCTGCTCCCACCCGGTGCAGAAGAAAAATTGGGGGCAATAGGGCGCCATCCAGATAAAGTCTGTGGCCTGCACTTCATGCTGATCGCCGGCCAGGTAGTAAATGCCCTGACCTTCCAACATGTAGAGGCCATGCTCCATGATGTGCGTTTCCACAAAGTCAAAGTAGATGCCAGGGCGAAAGCTCAAGATGTTGACGGCCATGTCGAAGGCCACGTCATCCAGCGGCAGCAGGGGTTGTGTGAAGGCGCCTTCGACAGCTCCTGGCCTGGGCGTCACCGCGGCGCGTTGACCGATCAACGGCGCCGGCGCGGGGACGTCGATTGGTTCGTAACGCCGTTTGAGCCAGATGAGACGCGCAGGCGTGGCGGCCCGCAACTCGAAAGACACCCCTGCCGGTACGTAAGCGTAGCCTTCATGACCCAGTTGGGTGCGCTGATCACCCATGCGCAGTTCCATCGCGCCGTCGAGGACGTAAAAGAAATGCTCCAAACCGTCGGAGAGCGGCCCAAGTGTGCCGCCGCCTTCTTCAATCTCCAGCAGCATCTGCACAAAGCGTGCGCCGATCTGCGGCGCGGCCTGGACGCGCGCCACCGTCTTGGCCCAGGCCGGCAGCGTGCTTTTGACAATCCCCTCGGCAGGCAGGAGGGCGTAAAGAGGTGCAACCGTGGCGCGACTGCGCGATAGGATGCCGGGTGGTAGCATGATTTATCCTTTTCTGATTTCGAGTGCCGGGGATTGGACTTTCCCCTGAAAAAGTGGGGCACGCGGCGCGCCACCGTGAAGATAACGTCCACTGCCGGGTTCACCCACGAAACGCTGATCCTCTACCAGCACTTGTCCGCGCACCGTCACCAGCAGCGGGCGCGCCTGGAATGTGCGCCCTGTAAACGGATTCCAGTTCCACGGCACGTAGAGATTCCCAGGGTCCACCACCCAACGAGGCTGTGGATCGATGACACACAGATCGGCGTCGCTGCCGCGGGCGATTACGCCTTTTTGGGGATAGAGACCAAAAATGCGCGCCGGGTTGGTGGCGGCGATCTCCACAAAACGTGTCAACGACATGCGGCCATGCAGCACACCTTCGCTCAGGATCAACGGCATACAGGTCTGAATGCCGGCAATGCCCGGCGGAATCTGCTCAATGGATTGGTCAGGCTGCGCCTCTTTCTGGTGGCGGCCATAGCCACAGTGATCAGAGCAGACGCTTTGCAGCGTGCCATCGGCCAGCGCGGCCCAGAGTGCAGCCTGATCCGCGGCGGAACGTAGCGGCGGCGCACAGATCAAGAGTGAGCCGTCGTCCGCCAGATAGGCCGCTTCTGTCAGCCCCAGGTGATGACTGGTCGCTTCTCCCCACACAGGCTGCCCGCGCTGTCGCGCCTCGCGGATTGCGGTCAACGATCCTTGCTCGGTGACATGCACGACGTAAAGTGTACACCGCGCCGCCTCGGCTAGATGAATGGCTTGCACCGTTGCAAGAGATTCGCTGATGGGCGGGCGACTGGCGGCAAAGGTGGCGGCTGTCAGCGTGCCCTCGCCGCGTGATGCTTCGAGCAATTCTTTGTTTTCGGCATGCACCATCACCAGCATGTCTAACTCGGCGGCGCGGCGCATGAGCCGATAGAGCGTGGCGGGGTTGGCCATGCCACCGCGGTGCATAAACGCTTTAAACGAGCGACAGCCCAAAGCCGGCAATTCGCCCAACGCCGCCAGCGTCGCCTCATCCAGCGTATCCACCACGACGTGCAAATTGTAGTCCAGCACCGTGCGCCCGTCCGCTTCGGCGCGGCGTTCGGCCAGATAGGCCGGGGGCAGTTGATCGGCCACAGGATAGGCAAAGTCGATCACCGTCGTCACGCCACTGAGGGCGGCGGCGATGGTGGCGCTGGTGAAGTCGTCGACGGCACGTGCGCCGGTGGCTGAGGCCACGTCTGCAATGTGGAGATGGGGATCGATCAGCCCCGGCAACACCCAGGCGCCGGAGACGTCAATCGTGCGACGCGCCGGCTCGCCGCGCAGATCGCCGATCTCGGCGATGATGTCGCCGCGCACAGCCACGTCGACGCGGGCGATGCCTGTGGGCAGCACCACCTCTCCGCCGCGCAGCAGAAGATCATACATGGTCATCTCCTTCGGTATGAAACGTCACAACAGCAGTCGCGCCGGGTGCTCGGCCAATTCCTTGAAGTTGCGCAGGAAGTGTGCGGCCACCGCGCCGTCGATGACCCGGTGATCGGCGTTGAGCGTCACCTGCATCATCGGGCGCAGCACCACCTGTCCGTTGCGCCCGACCGGGGTATCCACCACCGCGCCCACCGACAAAATCGCCACTTCCGGCGGGTTGAGGATGGCTGTAAACGACTCAATGCCGAACATCCCCAAATTAGAGAGGGTGAAGGTGCTGCCACGCACTTCGTCGGGTTTGAGCGTGCCTGCCTGGGCGCGGCCACCGAGATCCGACAGTTCGGCTTGCAGCGCGGCGATGCCCTTCCGTTCCACATGGCGCAGCACGGGGACGATCAATCCCTGTTCACGCGCCACGGCAATGCCTACATGCACAGGGCTGAACAGATGAATTTCACCCTCGATGAAATGGGCATTGAGATAGGGATGACGAGGCAAAAGCGCGGCCAGGACACGTACAATGCCTGTGGTCAGGCTGGGTCGGCGTCCACCCTGCGCCTCCATCGTCGGTGCCAATTCGTCGAGCAGTTGACGCAGCGGCCCGGCATCCACCGACAGCGTCAGCGCGATGTGGGGCGCGGCGGCGCTGCTGGTCATGCGCTGCGCGATCACTTTGCGGATGGCGCTAAGCGGCTCACGTTTGACGCCGGTCTGCTCCGACGTGACGGTGGCCGGCGGAAGCGGTAGCTTGTCTGCCGCACGCTGTTGCAACGCTGCCATCACATCGTTGACGACAATTGCCCCCAGCGGACCGCTGCCCTTGATTTCAGTCAGCGCCAGCCCTTGCGCCGCGGCCAGGCGGCGCGCCCTGGGCGAACTGCGCGGACGTTTGCTTTTGGTGCGGCTCTGGGTGGCCAGGTAGGCGTCCACATCGGCGCGCATGATCTTCGGCCCTTGCGCGCTCACGGCGCGGATGTCTACGCCGTGGGCGGCGGCCACCCGCTGCGCCACCGGCGTGGCGGACGGCAACTTCGGCGCATCTTCGTGCGGCGGCGAAGCAGCGGCAGGGCCGTTGGCTTTGGGCAGCGTCTCGCCCTCAGCCAAAATCCAGGCGATTACCTTGCCCACCGGCACGTCTGCCCCTTCCTCGGCCTGCACACCGGCCAGCCGCCCGTGCGCAGGGGACTCAATTTCGACCGTCACCTTGTCGGTTTCAATTTCCAGGAGCGGCTCGCCCTTGCGCACAAACTCGCCTTCCTGTTTCAGCCAGGAGAGCAAGCGCCCGGTGCTCTGATCCATCTCCATCGCCGGCATCACGACTTCTGTTGGCACAGTGTTTTTCCTCTTTCGCTGAAGGCGGAGAGTGATGAGTAACGAGTAATGAGTAATGAGTAATTCGTCTACGATGTGGCTTGCTTGTTGGGAAGACACATCGTAGACGAGACCTTACTCATTACTCGTTACTCATTATTCTCCGCCCCGCATCTACCACTTGTTGGACGGTGGGGATGGTCAAATCTTCCAGCACCGGGCTAAAGGGGACGGGCACGTCCATGGCGCCGATGCGCTCCACCGGCGCGTCGAGATCATAGAAGGCTTCTTGGGCCACCAGCGCCGCCAGCTCCGCGCCTGCGCCGAAACGGCGATGCCCTTCGTCGATCACAATACAGCGCCCGGTCTTTTGCACGGAACGCACCAGGGTGGCTTCGTCCAGTGGAACCAGGGTGCGCGGATCGATGACTTCGGCGCTGATGCCGACGGCGGCGAGTTGTGCGGCGGCGTCCATGGCCACGGCGACCATGCTGGAGGTGGCGATCAGGGTGAGATCGTCGCCTGTGCGCTTGACCGCGGCCACGCCCAGCGGCAGGGTGTACTCGCTGGTGGGGACGGGGCCGCTGGTGTTGTAGAGCAGCTTGTCCTCGAAGAAGATGACCGGGTTGTTGTCGCGGATGGCGCTTTTGAGCAGCCCTTTGCCTTCATACGGCGACGAGGGGATGACCACCTTGAGGCCGGGGATGTGGGCAAACCAGGCGTGCAGGCTCTGGGAATGTTGCGCCGCCATGCGCCGCCCGGCGCCCAGCGACGCCCGCACCACCAGGGGCACACGCAGTTTGCCGCCCGACATGTAGTGGATCTTGGCGGCCTGGTTGACAATCTGATCCATGACCAGCGTCACAAAATCGCCGAACATGATCTCAACCACGGGGCGCAGGCCGGTCATGGCGGCGCCGACGCCGATGCCGGTGATGCCCGCTTCGGAGATCGGCGAATCCATTAGCCGATCCGGCCCAAATTCCTGGTATAGCCCTTCGGTGAGTTTGTAGACGCCGCCGACGCGTCCCACGTCCTCGCCAATGACGATGACGTTTTCGTCGCGCAGCATTTCCTCGCGCAGGGCTTCGCGCACGGCCTGGGCGTAGGTGATGGTGCGATCAGTCGCTGTAGACATGTTTGGCTACCTCATCGGCGGTGGGGAGAGGAGAGGCCAGGCCGAACGCCACGGCTGCGTCCATGATGCGGCTGACGTCGGCGCGCACGGCGTCCAACTCCTCGACGGTGGCGATTTTGTCTTCGATGATCTGCTGGGTCAGCCGTTCCACTGGATCGCGCCGACGCCATTCGGCCTCTTCTTCACGGGTGCGGTAGGCGCGTTCACGGTCGCCCATGCCGTGCCCAAAGTAGCGGTAGGTCATGCAGTTCAGAAAGCTTGGCCCGTCACCGGCGCGGGCGCGGGCGACGGCGGCACTGGTGGCTGCCCACACCGCCTGGACATCCATGCCGTCCACCGTCTCGGCGTGGATGTTCAGTGCGCGGCCGCGGTCGGCAGGATCGCCGGCGGTGACGGCGGCGGCGGCGGTGTACTCGCCGTATTGGTTGTTCTCGCACACGTAGATCACAGGCAGCTTCCAGATCGCGGCCATGTTCATGGCTTCCAACAGTTGACCCTGGTTGATGGCGCCGTCGCCGAAGAAACAGACAGCCACCTGACCACGTCCGCGCCGTTTGGCCGTCAACGCGGCGCCGGCGGCCATGGCGATGCTGCCGCCCACAATGGCGTTGGCGCCCAGGTTGCCGGTGTCAGGATCTGCAATGTGCATAGAGCCACCCTTGCCCCGGCAGTAGCCGTCAATGCGCCCGAAGAGTTCGGCAAACATACGATCCGGGGCCGCCCCCTTGGCCAGGCAGTGGCCGTGACCACGGTGGGTGCTGGTGATGAAGTCGTCGGCGTTGAGCGCGGCGCAGACACCTGCCGCCACCGCCTCTTGACCAATCGAGACATGGGCAAAGCCGGGAATCAGGGCGCGGGCGAAGAGATCCTGCACCCGTTCTTCAAATTGGCGGATGCTGACCATCTGCCGGTAGAGCTGAAGCAGGTCGGCGGCGGTTGGCGGCGCAGCAGACTCAATCTGCGTATCCATCGAAATTCCTCCTGATGGCGTAACGATTCGGGTGGTTCAGGTGCGACGCACTGGCCCAAATGTTGACGCATACGGGTCACTCTTCTGGCCAGTGCGTCGCACCTGAACCACCTGATGACGATTACTTGTTCATGGTGAGTTTGCCGGCGTCGATCAAGATGTGCTCGCCGTTGATGTAGCTGGCATCGTCGCCGGCCAGAAAGAGGACAACCCGCGCAATCTCCTCCGGTGTGGCCAATCGCTTGAGCAGCGTGCGTTCTTCCAACACCTGGCGCCCCTGCGCGGCATCGCCCGACTTGGCCAGCGCGTGCATCAGCATCGGGCTGTCCACAGGGCCGGGGCAGATGACGTTGATGCGCACGCCCTGTTCGCCGTAGTCGCGCGCCAGCGCTTTGGAAAGCATGAGCACGCCCGCTTTAGAGGCGATGTAGACAGGGTTGTCGGGGAATGCTGCAAACCCGGCTGTCGATGCGGTGGTAACAATCGAGCCGCCGCCCTGCGCCACCATCACGGGGATGACGGCCTTGAGCACCAGGAAAGTGCCTTTGAGGTTGATGTTGATCTGGCGATCCCAGTGCTGTTCGTCCACGTCGGTGAGCCGCCCCGGCTCGAAAATGCCGGCGCTGTGAAAGAGGCTGTCAACGCGGCCAAAGTTGGTCAGGGCTGTATCGACCATCGCCGTCACCGAGGCGGCGTTGGTAATGTCCACCGGCACAAAGCGGGCGGGCGCGCCGATCTCATGCAACTGAGAGAGCGCCGACTCACCGGCAGACTGGTTGATATCGGCCAGGACGACGCTTGCGCCTTCCTGGGCAAAGAGTTTGGCGGCAGCCAGCCCAATGCCCGACGCCCCGCCGGTGATTAGCACAACTCGTTCGCGAAAACGCATGATCGGCTCCTTAGGCCACTTTCAGAGAAGGGGATCCACGAAGGCACACGAAGGCAGAAAAAGACAAAATGATCCACAGATTACACGGATTTTTAGGATTCAGAGAACAGACGAGAAATCCTTCTGGAAATCCTTCTAATCTGTGAAATCCGTGGATCAATTTTCTCCTCTGCCTTCGTGCATCTTCATGTGCCTTCGTGGATCATAAAATTCTGAGACGCTTCTAGTAGCTACCCAGGACGAAACCGCTGGGCAGGACGGTTTTGGGCAGGGACAGGCGAAGGTTGACGTGGGCGTTGACCAGTTGGCAGATGCGCAGATCGGCGCAGGTGCCCAGCAACTGTGCAGCTTCCACGTGGGTGAGGCCCGACAGCCTGGTGAGCAGGGTCAACATGCCCGCAGCGGCGTCGTCGACCGCTTCCTCGACGCTCTCGCCGTAGCCGACAGTGTGTAGAGCGGTTGCCGTTTCCACCAGCGGCGTGGGCAACTGCCAGTTGGGCCGAATGCGGGCGGAGAGGGTGACGTCGGCGGCACATTCGGCGCAGGGCAACAGTTCGCTGTCTCCTTGGGCGCCGTGGACATCGCACAGGCCGATCAGTCCACCCGGCGCGTTGACAGGCAGATAGAGCCGCGCGCCGGGGGCGATTTCACGGCAGTCGATGTTGCCGCCGTAGGGTCCGCCCAGATTGGTGGGCCGCGCCGCGCCGGCAGGCGCCACGGCAATACAGCCGATCACCGGTTGTATGCGCACCCGTACACGATCGCTGAAGATCAGCAGATCGTCCTCAATGGGGATGGAGAGGTAGACGGTTTCGCCCAAACGTGGGTGCTGGGTGCGCGGATAGCTCGCCAAATGATCCCCCAGCACACGGTAGACGCCCTGGCGGAAGCGGTTGGGTTCCACGGCGCGCCACCACCACCACGCCTCGGTGATGCGGATCTCGTGGATGTCGATCACCAGCGTGTCGCCCGGCTGCGCGCCGGCAATGGCAATCGGGCCGGTGGCCGGCCGCGCGCCGACATGGGTTTCCACCACCACGCGCTCGCCCGGCTCCAGGGTGATGGCGGGCGTGGCGGCGGGGTCATAGTTTTGCATGGCATGGTCGCGGGTGACTCTTTTCATGGTTGTTTTCCTGCCCGTGCATCCAGGATCTTCTGGGCGTTGAGGCCAAGCACCTGCGCCAGATCCCCCGGATCGGCAATCGCGGCGCGGTGACGGCTGAGGTGGACGATCATCTCGTCGGGGAACCAGTGGCTGGCGTAGAGGACTTTGTGCGCGCCGCTGCCAGTGACGGCGTCGAAAATGTCGTCTTCGTTGGTGTCACTGGTTTCGAGGTAGACGTTGGTGGTGCGTTTGGCCACCATCAGCGCCTCTCGAAAGAGCCATTTGCGCCCCATCTGCCCGATCACAAAGGCGGGAATTTCGGGGAAGCTGCGCGCCATCTCTTCGATTTGCAGCGGTGTGCTGGTGATGTCGTCGTTGGCGCGCACAAAGACCGGCGCATGGGCATCGGCGCAGATCGCCAGCAGCGGATCGAGCAGGGCGTGGTCGCTCATCTGGTAGCCGTGCAGATTGGGCACGAGTTTGAGTCCCGTCAATCCCTCGGCCAGGAAGTGCGCCACCGTGGCGGCGGCGTCCTCGTGGTAGGGGTTGACCTCGACAAAACCGAAGAGGCGGTCGGGGTAGCGGCGCACCGACGCCAGCATGTAGTCGTTGTCGAGCATCACCGGGCGAGGGGGCGGCGCTTGCACGTAGGCCAGTGGAACAATGCCGGCGCGGTCGACCCCGGCCCGCTCCAGGCTGTCGATCAACTGTTCGGCGGACGACTGGCGGCGTCCTCTGGCAAAGCTGCCGTCGGGATAGCGCCAGATGTGGGTGTGAAAGTCGATGATCATGGCGTTCGCGTCTGCTGTTGGTAGGGGTTTGCGTGGGACGGACGGAGATGTCGCCAATGAAGCGGCGGACGCAGCGTCCGCATCTCCGTCCGCTCCACGCAAACCCGTACGGTAGATCTAGGATTTGCTGTTTAAGATGTAATAAGGGTCAAGACTGGAGACGTCCCAATCTTCGTAGTACGCCTTGATCGAGGGGATCAACTGGGCGCGCAGGGCGTCGGCGGCGCGTTCCTCGGGGCGGTCGATGTGATCCATGATCTCTTGCAAGCGGCGGCGGGCGTCGGCGGCGTCGAAGCGGGTATGTTGGCCGTCGCGGTAGACGATCTCGCCGTTGACCATCACCATCTGCACATCGGCGGGCGTACCGTGGTAGACCAGCGCGGCTACCGGGCTGATCCCTGCCATGAGGTGGGGTTCGGCCAGACCGGCCAGCCGCACACAGGTAATGTCGGCGGCGTAGCCAGGCAGGAGCGCGCCCAGCCTGCCTTCTTGCAGCACTGCCCGCGCCCCGTTGACGGTGGCCATCGCCAGCGCGTCCCATTCGTCGATGGTGCGGCCCGGTCGCCCTGGCTGGCGGTGCAGCATCATGGCCAGCCGCATCTCTTGGAAGGTGTCGTCGTTGTCGTTGATGCTCTCGGAATCGACCCCCAACGCCACGTTGACGCCCCGTTCCAGCATGATAGGGATGGGCGCAGTGCCGCTGTAGAGGCGCAGGTTTGAGCTGGGGCAGTGGACGACGGTCGCGCCGGTTGCGGCGAAGCGGTCCATGTCGCTGTCGGTGAGCCAGACGCCATGCGCGCACGAGTAGTTGGGCGAAAGTAGCCCCAGTTGATAAAAATGTTCGCCCCCCGAATGGCCGAAAGTGCGCTCGGCGTAAAGTTTCTGGTAAAGCGTCTCCTGTAGAGGACCGTGCAAGCCGGTGCCCAATTCCTGCGCCTTGTCGCGCAGGGCGATGAGCATCTGGTCGCTGTCCCATTGGGGGCCGATGGTGCCCAGGAGGATGCGCACCCGTTCGCTGTGCTGGTATTGGGTGACCAGCCCGCTGATGTACTCGAAATATTGGGCCGGTTCGATACGTTCGCCGGGTTCGAGCAACCGCAGCGCGGCTTCCTTAAGTGCCGGCGTGAGGGTGGCGATGAATTTCTCGTTCTCGTCGTAGACCAGGCGGAATTGATCGGTGATGCCCAGGGCATAGGCGGCGCGCAGACCCGACGTGGCATAGGCTTTGAGGATCGCTTCGGCTTCGGATTGGTACGAGGCAAAGGAGAGCGAAGGCGTGTCATGGCGCATGCTGGTGGTGACACCGCTGCGGATCTGGCGCGCCGCCGCCACCAGCGTGTCCCAGTACATCTGCTCGGCGGGGCGGGGCGACCGACCGGGCCAATAATGGCCCCACGCTTCCAGCATGTCGTCTTCGGTGCCCAGGCAGAAGGTGGTCATGCCCTGGCCGTGGTTGTGGGCGTCAATGAAGCCGGGGATGGCGATACATTCCTGCGCGTTGACGACCCGCGCATCGGGGTAGCGCGCCGTGAGCCGCGCCGCTTCGCCCACATCCAAGATCTCACCATCGCGGATGTAGATGCCGCCATCGGCGATCAAGCTGTGCATCCGCAACCGCGGATCGGTGACCACATAGCCGGCCAACAACAGTGTACCTGCCGTCTCGGTTGGGGTAGACGACATCAGCGTAACTCCTTGTCATGAAGAAAATGGTGTGGGTAGACCGTCACTTCGACATGCGCCGTGGTGCGCCACGGTGGATGAAAGTTGTGGACACGAATGGGGGAAACACCGATTTCTTTAGACAGATCCGTGTTTGCTTTGATCAGTGTCCACAGGTTCCACGGCAGGTTCCCTATGCACGTTGCCGTGGATCGAGCAGATCGCGCAGGGAATCGCCCAGCAAGTTGACCACCAACAGCAGGATCACCAGCGCTGTGCCAGGGATGAGCACCACGTGGGGCGACACAAACATCACTTCGCGTCCGCGATTGAGCATGGCGCCCCACTCCGGCGTGGGCGGCTGGATACCCAACCCCAAAAAGCCCAGGCCGGTGACAAAAATAATCGCTTCGCCGAAGGCAAAGGTGGTTTGCACCAACAGCGGGGAAAGCATGTTGGGCAGAATATGCCGTCGCACAATCTGGGCGTCGGGCACGCCGATGGCGCGGGCAGATTCGACGAACTGTTCTTCGCGCAGCCGCAGCGTCTGTCCGCGCACCAGGCGGGCAAAAATGGGAATGTTGTAGACGGTCACCGCCAGCACCACGTTGATCAGCCCGACGCCCAGGATCGAGATCATCACCAGCGCCAGCAGAATACTGGGGAAGACCAGCAGCATGTCCATGACGCGCATGATCACGGCATCCACCCACGAGCCGAAATACCCGGCCAGCAGCCCAAGCACCAGCCCAATGCTGAGGCCAAGCAAGACGGTGACTGCGCCGATCAACAGGGTGTAGCGTGCGCCCACCACCACACGCGCCAGGATGTCGCGCCCGACTTCGTCGCGCCCGAACCAGGCTGTAGGGTTGGGCGCTTCACGAATGCGCGCCAGATCTTGGACAGTTGGATCAGCCGTCACCAGCATAGGACCGATCAACGCCATGAGGAGAAAACCGGCCAGCAGTATCAACTCAAGCGTAAGCGACCGGTGGCGGGTCAGGTGGATCAAAAAAGAGGCGCGGCGGGGCGCAGCAGCAAACGGTTGTGGCGCGGTGAGTGTCTTTGCCATGATCTACCCAAGTCTCCAGAGCTTCAGGTGAGGCGAATGCGCGGATCTACCGCAACATAGAGGGTGTCGATGAGCAGATTGATGGCCAGATAGCTGAAGGAGACAATGAGCAGCACCCCCTGGATCACCGGATAATCGCGTTCCGAAATGGCGCGCACCAGGGTGTAGCCCATGCCTGGGTAATTAAAAACGGTCTCGGTGACAACCGCGCCGGCGATGAGCATGCCCAGGACTTGCCCGGCGGCGGTCAACACAGGAATGAGTGCATTGCGCAGCGCATGGTGCAGGGTGAGCGAACGCGGGCTTAATCCGCGGCCACGGGCCGCTGTGATATAGGCCGCGCCCAACACATCCAGCATGGCAGAGCGGGTCATGCGCGCCGTGAGCGATGCGGTGGCGATCCCCAGGGCCAGTGACGGCAAAATCAGGTGACGCCAGGTGCCCGCGCCATTGGCAGGCAACCAGCGCAGCCACGCCGCGAAGACAAGCGCCAGCAGCACCGCGCTCCAAAACGCGGGGACAGCCAACCCCAATGTCGCAACAAACATACATCCTTTGTCTGCCAGGGTGCGGTGGCGCACGGCCGCCAGCACACCGATGCCCACGCCAAAAATCAGGTTGATCAGCGCCGCCAACACCGCCACCTGAAAGGTGTTCCAAAAACGTTTGCCCAACAGTTCGGTGACGGGTTCACTGGTGCGAATCGACCTACCGAAATCCCCTTGTAGTGTATTGCCCAACCAACGTGTGTACTGGGTGACCAGCGGTTGATCGAAACCATATTGGCGCGCCAATGTGGCGCGGTCTTCGTCGGTCATACCGGGGGTAGTTAACGCCGCGATGGGGTCGCCGGGTGCAAGATGCAGCAAGGCGAAGATGAAGACGCTGGTCATCAGCGCTGTGATCAACGATTGCATCAGGCGCTGGGAAAAATAGCCGGCCATGCTCTCGATCTCGTCTCTAAGGAGATTTCAGAATTTTATTGATCCACGAAGACACACGAAGCAACACGAAGGCAGAGGAGGGAATTGATCCACGGATTTCACAGATTAGAAGGATTTCGCGTCTGTTCTCTGAATCCTCAAAATCCGTGTAATCCGTGGATCACTTGTACTATACAGATGCATTCATTTTCGTTTTTCTCTGCCTTCGTGTTTCTTCGTGTGCCTTCGTGGATCAAGATTTTTAACTAGGCGGTGAAGGTACAGTGTCGCCAATACCACGCCTGGTTGGGCATGGCCACGAACCCTTCCAAACCGGCCTTGGAGACGAAGGTCTGGCTCGATTCCATCAAGGTGACGCGCAGGGCTTCGTCGGCGATGAAATTCTGGATGTCGGCGAAGATTTCCTTGCGCCGGTCTGGGTCGAGGGTGAGCCAGGCTTCGTCGATCAGGGCGTCAAGTTCGGGCGTGTCGTTGAAGTAGGTGTTGCCGCCGTTGGGCGCCCAGGTCTGCCCGCCTGCGGAGTAGAAATCAGAGAACATGGCATAGTTGGGATCCTGTGCGCCGTAGTCGGTGAGCGCAACGTTGCGGCGGTCTACATTGGGATCGCCTGGGCCAACCGTCCACATGTACTCAGCATAGGTCGGCCAATCCAACTGCCACAGTTCGGTGTCGAAACCGACGGCGTTGTACATGGCCTGGAGCGCTTCGGCCACCTGGCGGTCGCCGTAGTAGCGCCCTTCGGTATGCATGATCACCAGTTTCGTCCCTGGCTCGACACCGGCGGCGGCCAGGAGTTCCTTGGCCTTTTCGGGATCGTAGGCATATTTGGTGTTGGGTTCGATAAAGCCGAAGTTGGCGCTGTTAAAAGCGCTGTACGAAGGCTTGGTGATGCCGGCCATGAGGTTGTTGGCGAGGGATTCACGATCCACGGCGTAGTTGAGCGCCTGGCGCACCTCGCGCTTGGCCATCAGGTCGCCGGCCAAATTGGGCTGCATGAACATGTTGCGCACGCTGGGGAAGATGTCTACGCGCAGATCGCTGTTCTGGCGCAGGCGTTCGATGTCGGCCACGTTGATGTTGACGATATGATCGACGTCACCCGCTTCCAGCGCAAGGATGCGGGCGCTGTACTCAGGGATGGGGCGATATTCGAGCCCTTCGATAGCAGGCGGTGTGCGCCAGTAGTCGGGGTTGCGGCGCAGCACCACGGCTTGTCCGCTCTCCCAAGACTCGAAGATGAAGGGGCCGGTGCCTACCGGGTTACGGCGCAATTCCTCGCCGAACTCCTCAAAGGCGGCGATGCTGTGAAAGACGGTGCTGCCCCACGAAATGTGATCGAGGAAACCGCTGTGGGGCTTGGGTGTCTTGATTTCCACTGTGTAGTCGTCGACGACGGTCACCGACTCGACAAAGGGTTCCCAGCGCCAACGGATGTTTTCGAGACCGCGGTCGATGTTGAATTTTACCACTTCGGCGTTAAACGGGCTGCCATCGTGAAAGGTGACGTCGTCGCGCAGTTTGAAGGTCCACGTCATCTCGTCTTCGGCTACGCTCCATTCAGTAGCCAGCGCCGGTTCGTACTCGCCGGGGCGGCCTGTCCAATCGATCAGGCCGTCGTAGATGTTGCGCAAGAAACCCTCGTCGATCCCCGTCAACTGCACATGGGGGTCGAAGGTGGTGGGTTCGCCGGCGCCGCCAAAGATCACCCGCTTGCCAATCACTTCCTCGGCGGGGGCAGGCGTGGAGGCCGGCGCGGAACCTGGCGCCGGGGCTACACAACCACTAATCGCCCCGCCTGCAATGGTGAACATCATCCCGCGCAAAAGGTGCGACGATTGATGCCCCCTTGGGCCTGCTTGATCTCCATACCCGAATCCTGACCAGTCACGTTGTTTGTTGTCTGCGAAGCCATTGAATGTCTCCCTGATTCAAATTGATCTGCTAACTCTCAAAAGCGAACGAGGGGTGAAGTCATTTTGTTGTGGTACTGGATTTGGATAGTAGCGCAAGGGCCGGGCAGCGTTGCACGGCGTCGGCGTAAGAAGTTGTGCAGGGATGCACAGGCTGCAAGCGTTGCAGATGGCGCTATCACATGGCAGAGGAAAGACGACCTGTTTGCTTATTATACTGTCTACCTGTCAGGCAGGTTTCTGGAGTCTATCATGCTTCAAAAGACGTGTCAACTCCATTTTGCTGTCATGCAGAGATTCCGAATGCAACGCAAAGGAGATGTAGCCGCTGCGCTGTTCCTGGCGTTCGTGCCCGTTGTCGCCCTCACCCAGATAGAAATCGAACGCCACCGTGCGTTCTTCCAGGTTGTAAAGGCTGTGCCAGAGCGTACGGCTGAGGATACTGGCCGCAATCGGCGAATCCGTGTTCTGCGCGCCCATCATCTTGAACATCTGCTGCACGCTGACACAGGCGTTGCTGGCCTTCATCGACTCCTCGCTGAAGCGGCTTTGATGCGCGGCCAGCAAGCTGTCGAGGGTGCGATAACGCCAGAAGGCATTCATGCCCAGCGAGAATTCCTGCCCTGGCATCTGCGCAAGTGAGTCATGCCGATAGAGTTGAAAATTGGTCACAATCTGAGGACGACCGTCGCCGTCGACGATGTGTTGCACGTTGGCAACCGGCGCGGGCCGTCTCCGCTTTAGAAGAAAGCCTGCAATTGGCACAAGCCGTAGGCGCCGTGCGCGGCGTGGCCATTGCCCTCTCTCTTTTGGGCGTAGCTGCGTTAGCCCGCAACCAAGTTGAAGTGGCTCGCCATCGCTTTGTGGAAAGCGTCACCGCCTGTGCCCAAATTCAGGATAGGGTGCTGCTCGTCTACCCGCTGGTGGGGCTTGTTCAGGTGGCCGGCCTAAACGGACAATTCGCACGAGCGGCCAAACTTGTCGGCACGATTGAGACCCTGCTCAAAGAAACCGGCGCCACGCTTGTCCCTGTGACCGAGGCAACCCTGCGTCGAGAAATCACATCGCTCAGGACCCATCTGGGCAATGAATCATTTGTGACCCTACACAAGGAAGGGCTGGACATCTCCTTTGAGGCTATCGTCACATCTGCGCTGGCCACCGATTAGGGAGCAGCGCAGCAAGGTATTTTAGGCTGACGAGCAATTTCGTAGGTGCGCTCAAATGGCAATTCGCTTATTCCGGCCTAGTTTATCCACCTGGACTCTTCGCCCTGGCCAAGTTCTGCCTGGGTAGGGATCACCTGACCGAGGGCTAGATCCTGGACCAGCAGCAAAGGGGTGGTGCCATGATCGATAAAGTTGGCGGCGACACCCCCAAAGAGGTGATAGGGACTGCCAGAATGGCCGTGTGCAGTTACAATCGTCAGATCGACAGATTCTGCGCTCGCCATTTGGTGCATGGCGTCGATGCCCGAGGTTCCCACTAGCAGGCGTATCTCACTTCTCACCGCTGAACGGGATTGGATGGCATTTAGATAGGCCGTCCCTGCCGCTTGATTGCGCTCGACCAGTTGCCGCGCTAGATGGAGATCAGCAGGGGCGGATAGATCGCGCCAGCGTGTTTCAGGTTGGCTAACCATATGGGTGAAGAGGAGCAAGCTGTCGTGGTAGTGGGCAATGCGTCGGGCAAGCGGCAAGCTGTACTCGGCCCGTTGGGATCCATCCAAAGGCAAGAGTAGACGCCGGTAGTGCAGGCCGGTCAGGCCAATTGTTGTTGGCCCATGTGCCCGGATCAGAAAGATTGAGCGTTGGGTGCGCTGTAGGATCTTGCGCGCCACACTGCTGAGTGTCCAGTTGCTCAGGCCACTGTCCCCATGGCTGCTGAGCGCGATGAGATCGACATCGAAGCCATGCGCGGCATCGACGATCTGGTCGGCCACGGCGCCGGTGCGCAGCATCCCCTCCACTGTCAGGCCGATCTCCTGCAATCGACTAATCCACGTCGCCAGGTATGTCTGTCCTTTGACTTTAATACTTGACCAGTGTACGGGATCGACCGGGTAATCGTGGTTGGCATCGCCCTCTTGTTCCAGCACGTGAAGCAGGATGATGCGTGCATCTAAAGCGCGCGCGAGGGCGACGACATGGGGCAGTACACCCTCGGCGAGCTGTGAACCATCCAGAGGGACAAGAATATTGTGAAACATCGTGATTTTTGCCTTTCAATATAGTCTTAGCCTGTAATCAGCATAATGGATAAGGCGATACCAGTCATTCGCTAAATAGATCTGATGTGTAAAACAAAAGGCCGCCCAGTGGGCGGCCTTTTGTGTCTTTTTGATGTAGGCAAAACGCGTCCTGCTCCTAACCAGGAACCGGCGTAGATGGAACGCAGTACAGCGCCGACCTTCGGCTTCCTGGCGTTGTTGTCCCGCGTGCCCTAGCGCAGTATCAAGTCATTTCTGAAGGACATAGTACTTGTAGAGCATATGCTGGCTGCGGAACCCTTCGTAAATTTTGGACCCTTTTACCGCCGCAAAATCTTGGAGCGCAGAAGCCACCTGGGAAAGTAGCAGAGAACGGACGACGTTGGCTGTAATGTCCTCTTCTTGGAGAAGGGTCATGCCTGAATGGTGGAGTTGCTGGTGGAGCAGCGCAACATCCTCTTTGCCGCGAAAATCGGCGTAGAGGGAAGTACCTACGCGGACGCAGTATACGCTGAACCTCCATCAAAAAAGTCTCCATCGAACTATAGCAATGGGACGATTCGACGTTGATCACTACGTCAACGTGGGCGTCATCCAGTGGCAGCTTCTCTGCATCTCCTTGGGAAAAGGAGAGACCGGCGACGGTGTGTTGCCTGTTGGAAAAGCGCACCGCCTGCTCCGAAAAGTCAATACCGAGCATTGTCTTCGGCTTCAAGTATCGGGCTATTACAGCCCCGCCACTCGCTACATGGTGGTAAAAGAAGAACAGCAGGATCAACAGATAGTAGCCGGGCATGGCAAAGGCCAGCGCCGAAAAGAGAGTCGTCAGCAGATCGCCACTCATGTGTTATTGATCCAGCCAAACTTCGCCCAGGAGCAGACCCCCGTCATAGTCTGTACTGAAATTCTTCACAAAGTCTCTGTAGGCATAGATCGTCTGATTCCAGGTGGTTGGGATGGTCCAACCTTGTTCTTGCCAGATCTCCAGCGCCCGGTAATAGAGTTCGGTGCGCTTGGCCTGATCTAATTCGGCGCGGGCGGCGAAGATGGTGTCCCGATATTCGGGGAACCAGACGGTGTCCTGCTCGATGCCGAAGAAGTTGCGAAACGGACGGCAGCACGCCGCACCTTCAAAGATGCCGCTGGGATCGACGGAAGAGTCGCCGGTGGAGTGCGATACAATCGAGAACTGACTTTCAAAGAGTTGCGGCCAATATTGGGGCAATTCGGTGGGCACCAACTCGGCTTCAATGCCCACCGCGGCCAGATCCTGTTGGAAGACCTGTGCCTGATCAAGCAACACACCCCCTGTGCCGCGGATCAGGATCTGCGTCGCGAAGCCATCGGGGAAGCCGGCTTCTGCAAGCAGCGCCTTGGCTTTTTCTGGATCATAGGTGTAAGTGTCGACCAGATCCTCTGGGAAGATCCACGAAGTAGGCGCAACCGGCAAGCTCGTTATCTGCGCCGCGCCATGATAAGCGGTCTGCAAGATCTTTTCGCGATCGATGGCGTAGTTAATCGCCTGGCGCACCTTGACATTGTCAAACGGCGGCGCATTGACGTTGAGCAGGAAGGCGTTGAACCCCAGACCCGCCGGTGACTCTGTCACCACCAGCCCTGGCTCTTGGGCAACCAGCGGTTTATCGGCCAGGGGAACGCCAATCAGCAGATCAATGCTGCCGGCGTTGAGGTTGAGCAGGCGCGCCTGCGTGTCAGGGATCGGCTTGATCACCACACTGTCGAGTAAGGGGAGTCCTTCCTGCCAGTAGTCGTCAAAGCGTTCGGCGGTAAGTTCGTCACCCGGCACCCATTCCACAAACTTGAAGGGGCCTGTCCCCACCGGAATCGTCTCGATGGTCTCGGCGGCTTCCTGCGGGAAGATGTAAAGGCGGGCGATGCCGTCGAGTTTGGAGTGGGTGATCTCGCTATACTCAATGGCGACCGTGTACGCGTCGATGGCGGTGGCGCCCACGGCCGTTTTGAAGCGGTCGCTTAGGTGGTGGCCAAGCTCCTCATTCTTGGCGAGTTCCACAGCCCAAACCACATCATCGGCCGTCAACTCACGGCCATTGTGAAACTTAACACCCTGGCGTAACTTCAGCGTCACAGTGAGGCCATCTTCGCTTTCTTCCCAAGATTCAGCCAACCAGGGTTGGAAGGTGGCATCGGCTGCAATACGCAGCGGTGCTTCGAAGAAGATCGGCTTGAACTCGCTGTTGGTCACATCGAAGAAGGGGTGAAAGGTCACGAAATCATCACCGAACGAGAGATTAAGCGTGCCGCCCGTTTTGGGTCCACTTTCGCTGGCGGTGACCTCGTTTGCCGGTGATGAAGCGGTTTCCGGGGCAGGAGCAGCGACACAGGCTGTGATCAACAGCAGTGAGATCAACAGGACAAACATCCATTGATGTTTTTGGGCAAGCATGAGCAGATCCTCTGTCTTGGTGGAGGGACATGAACAAACAGTAAATTCTCCGGCAGGACGGTGTTCAGGCCGGCTGCGGAAGGGTGTGGGCCACTGATGATTCGCTGCTTACATTGGTCTGCACTACTTTGCCGATGATGGTCTGTGGTTCGCGCAACAAATTAAAGATAGGGCAGACGCGCTCGACTGTTTCATGCAGATCGGCCAATTCTTCCGCCGAGGCCGACGATTTGATATAGACGGTATAGGCAATATTGTGCGGGTAAATCGGGATGTGCTGGTGGCCGGGCAGTTGCGAGCGCGGATCTTGTTGACCGGTGACTTCTACTTCCAGTTCTTCCAGCGGAATGCCCTTGTCTGCGGCCTGAATCAGGAAAATATGGGTGAGGCAACTGCCCAACACCCCCAGTTGCAGTTCCGGCGAACCTGGCCCCAAATTGTAGCCGGCAAAGTCATACGGGCTGTCGCTGAGGATGTGGTGCTCGCGGATGCGAATGTGGCGAATGCCACTGCGTCCTTCTGCGCTGACACGCGCTTTCAATTGTTGGACAGGCAGTTCGCCTGCAACGTTCTTCTCGCGGCGGGCCAGGATGGCGGCACGTTTTTGGCCGAGATATTCGATTAATGTGCTCATCTTCTCTCCTTGTTCAGATTTTCTATGGCTGATCCATGTAAAACACTCTACTGCAGAGGCGACGGCCGGACTCGAACCGGCGATCAGGATTTTGCAGATCCCTGCCTTACCTCTTGGCGACGTCGCCGGAGTCATCCACGGCGCCTAAACACCGCGCAGCGGCACAGGACGATCCATCAGTATTTCAGGCAAAGCCAAAAGACGGGCAGCGAGATCGGTTGGGCGATGCCGGAAATTACAATTTGGCTTTGTTGAGCAATGGGTTGGGAAGGCGGCGAACGTCTATACCGGGCAGGGAAACCAGCCCGCCAGACGCTCGCTAATTACAACAACAGGGGCAGAAAGAGGGAGTGCAGGAGGGGGAGTGCGCGATCAGGCTCAAACTTTCAATGTAGTTCAAAAACGCCGACGAAAATTCACGGGCATGGGCCGTTTCTGCCAACGAGGAAAACCAGGGTGAAGCTATCCATCTCATCTTACACCTTCCTTGTTCAAAAAAGCCACAACACAACTACCAGAACAACCCCAAATGATTCGCCGATTTCTATACCTCCGCTTGCTGATGCGTCAGCGCTGATAGATTCATCATAGAGGGTTGTCGTAACAAAGTCAGTGCCAACGCGGTAACAGCTTGGTAACAACGCCCGCCGTATCAGCGCAAGGCCATCCTCACGCTGATGCAGTGGGCGTTTAGCCCCCAATCTCTGCCCGATCCACACTGCGCAGGCCATAAATGAAGTGAAGCGCTGTTTCGATCCCACGCTGAAAGTATTCGATTTCCATATATTCATTCACTGCATGACCATTTTCGCCCACGCCGTAGCCCAGATCCATAATGGGTAAGCCGAGTGTGCGCTGCATCACCCCAATCAAGGGGACACATCCCCCCGCCCGATAGAAGCGCGCCGGCACACCCCAAACTGCTCGATAGGCATTCTGCAACACATCGATCACAGGCCCTTCATGCAAGAGGGTGGCGTGCCAGTTGGCCGTGCTGCCGATCACCTCAATCCGCAGTGTATCCACGGCAAAGCTATGTACATGGGCGGCGAACAGCCGCATGATCTCATCCGGATGCTGATCGGCGACTATGCGCATAGAGACTTTGAAGCCAGCCTGCGCAGGGATGATCGTCTTGCCGCCTGGCCCTTGATAGCCGCCCCATACGCCGTTGACATCGCAAGTGGGTAGCCCCATCGCCCGCACCCCAAACGGTGCCACCGCTTCACCCCAAAAGATCTGCAACCCTGCCTCGTCTTGGGCGCGCTGCAAAAGCAGGGGGGCGGCGGCGGCGACAATGGCATCTTCGGCTGGCGTGAGCGCGCGCACCGTGTCATAAAAACCGGGGATGGCGATGCGTCCTTGATCATCGTGGAAGGAAGCGATGATCTTGCCGACAAGGTGGACGGGGTTATGCACAACGCCGCCAAATGCACCAGAGTGCAGATCGCGCTGTGGACCTTCAACAATTACTTCGGCACTGACCGTCCCCCGCACCCCGGCCATGATCAGCGGTTGGCCCGGTTGCCCGCCGCCATCCGAAATGAGCAGCAGATCGGCGGCCAACACAGCCAGATTCGCCGCCACAAAGTCAGCAATGCCCGGTGAGCCGCATTCTTCTGCACCATCAAACAAGATCTTGATGTTGATGGGCAGTTCCCCGTTGGCGGCAAACATGGCTTCCAGTGCGGCAAGGGTGATGGAGACGCCACACTTGTCATCGACGGCCCCACGCGCATAGATTCGCCCATCGCGGCGCGCCGGCTCGAACGGAGGCGAAATCCAATCCTCCAGTGGCCCCACCGGCATCACATCATAGTGTGCATAGATCAATACCGTCGGCTTGTCATCGCCTGCCTTCAACCATTCGGCATAGACCATGGGCCAGCCATCATGGGGCAGCGTGCAGCTTTTTTCCATGCCGATGCGCGTAAGTTCGGCAATCAACCACTCGGCGTTGCGCTGCATGTCTGGCGCATGATCAGGCTCGTTGCTGATCGAGGGGATGCGCAGCAATTCCTCATATTGGGCCAGCGCCTGTTCTGTGTGGGTGCGCGCCCAGCCCAATGCATTGGTTAACGAGTGATCAGCCATAGGATCTCTTTCGTTGATCAATAGCGATGACGATGCTGGCGAATAAATTCATTGAGTGGTTCAAGCAAATGGCTTGCTTTGCGCACCGCAAAGGAAAAGGTCTCGGGGATCGCCATTGGATGAACATCGGCCACGGCCAGATTCGCCGGGTCGAGATCGGCAAAGTAGCGGGCGCAGACATCGCCCTCGGCAAATGCGTCGATCTTGCCGCTGAATAGATCGTCAATTGCCGCGCGTTGGCTATCCACGTAGACAACCTGGGTAGAGGCAGGTTTGCGCTGCATAGTATCAATGTCGGCGGTCGAGCCGCGCGTCACGGCGATGGTGCGATCGGCAAAGTCGTCGATGGTTCGCAAAATTGGCTTGTCTGTCGCCCGGATCAGCAGTGAACGTTGCACCAGATAGTAGGGTTCGCTCCACACGACGCCGGGGGTGATGCGGCTGGCCAGCGGTGCGATCCCTGCGGCGGCGATGTCAAGTTCACCGCGGCCGGGGCGCTGCCATATTGCATCAAACACAAAGAACTGCACAGACAATCCAAGGTCGATGCTGTCGGCAAAGGCTTGCAATAACTCAATGTCCCTGCCGCGTGCGATATCCCCCTCGCGCCAGCAGACAGGAGCAAAGGCGGCATAGGTGCCTACGGTTAAGACGCCCGGCCTGAGCGTGCGGATTTCGTCCATTGTATTCTCCTGTGAACGGTCACTTAGCGGCCACGCAACTGTGGATCGAACGCATCGCGCAGGCCATCGCCAACATAGTTAATGCTGAGGACAGTCAAAAAGATAAACAAACCGGGGAAGATCGCCATACTTGGGGCAAACTCAACAAAATTTTGCGCATCAAAGAGCATCCGTCCCCAGGTTGGCGTATCCGGCGGGAAGCCCAACCCCAAGAAACTCAAGCTTGATTCGGTGATGATGGCCGAACCGACCGAAAGGGTCGCCGCTACGATCACGGGGCCAAGCGTATTGGGCAGCAGGTGGCGCAAGATAATGCGATGTTGCGGCACGCCCACCGTATGGGCCGCCACAATAAATTCCGCTTCGCGCAGCGAAAGGAAGTTAGCACGCACCAGTCGCGCCAATGACATCCAATTCAACCCACCGATCAGCAACACAATCAACACAAAAATACCGGTTTCTGGCCCCACAGCGTTGGTGACCGGTTCGCGGAAGAGATAGATCACGAGCAGCAGCAGCGGCAACTGCGGAAGCGAAAGAAAAACATCGGTGAGGCGCATGAGCAGGGTATCGACCGCTTCGCCAAAGAAACCGGCCAGCGCGCCAATCGTGGTGCCCAGCGTGATTGCCACCAGCATAGAAAAGACGGCGACAACGAGCGAAACCTGCCCGCCCCTGAGGATCCGCGCCAGCATGTCTTGGCCCAGATCATTGGTGCCAAACGGATAAGCCAAACTCGGCCCTTGTGAGATCACAGTAAAATCCACTGTATTGGGCGACTTTGGGTAGACCAATGGTCCAAGGAAGACAGCGGCAAAGATCACGGCAAGCACGAGCATTCCAATCATAGCAAGGCGATGTTTGCGAAACTGCCGCCACCCATCGCTCCACAGCGAGCGTGTCCTTTGCTGGCGCGGGGCGAACAGGGGACTCTTGGCTGTGTTATCGGTGGGCCGCTTGGGCGAAACCGAGATGGCATTTTGCGCGTCTACAGATTTTTCGGTGTTGATGTGATTTCCCCTTCTTTGCGTTGCGGATCGCCGATGATCTCAAGCGTACCGGACTCTCGGATCGAGAACACCATAGAGCAGGTCGGCAATGAAGTTGGCGCAGACAATCAGAATCGCATAGATGAAGGTCACCGCCATGACAACCGGCGTGTCGCGCGTTTGGATGCTGCTGATTAAGAGCGATCCAATGCCAGGAACGCGGAAGATCTGCTCGGTGATCAGCGCCCCGGTGAACACATTGGGGATGCCCAAGGCGATCAAGGTGATCACAGGAAGCATGGCATTCCTCATCACATGGCGGCTGATCACAATCCGTTCGGGCAAGCCTTTGGCGCGTGCCGTGCGGATGTAATCGCGGTAGATCGTCTCCAGGGCGGCTGAACGCACATAGCGCATCAACGTAGCCGTCTGCACCAACGCGAGTACGCCAATCGGCATCACCGATTGGCGTACTTGTTGAATGAAACTAGGCCAATCAGTCACCTTGAGCGTGCTGTTGTAGATGAAAGGAAACCAATCCAACCGCACGCTGAAGATGATGATAAAGAGCAACCCGGTAAAGAATGTCGGCAGCGAGAAGCCGATAAAGGCCAACGTCGTTGTAATCTGGTCGAAGAGCGAATACGGACGCGTCGCAGCCAACAGCCCCAGGATGATGGCCAGGAAGACACTGATCAGGTAGGCAACCCCGACGACAGCGAGCGTGGTGGTGATTCGCTGCGCCAATAGGCTGCTAACCGGGCTGCGGCTTGTGAAGGAATAGCCCATATCTCCTTGCACAAAAGCCAGCAGCCACCTGGCGTAGCGCACATGCACCGGCTGATCCAGCCCAAAGGAACGCCGAATGCTCTGGCGTAATTCCTCGGTGAAGGCCGGGTTGCTGGCAAATTCCGACAACGGATCGCCCGGCGCCAGGGCCAGAATGCCGAAGATCAGCATGCTGATCACCAACAGCACTGGAATCGAGATAAGCACCCGCCTGATCAGATAGAGTTGCATGAAGTTTTTACTCCGCTTGGAAGTACCAATCTTTGATCAACCAGACATTCGATTCCCACGCCGAAAGTTCCACGCCTTGCAGCCGATTGCTGGCAGCGGTGATCCCTGTGCGGTGGATGAGCGGGATAATCACCGCCTCGTTGATCAAGATATCGTTCAACTGAATAAAGATCTCTCTGCGCCGTTCTGGGTCCAGTTCTGTGGTCGACTGGAGATAGAGGGCGTCATATTCCGCGTTGCGCCAGCGGATCTCATTGGCACCCGACCAATTGTTCGCCTTTTGGGGGATCTGGTCACTCGTCCAATTCTTCATGTATGTGTTCGGGTCCGGGCTGAAACTGCCCGTGGTGTACATCTGAATATCCGCATAGAAATGGCGGAAGGTGTCGGGGTTGCTGGGATCACTGCTGAAGAAAATCGTGCCGTCAATGCTCTTGAGTTCAACTTTGAAGCCGATCGATTCAAGCGATTGTTTGACGATTTCCTGTACCTTTTGCCGCTGTGGGTTGACGGTGGTTTGGTAGAGCAATTCGAGCTTGACGCCGTCCTTTTCGCGCACGCCGTCGCCATCACTATCGATCCAACCGGCTTCGTCGAGCAAGGCTGCCGCTTTCTCAATGTCATATTCAAAGGATGTGTTGGGCGAGAGGTAGGTCTTCGGCGCAAGCAACACATTGCTGGTGGTCACGCCGGCAATGCCAAAGAGTTGATCGACAATGGTCTGGCGATCAATCGCCAGCGCGATGGCCTTGCGCACATTGATGTCGGTCAAGAAAGGATGGGTAGTGGTAGCGCTGGAGCGTTCGCCGTCTACTTCGATGTTGGGATCTGACTGGTTCAGCAAAATAAATTCGCCTGTGGAGCCGGGGTTCAGCACCAACCGTCCTTGCCCGCCCTTCTCCAATTCGGTTAGGACACTGGCTTCCACAAACAGACCCCAGGCAAAATCTGCATCTCCCGTCTGCAACACCGCCCGCGCCGCCGAGGTGGCATCGCCGCCGCCCTTCAACTCCACGCGGCTGAAAAAGGGCTTGCCTTCTTCGCGGAAGAGTTCATTGCGTTCATAGACCACCGTATCGCCGGGGATAAACTCGACGACCTTGAACGGTCCTGTGCCGATGGGGGCGAGGTTGGCGGCGGCTTCACGCGACTTGGCCCCGACGAACTCCTTGAAGATATGTTCAGGGATGATCTGCCCGTTGATCCCTGTAAAGGGCACCGACCAGGCCGGGGTGACGGCGTTAAAATTGACCTTGACCGTCAGCGGATCGATCACCTCGACACTGGCAACCGCGCTATAGTTAGCGGCGGTGGTTGCCCCTGTCTCAGGATTGCTGAGATACTCATAAGTGAACTTCACATCGTCGGCCGTGAATGGTTCCCCGTCCGACCAGACTACATCGGGCTTCAATTTCCACGTCACCGAGAGGCCATCCGCGGCCACACCGCCATTTTCGAGCGACGGGGCTTCGGCTGCCAAAAAGGGAATCAATTCCCCAGCACTGTTGAACGAAGCAAGCGGTTCATAGACAATGCGGCTGGCGTCAAAATCTTTGCCGCCGGTTGCCAAATGTGGGTTCAGAATTGTGGGCGCCTGCCACCAGATCAAACGCAGTGTATCGCCGCCCTCAGCGGCTGCCTCTGCTTCCGTCGCTTCACCGGCAGCCTCAGGCGGGGGAACCTGGGCTACACAAGCACTTAGCAAAAAGGTGAGGATGAGTAACAGACCGAGCAACTTCCCTTGTAAGTGTACAGACAGACGACGCATATTCTCCGCTCCATTTCTCTTGAGTTGGTCACACTGGTTGATGAACAGTCAGGCTGTTGGGAATAAAAAAGCATCACCGAAATGATTCCGGTGATGCTCTCGTTACAGACTAGCCACATGGGTCCAAAGAGTTGGCCGCACCGATTTCCGTCAGCGAAAGGCGGAAATGGCCGTTATCTTCAACTCATCCTACCCTGTGCAACCGATGACGGTATCACAGCAGAGATAAAGGCTACGGCCTCCGCTCTCTACAGCGACAACAACAGGTGTACACTGCTTGTGTCAACGGGTTGCGATGCATAAACTCTTTAGGTGCCTTCTTGGCGTGTAACAATTATGTCGTCGGCTGAAATAGGCAGCACATATCGCACAGATCAGTCAGATGTCAAGCCGTAATCTTCCTTAGAGCGACGATAGAGCTATGATACCCAGCCTCGGTAACACATACGGTGACATTTTGGTAACAGAATGGTAACGAAGGATTGGCCTGCTTGGCTAGCTTTTGCCGTAGGGCAATTGGCCGCGAAGGACGCCGACTGGGTCTCAACCGCTCCAGCTACTACTTTACGACTTCAAGAGCAGTACGCCATCGGCGTTAGCCGCTACCTGGGTTGACGACGGCCTCTGTGATCTCCCAACTTCACCACGAACCCAATCCCCAATCTCTACACTGCAATAATGGCGAACTGCAATAATGGCGAACTGCCGTAATGGCGAACTGCCGTAATGGCGAATTGTCGTAATTGCAACAACGTCTATGTCGCAAATGCGACAACCTGAATCCTCACTTTGAGATAGCGTTGCAACGCTTTTCTTTGCGATTTGCATTCCTGTCAGCACAGCCAACCTTGCCCAGGACACCTGGATGCCCCGGGCAAGGGTAGAGGAGTAAATTTCGTGGACAATTCTCAGCCTGCCAACGTGCAGGAGCAGATCAACGCCTACTGGAATTGGCGCGGCGCAACCTACGACAGCCAGCCGGGCCATGGACCGCGCATGGGCGCACAGGAAGAAGCAGCGTGGGCGCACACGTTGGCGCGCCTTTTGCCGCCAGCACCGTCGACGGTGCTGGATGTCGGCGCTGGGACAGGTTTCCTCTCATTCCTTGCCGCCGGGATCGGCCATCGGGTCACCGGCATCGACCTGGCCGCAGGTATGCTGGCGCAGGCCCGTTCCACGGCGACGACAATGACGACGCCACCAGTCTTCCAACTGGGCGACGCCGTGGCGCCCGACTTTCCCCCAGCCTCGTTTGATGCCGTGATCAGCCGTCATGTGCTGTGGACTTTGCGAGATCCCGAACTGGCCTTTCGCAATTGGTGGCGTCTACTGGCGCCGGGTGGACGGGTGGTGGCCATCGACAGCTTTTGGTTTGATCCTGAGCAGCCGCAGGAGATGAACGACGAGGGTGTCCGTTCGCAATGGGCGCAACATTACTCAGCGCAGACGCAGGCCGCGCTGCCCAATTTCGCCCTCAATGACCATGCGCCGCTGGTAGAAAAGATGATTGCAGCCGGATTTACACAGGTCAGCGTCGAGATATTGGCCGAAATCCGCGCTGCCGAAGCCACACCGATAGGCCACCAGGCGCGCTACGCGCTTGTTGGCTACCGGTCTTCATAACCGAATTTCATAGCCATTTACTGGAGAACGATTGTCATGCCGCTTAAACCGTTACGATTGCTGCCGCTGTTTTTGTTTGCCCTGCTACTGGCAGCCTGTGTGCCACCAACCGGGCTGCCGACTGAGCCGACGACCGGCACAGTCGACGGCCCCAAGCAACTTACCATTGTGGAAACCTTCTGGCCCGACGCCGGCTATGCGATTGAAAGTGACGACGCCTTTGCCCTCAGCGCGTGGGGTATGGTGGAGCCGTTGATCCGGGTGAACTTTGCCGGTGAAATTGAACCCTGGCTGGCCGAATCGTGGACACAGGTGAACGAAAACCAGTGGTCCTTCACCCTGCGCAGCGACGTCACCTTCCACAATGGTGAGGCGTTGACGGCGGATGCCGTGGTGACAGCCTTCACCTATCTGTTGGGGGCTGAAACGCCGCCACGCGGTCTTTCGCCGGAGAACATCAGCGCCATCGAAGCCGCCGACGAACGCACTGTGGTGATAACGACGGTGGAGCCGGACGTGCTGCTGCCAAAGCGCCTGACTTCGCCCAATTTCGGTATCCTGGCGCCGGCGGCCTACGAGAGCACACCACCCAATGTCTTCGGCACAGGCACAGGACCTTTTGTGCTGGTCGACGCAGTTCCCGCGCAGAGTGCTACGTTGCGCAAAAACGAGCAGTATTGGGGTGGAGCGGTGAACATCGACGAGGTGACCATGTTGCCTGCCCCGGATGCCGAAACCCGCGCCAATATGCTGCGCACCGGCGAAGTGGACATTGCCCAGCAACTACCGATTCCTCAACTGCCCCTGATCGAGGCGGAGCGCGATCTGAGCATCATTCGCATGCCGCAGCCACGAACTACGACACTCTACTTGAACAACAGCCAAGGCCCAATGGCCGACGTGAACGTACGCCGAGCCGTGCTCCACGCCATCGACAAACAGGGGATTGTTGATGCGGTGTTAGAGGGGGTGGGAGAGCCTGCCGCCGGTCCGTTTGCGCCCAACGAAGCCTGGGTGAACGCCGACCTCACGCCCGACACCTTTGATCCCGAACTGTCCAAGTCGCTGTTGGCCGAGGCTGGTTTTGCTGAGGGTGAACTTCAAGTGAACGTGTGGACCTACCCGACGCGTGCCAACCTGCCGCCCACGGCGGTGGCGGTGCAGCAGATGCTCACCAATGTGGGCATCGCCGCCGAAGTACGCATCGCGCCGTACAACGTCCTCGAACCATCGGTTCTGGCCGGCGAGTTCGACATTTTTATCGTCTCGCGCAACCACCTGCTCGACAACTACGACCCTGAAGGCTTCTTGCAGGCAGACTACGGTTGCGAAGGATCCTTCAACCTCAACGCCTACTGCAACCCTGAAGTCGATGCCCAATTGGCCCAGGCACGTACCCTGGCCGACACCGAAGCCCGCTATGATCTCTACCGTCAGATCCAGCAGACCATTGTGGTGGACGACGTCGTTTCGATCTGGACGGACTACACGGTGCAGCTTTATGGACACCACGAGCGTGTGGTCAACTACCAGCCCCACCCGCTTGAACACTACCTGTTGACGCCCGATCTGGATGTGACACGCTAAGGCAACCTGGATATGCAAAGAGCGTTGTTGCGTCGTCTGGTGGGGTTGCCGGTGGTGCTCTTTGTAACATCGGTGTTGATCTTTCTGCTGCCCTACCTCACCGGCATTGATCCCACAATGTCGATCATCCGCGCCCGCATCGGCGAGCGGACAATCGACGCCGCGGCGGTGGCGCAACTCCGTAGCGAGCTTGGGCTGGATCGAAGCCTGGCCGGCCAATACGTTACGTGGATCGGTGATGTGGCGCGCGGCGACTTGGGTTTTTCCTACGTCAGCCGCGCGCCCGTGGGCCAGATCCTGGGGCGCGGCTTGCAGGTGACGGCACTGCTCACAGTGACGACGCTGCTGCTGGCGCTCTTGTTGTCGCTGCCTTTGGGAATCATGGCGGCGCGCCGTCCTGGATCGTGGCTGGACATGCTGATCACGGTTGGGTGTCAGGCCGGGGTGGCGGTGCCGCAGTATGTGCTGGGGCCGCTGCTGATCCTGGTCTTTGCGCTCTGGCTGGGCTGGTTGCCGTCGGCGGGCTGGCGAGGGCCGCTCTTCCTCGTGCTGCCGGTGTTGACGCTGCTCCCGGCGCCGCTGGCCTACTTCGCCCAGGCCACCCGCGCCGCCCTCCTCGACGTCTACCAGGCCGATTACATACGCACCGCCCGCGCCAAAGGGGTAAGTAACCGCACGCTGCTCTACCGCCATGCCCTGCGCAACGCCCTGATCCCGGTGGCCACCCTGGTGACGCTCTGGCTGGTAGGCTTGCTGGGCGGTTCGGTGATCGTGGAAGTCATCTTCGCCGTGCCTGGCTTGGGGCGCATCCTCTACGACGCCGTCATCTCAGCCGATCTGCCCCTCCTGCAAGCAGGACTGCTCCTGCTGGTAGTGCTGGCTGTTGTCATGAGCACCTTGACCGATGTGATCTACTTGTGGCTGAACCCGGCGATGCGAGGGTGACAAGGTGCAGGGGTGACAAGGTGCAGGGATACCTGAATCTATGGCATCAAATCTTATGCTCTAAATCTTATGCTCTAAATCTTATGTTCTCGACCGAAACGGCCTCAGCCGAAAAGATACAAACGCCGACAGCACTTAGCGTTGCTTCTACCAAGATGCAGGCGTTGCCGGCGTCTCCGCGTCGGCGGCGTCCGCTGGGTGTGCTGGTGATAGGTGCGCTGCTAGCGGCGTTGGTGCTGGTGACCCTCTGTGCGCCGTGGCTGGCGCCCCACGATCCCAATCAGCAGGTGCTGTCGGCGCGGCTCCAGCCGCCGTCGGCGCTTTATCCGCTGGGCGCCGATCATCTAGGACGTGATCTACTGTCGCGCGTCCTCTATGGTGGGCGATCCTCGCTGCTGCTTTCGGCCCTTTCTGTGTTGCTGGCGGCGGGTGTAGGCGTGGCGATTGGCGTGGTGTCGGGGCGCGTCGGGGGTCTTTTTGACGAGGTAATGATGCGCACCGTCGATGTGTTGATTGTCTTCCCCAACCTGGTTGTGGCGTTGGCGATTGCGGCCTTGCTTAAGCCGAGCTTCGGCGCACTGCTGTTGGCCCTCACCGTCACCGGATGGACACTCTACGCCCGGCTGGCGCGCGCCTTGACAATGGATATCATGGCGCGCCCGTTCATTGAAGCTGCCGTGGCGTCAGGCGTCCCCAACCGGCGGCTGCTGCTCCGCCATGTCCTGCCCAATATCAGCGGCCCCATCCTTGCCACCAGTTTTTTGCGTTTCGGCCACACCCTGCTCACCATCGCCGGTCTATCATATCTGGGCGTTGGTGTACAGCCGCCGACGCCAGATTGGGGCGCCATGCTGGCCGAGGCGCAACCCTACATGCAGCGTACGCCCCTGCTCCTGCTGGCGCCGGCGCTGGCGATCTTTGTCACCGCGTTGAGTGTGACGCTCATCGGTCAGGCGCTCACCCAACACCTTGATCCACTACACCGTTCATAATCCCCAGTTCCCCCCCATCATTGCGACAACGACTCAGCCCGAAGCGACAAGCGTGAAGCGCCGCGGCTCGTGTCCGCGCTCGATGATGTGCATGCGCGCCGCCGCCGCCATGTTCTCGTTCACCACCTGATGAATGCCCCAGGCGCAGGCCAGCGTGTCCATGTGCAGCGACGCCGCCAGTCGCGCCACAGCCTCTTCGGCGCGCGCCCGATCCAAGTGCATGCGCCCACCGAGGAAGAAATCAGCGTCGAGGTAGCCGAGCAGCAGGTTGGCGTCGGTGACGGTGGGCTGCGCACCACCCAACGCGTAACAGGCCGGTCCTGGATCGGCGGCGGCGCTGTGCGGGCCAACCTGGAACAGACCGAGATCGTTGCGCCAGGCGATACTGCCGCCACCCGCGCCAATTTCGATCAGGTCCACACTGGGCACGGCGATGGGCAGGCCGCTGCCACGTTTGAAGCGATTGACACGGCCCGCTTGTTGATATTCAGGTGGTCGTTTGTTAAAGCCAAATAGTTATACATCAGATCGCTCCAAGAGTTTATGGGTTTGCATTAAAACGGGCAACCACACTATATCTTTCTAATTCGCCGTTGCCTGTCACAATAAACTCATTACTGCGTAACCAGGCATGAGCAGCTAACCCCTTCTCTGCTTCCTTCGTAACGCCTAAGTAGAGCGTGCTCACGATTCGGCGGCGCCGTAACATGATCTGGCCAGCCAAGGCTTGAGCTAAACAATTGCTTTGCCAGGGGGTGCGGCGGCTGATCAGGCGAATGGCCCAAGCAATTTGTTGAATTTCGTCTTGTTGAATTTCGCTGAGGTTCGTTGGTGGTGGCGACATTTCAATCGTGGTTGGGCGTTGCCCTAAAGCGGCCATGATCCACCGAAATGGCAACATCAAGACTGCCGCCCGCGCTAGCGCAAGCCAAAGGCCGGCTTCAAAGAGTAGCCAACGACTTCGGTTCGATAGCATCAGATAACGAATCAATCGCAAACGCATAGAGCTAGGGTAGTTTGTCTTGGTGTAGTTGGCAGTGAAGTGGCTTCGTGGTGGCGGTCAGTTTACAGGAGGCAAACGGTAAAGTGCAAAATCATGGCGAGCGGACACATCTATTGCGGTATGCCGGGGTAGCCGATGCAGATCTGTCGGCGGAGCTACGCCGGTGTGCAGTAACGAGGAAGTACCTGCGGCTGCTCGCTGTGCTGGACTGGTCAAGTTTACCGGACCGGGTTGCAGGCTGTTACCCAGGCGTCAAACCTCGGACCCGCATCCCCTATGTGGCGGCATTGACCCCGTCCTCATCGCCGAGGTGACCGGCCTCACCGCCGACGAACTCAACGTCATCCTCAATTCACCCCCACCCGAGGACGAGACACCCTAACCCACCACAAGTTACCCCGCCGAGGACATGGTCCTCGGCGGGGTAACTTGCTCCAATCGCTATAACATTCTCCACCCAGTCGCCAGTCCCTAATCCCCAATCCCTAATCCCCAATCCCTTCCGCCCCCCACCCACCGCCGCCGGCAAAATCCCACACCAGCACATCTCGCTCAGACATCAAGGTGACGTAGCCGCCGCTGAAAAAGGTAGAATCGGGCGCGGGCGGCGCACCGTTGAGGAGCAGACGGGCGGGCGCGCCGTCGCCGCCACCCTTGAGACCCGGCGCAGGGCAGATCATCCGATCCTGGGTCATGAGGAATTCCACCGGTTCGGGCCAGCCGGGGCGCGACGTGACGACTACACGCTGCCCCGGTCCACCGCGCCAACGGCCGGCCCCGCCCGATTCAGGCAGGATCGCTTTCGAGCGGATCAGCAGCGGCGCACGTCCTTCGAAGACCTCCACCGACATCCCCGCCGCCGTGGACGGGTAGATGTAGCCGGCGCGCCCGTCTCGACCGTAGCTGGCTCCCTGTCCGCCCCCGGCGAAGAAGGGGACATTGTAATTTGTGCCGTCGGGGCGGCGTCCGCGCGCCTGGAAGGCGGCCAGGAAGCCCGATCCAGCCATCACCCGATCGGGCAGCACGTCGGCCAGGGCGGCGAAAATAATCGTGTTCAGGTGCCAGCCGCTGCGCAGGCGCTGGTTCACCGGCGCAGGGAAGCGGCAGTTGAGGATCGATCCCAGCGGAGCGTTGATGTGGAAAGGACGCAGCGATCCTTCGTTGTGGGGCAGATGCGGCGCCAGGACACACATCAGCGTGTAGAAAGTCTGGGCGCGCGTGTACGAGAGGGTGGCGTTGATGCCGCCCACCCCCACTTCGTCGGCGCTGCCGGTGTAATCGATGTGCAGATCCGAACCTTCCACGCGCAGGCTGACGGCCACGGTCAACGGCGTTTGGATGGCGTCGAACTGGGTTTGCGCCTGGTAGACGCCGTCGGGGATGGCGGCGATGGCGGCGCGCACCGCGCTTTCGGTGCGGGCCTGGATGGCGGCGGAAAGCTCACGAAAATCGGGCAGGGCGTATTCGTGCAGCAATTGTTGCATGCGGCGCACGCCCACGTCGTTGGCCGCCACCAGCGCGTCCACGTCGCCGATCACTTCGGTGGGGCTGCGCACATTGGCCGCCAGGATGGCATAGAGCGTGTCGTTGCGCACACCGTCGTCGTAGAGTTTGAGCAGCGGGATCTGCAACCCTTCCTCGTAGACGGAGCGCGGGCGGCGGTCGTCGTTGGTGCCGCCGATGTCGTTGGCATGGGCGACGGTGGCGCAAAAGGCCACCACCCGCTCGCCGGCAAAGACAGGCGTCACCACGCAGATATCGGGCAGGTGACCGGCGCACAGCCACGGATCGTTGGTGACGAAAACATCGCCGGGGCGCATCGTCTGCGCCGGGAACTTTTCGAGCACGGCGCGGGTGACCAGCGGCATGGTCAGGTTGAAAGCAGGCATCGACGAGGGCGCATGGGCCAGACAATTGCCCTCGGCATCGAGCAGCTCACAGCCGTGGTCCTGAATAATCGCCACCACCGGCGAAAACGCCGTGCGCCAGACCGTGGTGAACATCTCTTCGCTGATGCTGATCAACCGGCTCCAGATCACTTGCAGCGTGGCGGGGTCGTGGATTGGGTCCATAAACTTTGTCTTTTCTGAATGGGTGATTGGTGACTGGTGATTGGTGATTAGGTCCTGAAATATGCTTGTGAATCGAAGATGCGAAGTGGTCAATAAGGTTGCGATTTGTCCATTCATTGCCCACTGGACAAGCCCAATCACCAATCACCAGTCACAACCGACGAGCAGATGACCAGCAACGTCGACCACGGCGCTGTCCCCGTGGGTGAGGATGGCGGTGGATTCGGGATCTTCAATGATGGCCGGGCCGTGGATCGCCATCCCCGCGGCCAGGCGGGCGCGATTGTAGACGGGGGTGTCGACGAAGCCACCGGTGGGGAAGTAGGCCGGGCGCGTCCCCTTTTGCGCGGAGGACGGGTCAACGTCCGCCGCAGGGGGCAGTTGCGCGAACGATTGGAGCGGTGACCTGCTCTGCGCCGACAGATGCCAGTGGACACATTCCAGCGGCATGGCGCGGTTGGTGCGGGCGAAGAGTTGTTCATAGAGCCGGTGGAAGCGTTCGCGCATCGTGGACAGATCAGCCAGGTCGACGCCGTCGAGCGGCACGCGGATGGTGTGAATCTGCCCGACCATGCGCATGTCCACGGCGTGGATCAGCGAAATGTCGGCGGCGGCAATGCCGGCATCGGCGAGGACGGCGTTGGCTTCGGCTTCCAACTCGGCGAAGAGGAGGGCGATCTTTGCGGGTTGCAGGGCGTCGAGGCGCACGCCGGCGGTGCGTTCCAGGGCGAAGGCATAGGGCGCGACCAAACAGCCCACGCTGGAAAGCGTCCCTGCGCCGGTGGCGAGGACAAAACGGTTGGCCCCCAGCAAACGGGCGACGTGGGCCACATGCGCCGGCCCTGCCCCGCCCGAAGCGACAAGCGTGAAGCGCCGCGGATCGTGTCCGCGCTCGATGATGTGCATGCGCGCCGCCGCCGCCATGTTCTCGTTCACCACCTGATGAATGCCCCAGGCGCAGGCCAGCGTGTCCATGTGCAGCGACGCCGCCAGTCGCGCCACAGCCTCTTCGGCGCGCGCCCGATCCAAGTGCATGCGCCCACCGAGGAAGAAATCAGCGTCGAGATAGCCGAGCAGCAGGTTGGCGTCGGTGACGGTGGGCTGCGCACCACCCAGTGCGTAACAGGCCGGTCCTGGATCGGCGGCGGCGCTGTGCGGGCCAACCTGGAGCAGACCGAGATCGTTGCGCCAGGCGATGCTGCCGCCACCCGCGCCAATTTCGATCAGGTCCACACTGGGCACAGCGATGGGCAGGCCGCTGCCACGTTTGAAGCGATTGACACGGCCCGCCTCGAAATTTCCGCTCAGGTAGAGCGCTCCTCCTTCAATCAGACAGGCTTTGGCGGTGGTGCCGCCCATGTCGAAGCCCAGCAGATCGGGCTGCGCGAGGCTGCGCCCCACTTCGCGCGCGGCCAGCGCCCCGGCAGACGGCCCCGATTCCAGCAAGCGAATCGGGAAGCGCCGCGCCGTCTCCACCGACGCCGCGCCGCCGTTGGAAAGCATCACGGCGAAGCGTCCGCCGAAATCGAGCGCGGCCAGGGCATCCTGTAAGCGGTTGAAGTAGCGGCTGAGCAGTGGACGCACGTAAGCGTCCGCCGCGGTCGTTGACGTGCGCTCCCATTCGCCCACCACAGGCGCGACTTGCGACGAAAGCGAGAGCGGCAGGTTGGGGAAGCGCTGGGCGATGGCCTGCGCAGCGGCCTCCTCGTGGGCGGGGTTGGCGTAGGCGTGCAAAAAGACGACGGCCAGCGACTCAATGCCCTCGGCCAGCAGATCGTCCACGGCGGCGAGGACGGCGTCCACGTCCACGGGCGTGAGGATCGAGCCATCGGCCAGTGTGCGTTCGGGGATCTCACGGCGCAGGTGTTCGGGGATCAGCGGATCGGGGAAGGTGATGAAGAGATCATAGGTGTCATAGCGCTGTTCGCGGCCCAGATCAAGTACATGCCGAAAACCGGCGCTGGTGAGCAGCCCGGCGCGCGCCCCGCGGCGGTCGATGATGGCATTGGTGACGAGGGTGGTGCTGTGCACGATCTCGTCGATCTGTGCGCCGCTGATCTGCACACGGTCGAGCAGCGCACGCAGCCCGGCGATGACGCCATCCGCAGGGTCCGGGTAGCTGGTCAGGTGTTTGTAGCGGTGAAGCGCGCCGGTTGTCACTTCTAGCAGCACAAAATCGGTGAAGGTGCCGCCGATGTCCAGTCCAAGTCGATAGCGTGAAGTCACGCCGGCCTCCATGTGGTGTCACAGATTGGTCATCACCGGTGGGGGTTAGCCGCTGCTGAGGAACGAGAGGGAACGCGTCGGGTGGATGGTCCTGGCAGTTGAGAAAAGGATGGGCAACGTGATTGGTGAATCGGGCAGAATGGCTAAATGCTGCCCCGATCACCAATCACGAATTGGGCACAGAAGGGGAGATTATCACCAGAACGGGGAAGAATGCAAGCACTCCTGGCAAAGGAAAGGCAATACTTTTTTGTGAGAAAGTGACAGCGACAGCAAAATCTGAGAGCGCTGACAACCCTACACCAGGTGCAGGATGTTCTCCGGCGTCGGCGCCGGCGGCTGTGGGGCATGCAATTTCTCAGATGCCAGTCGTTCACGTAGATGCTGCGGATCCTCACGCAGGGCGAGGTGAATGCTCATGGTGCCGAAATCTGTACGCAACGGAACCACCAACCGGCGAAAGTCCAACGTGGAGATCATGGTGCCGTTGCCGATAATCACAGTAGGCACCGAGATGTTGCAACCGTAACCGGCTTCGGTGAGGTAAGTTGCCGCCAATCCAGTGATTACGTTGCCCATTTCGGCAATGCCGCTTTGGGCAAGATCATCGAATTCTTCCTGTTCCTGGCCCAACATCGTCGAGACCAGCTTCAAAGCCATTGATTGATCCATGCCGTAGAGGACGACGCCGCGCACAGCGCCCACAATGCTGAGCAACGTCGTCACCGACGACGTTGTGTAAGCAGAATTCTGCAAAGACAACTCACCACGCTGAACATGCAGGCCGACCTCTTGATGCAACACTTCCTGTATAGCACGCAGAAACGGGTTTAAGAAATTTACACTGCTCATAATGCCCCCATAGGCGTCGATTTAGATCGCCGCCTAAGAATTCTTTTGCGCCAGCATCTTGCGTAAGCTGGCAAGCACACGTTCCGGTTCAAACGGCTTCACAATAAAATCTTTTGCCCCACCCTTGATGGCTTCGAGAATTACATTCTGCTGCCCCATCGCGGTGAGCATCGCCACACGGGCGCCAGGATGATAAGCCCGAATGGCCATCAGTGCAGCCAGACCATCCATTTCCGGCATACTGATGTCCATGAGAACGGCGTCCGGCGCTTCTGCTTGGTAGACGGCCAGAGCCTGTTCACCATTTTCGGCTTCAATCACTTCATAGCCGGCGCCGGTTAGAATACCTGCACAACGGACGCGCATGAATTTTGCGTCGTCTACGATTAACACTTTGTGAGACATGACGAGATGTTCACTCCGAATCTAATAACTTCAGGTAAGCTGATATCTAATTTATGCGCCCGGTAGATAGTTTTTTCGATAGGACAAAAAGGTTGTTTTGCGTGCCGGAACAGATTGAAAGCTTTTTGTAAGCATCGACAAAACAATATTGGCAATTTCGAATCGCAGATCCGGCGGCGGGCCGGGGTTCACAGCAAAGAATGGTACAATTCTGCAATATAGCGACAGTCGAAAACCCCACACCCCAACCTCCACCAACCAAGGAGAGCGACGATGATCCGCATCACCACGCCGATGCCTGCACCCCACTGGGCGCTGTTGGAGCGAGAACTGCTGCGCGCTCAGAGCGATGCCGTGGCCGCCTTTTTTGATCACTACTTCGACGAACGTGGCTACCTGCTCTGCATCCCGCGCTGGGGCGGCAACGACGGCCCCGACGATGCCGCCGAAAACCTGCTCAACTGGACGCTGCTCCACGCTATGGGCGGCGCAGACAAAGTCCTTGATCTCTTTAAGCTGGGCTGGGAGGGTCACCTGCGCCAGTACACCGAGGCGAAGACGGTGGATGTGCCCTTCGCCCGCGACGGCATGTATTACAAAGAGTTTCCGGTGATGTTCGACTGGTTCCACCACAGCGAGGCGATGTCGCCCTTCTACCTGCAAGGGCTTTCCGATCCTTTTGACCGCACATACCAACAGCGCACACGCCGCTACGCCGGCCTGTACATGAACGAAGATCCCCAGGCGCAGAACTACGATCCCCAGTTCAAGATCATTCGCAGCATGTTCAACGGCAGCCGTGGTCCGCTCCTGCGCAAGGCCACCGGCGTCGATTGGGCCGGCGATCCAATCGAGGTGGAAGGACGCTTCTCTCCCCTGCACGGTGAGCGCACCTACGACGAGATGATCGCCCATTTCAAAGATTACAACGATGTGGTGGGCGATCATCCGCTCAATTTGTGTGTCACCACGCTGGCGCTGAACGCTTTTATGCTGGCCCACGAAGAGAAGTACCGCACCTGGGCCATTGACTACATCGACGGCTGGGTGGATCGCACGGCGGCCAATGGCGGCGTCACCCCCACCAACGTGGGATTGGACGGCGTTGTGGGCAGCGAAGCGGGCGGGCGCTGGTTCGGCGGCGTCTACGGCTGGGGATTCACCGTCATCGTGCCGCAGACGGGGGCGATTGCACACCGCACCTACTGGCATGTGCGCGGTCTCTACGGCTTCGGCAATGGTCTGCTCCTCACAGGCGACCAGAAGTATGTGGACTGCTGGCGCGGCGTGCTCGATCAGTTCAACGCCAACGCCCGTGAGATCGACGGCAAGCTGATGTATCCCCACAGCTACGGCGACTACTTCGGCGCACCCGATTGGATGAACTTCCAGCCCAAACCATTCGACTCGGGCGCGCTGGATATTTACTTCTGGTCGATGGACCCCAAGGACATTGCCCGCGTCGCCGACGATCCGTGGGTGCGCTACTTACAGGGCGAAAATCCAGATCACCCAGTGCAGGCACTTCAGGCCGCGCTGGATGAGGTGCGGCACAAGGTGAGCCTGATGCACGCCGACCCCACCACGCCCGACACCCGTCTTTCCGACGACATGAACCACATCAACCCCGCCACGACTGAGACCATGACGCAATTGATGCTGGGCGGCATCCCCACGGGGCGGTCGGGCTGCCCACTCCACTGCCGGCTGCGCTATTTTGATCCTGTGCGGCGGCGCGCCGGCCTGCCCGAAGACGTGGCGGCGCTGGTTGAATCCATGAGCGACGGCGAGGTGACGGTCACCCTGGTCAACCTCAGCCCGCTGCATGCGCGCACTGTCACCGTGCAGGCAGGCGCCTACGCCGAACACCAGATCACGTCGGTCACCGTGGACGGCGTCACCAGCGCAGTGGACAAGCCACACTTCAGCGTGCGCCTGTCTCCTGGCTGTGGCAGCCGTCTTACCATCCAAAATCACCGCTATGCGAATCTGCCCACCTTTGCATTTCCGTGGGAGGGGTAATGAGTAATGAGTAATGAGTAATGAGTAATGCGTGATTGGCTTGTTTTGCCGTAGTCAACGTCGTCCGTCGTCGGTCGTCCGTCGTCGGTCGTCGGTCGTCCGTCGTCCGTCGTCGGTCGTCCGTCATCACCCACACAAAGGATCACAAACATGCTGAACTGGGGTATTCTGGGCGCGGGTGGGATTGCCCGTGTCTTTTCCAACGCTGTCCGCTTCTCGAAGACAAGCCAGGTGGTGGCTGTGGCCAGCCAGACGGCGGGGAAGGCCGAGGCGTTTGCATCTGATTTTGGGATCGAGAAGGCGTATTCGTCTTACGAGGCGATGATGGCCGACCCCGCCGTGGAGGCCGTTTACGTGGGGAACATTCACCCGCAGCACAAGGAGTGGGTGATCAAGTTGGCGGAGGCAGGCAAACACATTCTGGTGGAAAAGCCCATTGGCATGAACGCCGCCGAAGCCGAGGCGATGATCGACGCCGCCCGCCGCCACGATGTCTTTTTGATGGAGGCGTTCATGTACCGTTGTGCGCCGCAGACACAGCGGCTGGCCGAACTGGTGCGCAGCGGCGTCATTGGCCCCGTGCGCATGATCCGCTCCGTCTTCAGCTTTCAGTCGTCGTTCGACCCCACGCGGCGCACCTTTTCGCCCGACATGGGCGGCGGCGGCATCCTCGACGTGGGCTGCTACCCGGCCTCCATGTCGCGCCTGATTGCCGGCGCGGCGGCGGGTAAGCCCTTCCTCGATCCTGTGGAAGTGAAAGGCTGCGGCGTCCTCGGCCCCAGTGGCGTGGATCACTACACCGCCGCCACGCTCAAGTTCGAGAATGACATCATCGCCGAGATCATCACCGGCGTGGCTGTGCGCATGCCCACCGAAACGACGATCTACGGCGAGGCAGGGATGATCAGCGTGCCCAACCCGTGGCTGCCTTCCTCGCCCTGCCGCTCGGCGCGCCTGCCCCTGCCGCTGGACACGCCCTTCCCGTCCACCAGCATCACCCTGCACGTCTACGCCAAAGGACAGCCCGAAGAGATCGTCATCAAGACCGACCGCGACCTCTTCACCTACGAAGCCGACATGGTGGCGGCCCACATCGCCGATCGCCAGGCCCCGGCCATGTCCTGGGACGACACGCTGGGCAACATGCGCACGCTCGACCGCTGGCGGGGGGAGATTGGGTTGGTCTATCCGGGGGAATAGTGCGTGATGAGTAAGGAGTAAGGAGTAATGAGTAATGAGTAATGAGTAAGGTCGCGTTGAGCACGTGATCCCCCAATTCGGCGTCACGTGCCCAACACGACCTTACTCATTACTCCTTACTCATTACTCATCACGTCGCCAGCGGCGGCCCACCGGGGACGCTAATCGGGCGGCGGGGCGCGGCGTAGGTGACACGTTTGGCGCTGAAGGCGGCGGTGAGGTATTCGCCGAGGAAGACGGAACCGGCGATGGCGTTGTCGGTGGCCGCGCCGGTGAAGATGAAGAGCACATAGTCGCCAGGACTCTCGACTTCGCTGCGCAATCTGACGTCGTTGCCCACTACCTCACCCACAATCTCCTGGCAGGAAAAGTCGCTGTGGTGGGTACCGGCGATCCACTTCCCTTCCTGCTGCAAATACAGCCGGTGACGGCTGACCCCGGCGGCGTACTCGATGGTGAATTCCCAGTGGCCGCTGACGTCGACGGCGGGGGCAGCCTGCTCGGATCGGGGCGCGCGCTGCTGGCTGAGGATCTGGTAGATGCGCTCAGCCACGATCTCCTCCTGGCCGGGCTGCATCTGGCTGGGGGTGACGCGCAGACCGGCGCGATCTTGGCTGTCTCCGTTGCCGATGGCGATACGTGGCTGGGTGCGGGCGAACACTTCGGCCACTTCCTCGCCGGTGATGTGCAGCGCCGCCGCATCCCAACTGAGGACGAGCACCGGCGCCACGTTCGAGAGGCCGGCCGGCTGCTCAATCACAGCCGCAACCCCGTCCACCTGCCGGGCGCGGGCGGCGATGAAGTCCAGGCGAGCCAGCCACGTCTGCCATTCGGCGGCGTGATCCCGCGTCACCCACGCTTCCACGGCGGCGAGCATGCCCAGGATCTCCTCGCGGCCCACTTTGTTGTCGCGGTTGGGGCCGTGGTGGGGCGAACTGGCCTGCCACGCCGCCATCAGGATCTGCTTCTTCCCCAACACCAGCCCCGCGCCTTGAGGACCACACATGGCTTTGCCACCGCTGTAGACCACCACATCGGCGCCCCGTTCCAGGTGTACACAGGGGATCGACAGATTCTCGGCGGCGGCGTCTACGAGCACAGGGACGCCCGCCGGTTTGGCCAACCCAACGATGACTTCCAACGAAAGCGGTTCGCCGGTCATGGCGCCGGGGCCGGAATTGACGTAGATCATGGCCGTGCGCGTGTTGATGGCGCGGGCCAGATCGTCCGCCGTCTCTACGGTGACAATCTCGACGCCGATGTTGCGCACGGCGTGGTCGTAGCTGTTGCGCGAGTAGGCGGGGATGATCACCTGCGTCTTGTCCATGCCGGTGAGGTTGGGGATGCGGATCAGCTTTTCGGGGTTGCCGCCGGTGACACACGCCGCCGTGACGTGCTTCAACCCCGCCGCGCAGCCGTCGGAAATCAGACCCCACTCAGCCCCTGTCACCTCGGACAGGCGACGGCCTACGGCTTCGGCCAGTTCATCGTATTGCACAAACTCACGCGACGCCGCCTTGTACGCCGCCAGCACCTCGGGCCGCTCCACCGACCCGCCGATGATGGTAAAGGTGCCGCGGCAATTGATCACCGGCTCAACGCCGATGGCGCGATAGATGCTGTGCGTTTGCGGCGAGTCGGCAGCGTCCTTGAGGTAGCGGAGGACAGTTAAATTCTCCAGTGGATCGGCCACAGTGGCGCTCCTTGGGTGGGTTGGGTGGATAGCAGCGAGAACAGAAATATCGTAGCCGATAATGCGCGCCGCGGCAATTGGCGCGGAGACAAACAGCGCGGCCATTCATGCACAAGCGCGCTTTCGTAGACGGATCTTTTGTGCAGAATAGTACTACAACGAGAGTTTGGCTTGGTTGATACGTTTCTTACGATGAGAACGATAGGCGTCAAAGTTGCGTTGTTGGCGATACTGGATGATATCGATAGCAAGAGCCGCGTCGAACTTGGGCATGGGCAGGACAGCCTGAAGCAGCAGGATGGTTTGCGGCAAAGTAAGATCCGGCGCCTTGTCCTTGAGTCGCAGTCGCAACCTGACAAGAAAGAAGTGAGCCAGAATGCACAAGGTCATATGGTGATGCCAGCCGGTCCAAGTGCGGGTTTGATAGTCGCCAAGGCCGATTTCTTGCTTGCCCTCTTCAAAACAGGTTTCCACCGGCCAGCGCATGGCGCTGAGCCAGACGAATGTGGAAAGAGGGGTGAGGGCATGTGCGTTGCTGAGATAGGCTTTGAGTTCTTCAGTTGTGCAGTCCCGGCGTAGGATCAACCAGACATCGGGACCCGGCAAATCATTGCGCACCGCGACAACACGCAAGTAGGCGAAGTCTGCCTCAATGGGTCCTTTGCTGCCTTCCTTGATGGTCTGCCGAGACCAGGCCGATGAAGGGAGTTGAGCGGCGATATCGACGACCGTCTCAGGAAGAGGTTCTCCGGGAATCAATCGTTCTATTGTCGGCTTGCGTCCTCGCCCAGACCACGCAGGCACCCCGGTTTGGGGGCGTTTGTACCAAAGGCGAGTGTCATGCGGCACTTCGGCATAGTAAGTCAGATGCTCTGCAACTGCGTCCAAGAACACACTGTCTCGACCAAAGGCTTCATCACAAGTGAGCCAACGAAAGGAGAGCGTGCCGGCATTTGCGATGTGTTGAATCATTGCCAGACCCAACTCTGGTTTCGTCTGGAAGGTCAAATCCTTGGGGATGTCACATTTTTGGCGACGTTCCGCATAAGCATCGTCGGTCAACCATTCTTCCGGTAGGTAGAGGCTACGATGTAGCAAGGTGTATCCTTTGGGACTGGCATACCCCAGAAAGACACCTGCCTGGCAGTTGGCTGTTTTGCCCAGTTGACCGCACCACTGGCGTTTGACGCCAACCGATTCGCTGCCTTGTTTCGGAAAGTCACTGCCATCCAGGATAAGCACACCGTTGGCATCACCCAAGTCTTTTTCGACTTCTTGCCAGTGTTGCTGCAGGATGGCGCCATCGTCCCAAGCGCCTCGACCTATGAAGTTCTGGGTGGCTCGGATCTGATTCACGTCATTGCCTGCCCTGTGCAATATCATGCACTCCGTTGACTTGTTCGGCACGTTCGATAGCAATCCCTGTAGATAGTTCAGGCTATGCTCGACTTGCTCTTTGCGCTGGAAACAACTTCTGTATATCGCATGATACGTTTCTAGCTCTGGCATCAACTCAGACGCCACTTCTTCTGCCTTCAATTTGAGCGGGACCGGTGGTTGTAACTGATTCATTTCTGTGTCTCCTCCTTAGGAGGTTTTCACAGAAATCTCAACCATTTTCAAACTCTCGTTGTAGTAATAGACAGCAGTTTAGAAATTCCTTCATGCTAAACTCGTCTCTGTGCCCATCCTCCGGCGCAGGGTCACAGCCCACTCGGTCTGTGACAGATTTACCGCCCCATTCTGTTGACAGTTGACACCTCACCATGTGCCACCATCCCAGACTAATAAAGGAGGAACGGATGCATCGTTTGAAAGCACCCTGGCTGTTGTTTCTACTTGTTTTGTTGACGCTGGGCGGCTGTGTCGCGCCGGCGCCTGCCCCAGCCCAGAGCAGCGCCGAGAGCACTTCACCCGCGGCGGAGAGCGCAGGCGAAGACGAGCCAACCGAATTCATCGTCGCCCACCCCGGCAACATCGGCACCATGGACGCGCCCAAAGCGTGGGACTTCCCAACCGTCTGGCTGCACAACATGCTCTATGACTGCCTGATTTTCCGCTCCGCCGATGGTTCGGGCTACGACGCCCGCATTGCTGAAAGCTGGGAGGCCATCGACGATGTCACCTGGCGCTTCTACATTCGCCCAGGTCTGACCTTCCACAACGGCGAGGTTTTAGACGCCGAAGCGGTGAAGTACAACCTGGATCGGGTGCGCACCCGCGACGACTTCCTGGTTTACCCACAGTGGCAGTTCATCTCCGAGGTCACCGTCATCGACGACCTGACGGTTGAGGTGAAATCGGGCAAACCTGAGGCTTACTTTGAGTCGAACATCAGCGGCAACGGCTGCCAGATCCTGCCGCCCGGCTACCTGGAAGAGGTGGGCGAAGAAGAGTTCAGCCGCAACCCCGTAGGATCCGGCCCCTACCAGTTGGTGGAGTTTACCGCCAATGATCGCTACACCTTTGAAGCCTGGGACGGCTACTGGGGTGGACGCCCCGCCGTGGATCGGGTGATCTATCAGGTGTTGCCGGAACAGGGCACGCAGATCGCCGCGCTCATTGCCGGCCAGGTCGACTTTATGAGCAATGTGCCCTTTGCCGAGTTGGAACGGGTCAGCGCCACCGAAGGCATTCAGATTGTCCCCGGCCCGGCCAACATTTCGGCCAATCTGGTGCTGCGCGCCTACGACGATCACGGCGCCATGGCCGAGACCTACCCCGGCTACGTGCCGTCGACCACCAACAAGCTGATCCGCCAGGCCATCAGCCATGCGCTAGACCGCACCTTGTTGGCCGAAATTCAAGGATCGTCGGTGCCGGCGCTGGTGCGTATCAACGCTTCGTTCCCCGAATCCTTCGCCGAAAAGTATGTGGGCGTCGACGTAGCCAACGAGTGGTACGACCCCGAACTGGCCAAGCAGTTGATCATCGAAGCCGGCTACGATCCCGACAACGGCAACAAGCCCCTGGTCTACTTCGATGCGCCGGCGCTCTTGCACGGCAACGAAAAGGAAGTGGCCGAGGCCATCGGCTTGATGCTCAACGATGCAGGCTTCGAGGCCACCGTCAACGTGATGGATTACGCCGCGCTGCGCGAGCAGATCGAAGCGCCGGGCAACAACCGCGAGATGTACTTCCGCTTCAACGGTGGTTTTGTGGGGCTGACGCCGCTCTTCTACAAGTGCGATTGGCTCGAACCCATTTACCGCATCTGCAACGAGGAATGGACAGCCTTGGGCGATCAGATCTTCGCCACACTCGACGCCGAGGCACGGCTTAAGTTGTGGGAACGCTGGTGGGAGATCTACCTGGACGAAGCGGTGACTGTCACCGTCTACCAGATCAACCGCAACTACGGCGTGAGCAGCGAATTCAACTTCGTTCCCCGCGCCGACGGTTTCTTGACCTTCCGCGAGAACTTGACGCCGGTAGAGTAAGGGATTGAGCGATTGAGCGACTGAGCGACTGAGCGACTGGGCGATATTGAGTTAGAACACGTTGAGGAGCCGGCACGAACATGTCACATCACCCGATTTGGGATGCACACATCACATTGGGTGAAGGCACGTTCAGCCAGTTGGCTCCAGATGCACTGCTGGCGCAGATGGACGCGATGGGCGTTCATCTTGCGCTGGCGGCCCCCGGCGATCGCTGGATGGCGGTGGATAACAGCGAGGGCAACGACGCCATCCTCGCCTGGGTGCAACGTCACCCGGATCGGCTGTGCGGCTATGCCACGGTGAACCCCTGGTATGGCCGGCGTGCGCTAGAGGAACTAGACCGCGCCCTGGCGGCTGGGCTGGTGGCTGTAAAGCTCCACCCGGCCCGCCAGGGCTTTGGCTTGCTTGACGAGGTGGCAACGCCGATCTGGGAATTCGTGGCGGGGCGGCGTCTGCCCGTCTATGTGACGACAGGTTCGGCCATGTCTACGCCGTTGCAACTGGCCGAATTGGCGCGCCGCTATCCTGACGTCCCCTGGATCATGGGGCGATCGGGGCGGACGGACTACGGCTGGCTCGATTTTTCGCGGGCCACACGCCAGGCGCCCAATATCTATGTAGAGACGGCGCACAATTCACCGGCTGGGATTGCGCGACTGGTAGAGAAAGTGGGCGCGCAGCGGGTGCTCTTTGCCAGTGACCTGCCCACCACGATCCTGGAGATGGAAGTGAGCAAGCTAGACAGCATGGACAAAGCGACGCGGGCGCTGATCCTGGGCGGCAACCTGGCGCGACTTTTGGGAGTAGATCTTTCTGCCCAATCACCCCAAACGAGGACAGGCGACTGATGCAAACAGCATTCGACGTTCACACCCACCTGCCCGGCTATCGCTTTGGATCGACCCCCTGGCCCACCCACGAATTCCTGGCGATGTTGGATAAAGCCGGCATCGTCCGCGCCGTGGTGATGACCGTTGACGGGATCTTCGGCGACTATGTGGCGGCGAATGACCGGCTTGTGAACCAGGCAAGAGAAGCACCCGAACGCCTAATTCCATTTTGCACTGTCGATCCGTATGACGGCGGCGCGGTAGACGAGTTGCAGCGGGCGGTGACAGAGTTGGGCTGCCGTGGCCTGAAGTTGCATCCTCCCTTGCAAGGTTTCTCGCCCCTGCTCGACGAGATGCAGCCAATTGCCGCCGAAGCGGCGCGGCTCGGTATCCCGATCCTCTTTCACGATGGCACACCGGCCTATTCGTCGCCCTTGCAAATTGCTTCACTGTTGGACGATCACCCCGATCTCACCGTCATTTTAGGACACGGTGGGCGCTGGGATCTGTGGACGGAGGCCGTCGCCGCCGTGCAACGCTACGAAAATTGCCATCTCTGCCTTTGCGGCGTGGAACCGCCTGCCCTCTATGCCCACATGATCCGCCGCCTCCCAGATCCCTATCGGCGGCGGGTGATGGTGGGCACCGATGTTGGCTGGGTGCGCGACGAGTTCCTCGCCGGCCAGCGCATGGCGACCTTTCGTGCGCTGCTGGCCGAGTTCTCCGAAGTTGATCAGGCGGCCATCCTCTACGGGAATGCAGCCCGTCTCTTCGGCATTGCCCAAAATGAACCATTCACGTAAAACGGGAGTGAAGATATGAGCACAGAGGTGATGACCGTCACCGGGCCGGTGGCGGCGGACGAGATTGGCGTTACGATTATGCACGAGCACCTCTTCATCAACCTGCATCGTGTCTCGATGAACGATGACAGCATCTTGCGCGATCCTGTGCTGGCGATCCTAGAGGCCGGTCACTTTCGCGAGGCCGGTGGGCGCACGATTGTGGACGTCACCAGCGGCGGCATGGAGCGCAAACCGGCGGAATTGCGGCGGGTGGCGCAAGAGGCGGGCGTGAATGTGATCATGGGCTGCGGCTGGTACAAGGAACGCTACTTTTCGCCCGAAGTCTACGAAAAGAGCACCAATCAGCTCGCCGCCGACATGATCCACGACATCGAAGTGGGGGCCGACGGCACCGACGTGCGCGCCGGCATCATCGGCGAAGTGGGATCGCTGGGATCATACATTCAGCCGTCTGAGGAGCGGGTGTTGCGCGCGGCGGCACGCGCCCACAAGCGCACCGGCCTCACCGTCACCACCCATGCCGTAGGATCGACCGTCGGCCTCGATCAGTTGGACATCCTGGCCGAGGAAGGCGTAGACCTGCGCCGTGTGGTCATCGGTCATTGCGACTCGTACCCCTACCCCGATTACCACGAAGCCATTGCCAAACGAGGCGCCTACGTGGAATTCGACCGCATTCAGGGCAAGGTGGAATTTGAGACGGTGCGCCGCGCCGGCCTTGTCAAAGAACTGGCCGACCGCGGCTATCTGCGCCAGATCCTGCTGTCACAGGACATTTGCGAGAAGTCGTCGCTCAAAGCCTACGGCGGGCAGGGCTACAGCTTTGTGATTACGCGCTTCGTCCAATATCTGTTGGATGTGGGCTTGAGCGAGGAAGAGATTCAGATTCTGCTGGTGGAAAATCCGCGTGCGGCGTTGACGGGCGGGATGTAGTAGGGGTTTGCGTGGACGGGAAGGTGTGCTCGCTTCATTGGCGAGCACACCTTCCCGTCCACGCAAACCCATGCCGTATACACCACAGTTACAAGGAGGTCTGTCATGGCCTATGGACGTTTAACCAAAGATCCAATGGCGGCGGCGGAGCTTGTGCCGCTGTTCAAGCATCAATTGACCTATTCGGCGCTCAAACCGGGTGAACTCTGTGTCATCGTCACCGATACCGCATTCAACCCGGTTTATGCGGCGGCCTGTCTGGGCGCGGCGCTGGATTTGGGGGCCGAAGCCTATGTGATCACCTTGCCGCACAGCCGCCCGTTGCCGTCAAAGTCGCTGGGAGAGGCGTGGGAAATGGCCGATCTGCTTGTCTATGCCACGACGCACATCCTCCACTACAGCGAAGCCCTGGGCCGAGGACTCGCCCGCGGCCTGCGGGCGTTGATGGTGGTGCAGCCGCTGCACGTGATGCAACGGCTCACCGCCCACGCCGATGTGATCCGGCGCAGCCGCCTGGCCGCACAACGCGTGGACCAGGCCGACGAGATCCGCATCACGTCGCCCGCAGGCACCGATCTGGTGATGCGCAAAGGAGATCGTCCTGGCTTTGCCAATTGCGGCGTGGCCGACATCCCCGGCAAGGTGGACTTTTGGGGCGGTGCGATGGTGGAGACGGCCCAACTGGAGGGGACGTTGGAGGGCCGGCTGGTGATGAACACCGGCGACATCATTTTTCACCTGGGCCGCTTTGTCGATGATCCGGTGACGATCACCTTTGAGAAAGGGCGCATCGTGGAAATCGCCGGCAAACTCGACGCGTTCCTGCTGCGCAAATTCCTGCACAGCTTTAACGATCCCAACGCGCTGCTGGCCGGGCATACCTCTTTCGGCACCGACCGCCGGGCGCAATGGTACGCCCAGGCGGTCCAATTTCCCGAAACAGGCGCGGGCGGCGCCGACAGTGAAGCCCACTACGGCAACATCCAGATCGAAATCGGCAGCAACTGTGATCTCAACTTTCGAGGCGCTAACCGCAGCAAAGCGCACCTGGGGCTGTGCATGCTCGATCACAGCCTCTATCTCGACGGCGTTCAACTGATTGAACGCGGCGAGTTTGTGGACGAAGAATTGCGCGCTGCCCCCATGAACTGAGATTTCAGAATTTTAGACGAATCCAGAGGAAAAATGATCCACGAAGGCACACGAAGATGCACGAAGGCAGATAAAAACCAAAATGATCCACGGATTACACGGATTTTCAGGATTCAGAGGAGAACCAACTGCTCCTTCTGAAAATCCCTCTAATCTTTGAAATCTGTGAATCTATTCTCTCCTCTGCCTTCGTGTTTCTTCGTGTGCCTTCGTGGATCAAATTTTCTTTGGATTCGCCTTCCTAGTGCCTCGCCAGCGCCAGTTCGCGCAGCGGCTCCAACTGCCCGGCGTGATAGGTTTCGTGGAAGATGAGGTAGAAGGCGAGACGGTCTTCGACACTATGACCGCGCTCGGCGTCGATGATTTCGGCGAGGCGTTGGCTGGGCATTGCTTCCAGGGCGGCGATGACCTGCGCCGAGGCAGCGTCGAGGCGCTGGCGCAGCGTGTCCAGAGGGATGGCCTGGCTGCTGTCGGTGAGGGGCGGCGAACCGGCGCCGTAGACGGCAAATTCGGCGGGATCGGCGTCGCTGACACCGTCGATGAAGCCCAGGTAACGCATACGATAAACGAGGATATGGCCCAGGTTCCAGTTCATGTTGTTGCCGGGGAAGGGCAACTGCGCCATGCTCTCCTCGTGGTTGAGATCGGCAGTCTGCCGTTTGATGATGCCATCAATGCGCTTGACGCTGTTGACAAAGTGTTTGACCATGGACACGTGGTTTTCTCCTGGTGTGTGCTGGGTGGAAGGTGACAGGCAGATCGTAATCAGGAGCGCTCTGTGTGTCCAATTGTGAGGGGTTGGGGACGGGGATCGGAGACAAAAGGGGCGCTAGATGAGGGTTATTCCCACTTGTCGATGATCATCTGTTCGCTGGTGCTCTGCGAATGCTTCAAAATGCGCATAATTTCTTCGTCTGAAGGGACGCTGCCGTGGCTTTCCCACCAGCGGTAGTACCAGCGCAATGTATTCGCAAAGCCGATCATCATCTCGTCGTGGTTGAGCTGCGGGATGCGTTTATGAATTTGCTCCATGGTCTGTGCGCGATCCTGGGCGGTGAGTTCGTCGATACTGGCCAGGATCGCCTGGGTGCGCAGCAAGAACAGCCCCCGTTCAATCGCGGGGAAATCTTGATCGATCTGGCGCACGTTGCCCAGGTAGGCCACAGTTCGCTGCCGGGGTTCTCCAGCTTCGTCGCGGTAACTCTCGACCAGATAGGCATCGTGAAAGGTGACATTCACAATGTCGGAATTCTTGTGCCCTCTCACCACCCAGCGTACAAACACACAATGGCCTTTTTTGGGATGACTGTTTTGTTGTAGATTTTGGGGGATTCTGGAAAGGATGGCCGGTGCTGCCGCCCAACTTGCCGCCATCAGTGTACAGGTTGGAGATAGCTTCTTCCCTATCCAGGTGACCAGTCGTGCTCGAAAGTTGTCCAGCTTAATCCCAACCCAGTTCCAGCTCTTGTGAGGGTTTCTCCACCTGAATCAAGTCAGCAACCAAAAGCGGCTCCGTGTCACCGGAGCCGCTTTTGGTTGCTGATTTTGAAGGGTTTAGTCGCCCTGGCTGACCGAGGGCAAGAAGATCTGCCAGCCTGCCGCGGGCGATGAGTCTACCCTTTCCGCGTACGGGGCCGTCTGCTCAGGCGCAGTTGACTCGACGCCGGTTACTTCTTCGCCGGGCGTCTCCTGCACAGGGAGAGGAGCCGCGGCGGCGTTGATCGCCTGGCTGCTCTGGATCAACGGCAGGTAGATGGGCGCAGGCAACGCCACGGTGACAGGCAGCAGCGCCACCGCCGTGTTGCCGTAGCTGTCCGCCGCCCGCACCATCGCCATCGCCTGCACAGGGCCGCCCGTCCACCCGCTCACGTCGAAGGTGACGTTGTCGCCGCGGCGTGTCATGGGCTGGTAGGTGACGCCGCCGTCGAGGCTGACTTCCACCGAGGCCACGCCGGAGCCATCCTTCACGGTGCCGGTGATCAGCTTTTCGGTCTGCGTCACCGTGATGGTGGGCGCCAGGCTGTCCAGTGTCAAGGTCATCGGCGCCGAGAGTTGGCTGACATTGCCCGCCTCGTCGATGGCACGCGCCACCACTTGCAACGTCTGTCCTTCGTAACCTTCAAAACTGAGGGGCAAGCGCCAGACCGCGGTTTCGGTCTCTACGCCGCTGCGCTGCATCACCCGGCGCTGCTTGCTCACCGAGGCTTTGACGAAGTTGCCGCCGTTGATGCTCACTTCCACCCGCTGCGGCGCCTTCGTCGTCGGGAAGCCGTCCCAGACGATGCCTTCGATGAAGTCGAGCGTCCCCGAAAGGACGGCCTTCGGCGTCATTTCGATGACGGGCAGCACGCTGTCGGCCATCACCGTCACCGGCGTCATTTCGCTGAAGCGCCCGTTGCCGCCGTTGACACGGATCTGGATGTCGGCCTTGTCCACGCCGACATTGCCGGTGAAGACGTTGCAGTCGCCCAGGCGGCAGAAGTTCTGCCAGCCGCTGCCGGTGTTGACTTCCACCTGTGAGATGCAACGCGCAATCTGTGAAAGATCGAGGTCGATCTCAATTGGCAAGAAGATCTCACCCGGCTGCCGGTAGATCGTGCCGCCACCGCCGAGGACTTCAACCGCCGCCACCCCCTGATCGAGGACGTAATAGCCATTGGCCGGGATCTGCGGGCTGACAGGCAGGCCACTGCCGATCATCCCAGCAACGATCCCCACCGGGAAGACGCCTTGCAGGTTCGATCCGCCCATTTCCACACCGACGGTCACCGTCTGCGTGCCGCCCGCGGCCACGTTCACCAGCACATCCCACTTGTTGCCGCCGTTGGGACAACTGCTGCACGTCGCCCCGCTCACCAACGTCTTCATCACCATGGGCGATTCCGTCGTCAGCGAAATCGGCACGTTGACATACGGAGCCACGTCGGGGTTGTGGATCACCGCCTGGAAGGTCGTCGTCTGCGCCGGGCCAAGCGCCTTTTGCACGGCAGGCAGGATGGTCACCACCGGCGCGTAGATCTGTTTGATCCCGGCGGAGGGCTGCACACCGGCGGCCAGCGATCCCCAGGCCAGCTTGTCGGCGAAGGTGATCGCGCCGGGCAGGGTCGGCTCGGTGGATTGTCGTGCGCCGCCGGGGAGCACAGCCCACACGCCCTGGCTGTTCTCGGCGTAGGCCAGCAGCGCCACCGCGCCCGTCGCCCCGATTTCGGCTCGATCCAGCACCAATTCGGTGTCGCCGCCGAGGATGGCGTAGCTCTTGGCGTTCGTAACAGGAACCCAGTTGCCGCCGCTGACCTGGTAGAGCGTCATCGGGATCTGCGCTTCACCGCCCGTCAGTTCGCCGCCGACGACGAAGGCGAAGTCCGCGCCGAAGGGCAGGGTGTGGACGTTGCCCGCCAGGTTGAGGCTGCTGGTGAGGCCGCCGCTCTTGGTGTCGAGGTAGAAGGCGAGTTTGTTCTCCGATCCCCACGGGTTGCCGGGGAAGCCGAGGAAGAGCTGTGTCGCCGTCCACGTGCCCCACAGCGCCGCCGGTTTGATCTCGGCGTAAGGATCGTAGTTGAGCAGCGTCCCCGTCGGGTACTCGTTGCCGGCGAAGTCAAGATAGCCGTCCGCCAGGATCACCGACGGCGTCTGCGTGCGGTTGACGAGGAAGGGACCGACGCGTGTGATCACTTCGTTCCCCGCGCCGTCGCGCAACAGCACGTGACCGTAGTAGCTGCCGGCGTTGCTCAACGTGGCCGCCACTTGATTGCCACCCACGGCAGTGGACGGCGTGGTGTTGCTCACCGTGTTGATGACGGCCAGTGTGGTGGCGATGCCGCTGGCGTCGCTGACAGCGGGCCACGAGATGGTCAACGCCGGTGAGTTGGATTGCCAGATGTTCACCGGCAGCGTCGCCGAGAGGACAGGCGAGGCCACCAGGGTGTCGACAAGCAGATCGCGCATGGCGTGGATCTGGTTGCCCGCGGCGTCACGCGCCACCACCCGGAAGACGTCGAGGTAGCGATCATGCTGCGGAATCACCGACGCCAGCGACCAGTTCCCGGCGGCGGGCACAAGCCGATGCCAGGTGTAACCGTCGAAGACACGCAGCGCCCGCGGCGTCTGTGCACTGGTGATGGCCCCGTTGAGGCTCAGGTTCACCTTGTTCGTCAGCGACGGCACGTTCATCGAAGCCGACGAGCCGGCGAAAGTGGTGGCCGGGTTCACCCACACATTGCCCATGTACCAGGCCGTGCTGCCCAGTTGGTTGTCGGCCTGATCCACGGCACGGGCGTAGACACGGTAATCGCCGTTGCCCGGCGCCGTGAGTTGCCCCGTCCACGGTGTGATGCCGCCTGCGCCGTTGCCCAGCGTGGCCGTCTGCCACTGGGCGGGCAGGGTGGCGCTGAAGGGCGCGGAGGCGTCGGTCACCGGGCCGAAGAAGCCGATTTCCACCTTCTTGATGCCTGCCACACCACCGGGATCAAAGGCGCCCTTGAAGAGATACGCCTTGCCTTCGTTGGGCGCGCCCACCAACAGATCCATGATGCCGTCGCCGCTGATGTCACCCGCCGTGAGGTAGGAACCAAAGAGCGTGCTGGCCGGGCTGGCGCTGAAGATAGAGCCAGCCGCCGCTTCCACCGTCATGTTGGTGGAAAGGACGCGATCTGCCGTCGTCACCAGGGCCGCACGGTTGGGGCCGGAGCCGCCGCCGGGCTGGCCGAAGGCAAATTCGGCGCGACCGTCGCCATCTACATCACCCAGAGTAGCCAGCCCCTGCCCCAACTTCGAGGACGGCGCAGTGCCGGGCTGGATCGAAGCGTTGGCAATCGCCGACAGCGTAACCGAGCCGTCGAAGTTGCGCCGCCCGTGGATCAGGTAGACCCTGGGCGTAGCCGCGCTGGGGTCGCCCACCAGGATGTCGCGCAGCCCGTCGCCGTTGACGTCGCCGGCGGCGGCCACTGTGGCGCCGGCGCTGGCCGCGCCGCTGAATTGGGGTGTGGCGAAGGTGAGCAGGTTGATGTCACCTGCCGGCCAGCTTGCCTGCGGACGCCCTTCGAGCAGGGCAATCGGCACCGACAGCGGCGCGATGATGAAGTCTGATAGCCCATCGCCGCTGACGTCGCCCAGGCCGGCAATGCGCGGGATGCCTGCGTTGGCGCGGCTGTTGTAGAAGAGGCGCAGCGCCGCGGGGACACCCTGTTCGCGGCCAGGGTAGAGCCAGACTGGTCCATTCTGGGCGCCCTTGCTCGAAGCCGCCACCAGGAGATCGTCCAGCCCGTCGCCGTCGACATCGCCGGCTGAGGTCACCGCGCCGCCGAAGGCCGACGCGCCGGATTGGGTCAGTTTCCAATCCGCGGCGGAGAGGTTGAAGGTGGCCGGCCAGCCGCTGCGCCGCCCCAGGATCAGGTAGGCCGCGCCGTGACCGGGGTCACCCACCAGCAGATCGCCCACACCGTCGCCGTTGACGTCGCCGGCGGAGGCGCCGTCGGCGGGCCAACTGGAAGCCACAGGCGTTTCGCCCTGGAATTTGACGTCGGCATTGGCCAGCGCCAGCGCCGAGGTGAAGCCGCCGGGCTTGCCGAAGAAGAGGCCGGCCTGCAAGGTGACAGGCAGCGTGCCCAACGTCGGGCCGAGCAGCAACACATCGTCGATGGTGTCGCCGTTGACATCGCGCACGATCACGGCCTTGGTGGACGCGCCGCTAAGGGTGAACTGCGTGGCAGCGCTGGTGGCGTTCACGCTGGCCGCAAAGGAGGTCGACGGCGCGCGGTCGAGGACCAGCGCCGTGTCGTCGGCCAGGCCGGAGACGGCGAAGGTGGCCGCGGTGGAGACCTGCGGCAGCACAGCCTCGACGGCGGGCGGCGTGTCGTCGATGATCACCGTCAGCGTGTCGACTGCGCCAGTGTTGCCGGCGGCGTCCTGGGCGGCGACGGTGAGATCGTACTGTCCCTGGCCGTTGCGCACAGACGCACCATAGTTCGAGGGTGGCGTCCACTTGAAGCTGAAGGTGCTGGACGCTGCGCCGGGGTTGTCCACGTCGACGGTTTCGTACTCGTCGTTGTCTTCATTGTCGTTGATGAGCATGCCCACCTTCGACACGCCGGAGACAAAGGCCGCGCCGGTCTGGTCACTCACCTGCCCGCTGATGGTGACGAAGGGCGGTTCCAGGGCGACGGCTGCGCCATCGCGTCCGTTGGAACGGGCGGCCAGCGCTGCGCTTTCGGTGTTGAGGTAGACGGTGCCTTCCTGGTCCAGCGTCAACCCGTTGGGCGCGGAGGTGTCTACACCCACGCTTTCCTCGTCGGCAGGACCGGCGAAGCCGTTGGCGTCGATGGCGTAGGCGCGCACGGTGTAGATGCCGTCCGCCGGGGCGTTGAAGGTGTACGACCAGATGTCGCGCCCGTTGGCCAATTTCCAGTCGTTGTTGCCACACGCGCCCGAGGCCACAAGGCAGACGAAGACTTTGTCCACGCGTTCGGGATCTTCCGCCGTCCCCTGCACGGTGACAGAACCACCGGCGCTGGCGTAGACCGTCGCGCGAGCGTCCGCGGCGGCAAGTCCGCCGTCAAGGATGACGCCGCCGGTGACACCGGCGATCTCGGTGCGTGGGCCGCCGGCGTTGTACCAGAGCGGCGCTTCGGCGGTGGCGATCTGCAACTTCGCCCCTTCGCTGTAGACCAACTGCGCCGTAATACTCACCGGTTGGCTCGGCGTGGCAGGCAGACCGGTGATCTTCACCACCGGGTAGCGGTTGAGGCTGAGCATAGGCAGCTTCCAACTGAAGACGTTGGGGTTGCCGGTGTTGATGGGCGTGGTGGTGTTGGCGCCGAACCAGACCAGCGGCGGCTCGACCCGCGCCTGTGTGAACAGATTAGAGAAGGCGACCGGGAGCGTCACCGTGAGGGTGGCGTCGATCCCGGCGGCTTCGGTGTTCTGCCACGACGGCGCGCTGACGGTGATGCTGTTGACGCCGCCGGGCTGCTGCGCCTGGCCGATGTAGAGGTTGAGCGCTTCGCCCACCGGGATGGCGTTGTACGAAGTGGGGCTGCTGAGCTTGAGCTTCTCCTGTTTGTCGCCGCGGTAGTCGCCGTCGCCGTTGGCCTGGCGCGGGTTGGGGAAGGCGGCAGGGTTGGGCAGGCCGGGGTAGGCGTTGTTCATCTGCACCGTCCACGGGAAGACGATGCTGAAGCCGTTGTCGTAGGGGATCTCCTCACGGTCGGTGAGGCCGTCGCCGTCGGTGTCTTTGTTGTTGGGGTAGGTGCCCCACATCAGCTCAACACCGTCCTTGACGCCGTCGAGGTCGCTGTCGGACTGGCAAGGATTGAAGCCATCGGTCTGCACCTCGAACTTGTCCGAAAGGCCGTCGCCGTCGGTGTCCCAGGTCAATGCGGACTGGCCGGCGATGTTCGGGCAGCGGTTGGCGTCGGGGCCAACCCAGACGTTGTCGTAGGTTTTGTAAGCGTAGAGACCGTCGCCGTCGGGATCGAAGTTGTCGAGATCGTCCCATTGCCACATGCCCGTGATCGAGCCTGGGACAATGTCCATGTAGAACTCGGCGATGGTGGGCGCGGTGGTCGATTTGGCGTAGTAGCGATCACAGCCGCCGACAACAGTACACTCGTCGTAGGGGATCTTCACATCCATCGAGATGTCGAGCAGGATGCGTTTGTCGATCTGGGCGCTGGGGCTGATGTCCACCCACGAGAGCGAATCGACGGTGCGTCTCCACACGTTGCCGCTCTTGGTGGGCACGCTGTAGTTCTGCGATCCGCCCGGCACACCCGAAGCCGACACGAGACGGAAGGCGACGCAGTCGACCTCTAGCGCCTTGTGGATGCTGTAGACGTAGCCTTCGAGGCGCTCCTGGTAGAGGTTGAAGAGTTCTTCACTGGGTGTACACAGCGAATAGATGGTGCCGCCGACAAAGCGGCCCACGTGGATCTGCACCCGCGCCTGTTCCAGATCGGCTTTGGTGCCGTCGTTGGTGGTGGCCAGCTTGATCTGGCTGGGCAGTTGCAGGCGGAAGGTTTGACCGGCGACAAGACCGCCGCCGGGTTCGCGCGGTTCCAAGGAGAGATCACCGATCTGCGGTTCCCCATCGATCTTGGCGCGTTCGTAGACGTTCACGCCGAAGAGGAAGTCGATAAGCAGCGACAGCGGATCGAAGGTGAAGCCGATCACGCTCTCGATCAGCTTGATCAGGCCAATCCCCAGCGCCACCAGTGTGCCAATCGGGAAGATGGCGGCGACGACGAAGAGCGCCACCAGCAGCACCGTCTCCACCACCGCGCGCAACACAAGCGCCAGCGCCACGCTGGGGCCAACGTCGCCGATCTGCACCACCAGGCTGGCCCAGATGAAGCCGACAGTGAGCACCAGCCCCACCAGCGACATCGGTTTGGCAATGGCCGAAAGTTCCTTGCTAATCGTGACCGCATTGGCGACGGCTTCGAGCGGCTTGCCCACCGAATCGGCCATGAATTTGACCGTATCAATGATGGCGCGGATCTTCTGGTAGATCTGCACCAGTTTGGTGATGATGGTGACCGCATCTTTGAGGAATTGACCTGCCGCCTCGTTGAAGTAACCAACGGCAATGGCAAGGTAGCCGAGCACCGTCAGCGCGGTGGACGTGTAGCCCAGAAAGTCTTTCTCGGTGATCAGCGGCGCGGGTTGGGCGGGCTGGCCACCGTTGCTGCCATCGCCGGGCATGGGCAAGACTTTGATGTACGAATCAGGCGGGCCGTAGGGGGCGTAGCTGGCCTCGAAGAAATCTTTGGTTTTCGTCCAGTAGCCCATGACTTCGGTGAACTGCTTCTCGAACCAGGCGACAGGACCACCTTGATCGAAGACCTTGAGGATCTCCATGACCACGTCTTTGAAGTCGGTGGGCATGATGCCGTCTTCGTTGAGGAACTGCACCACCAGTTTGGCGTCGGTGAGCGCGCTGACGTACTTGGTGAAATCGCGCGCACCGATCTTGGTCACCGAGCTTTGGCCGATGAACCAGGCGGTGGTGGCCATTTTGAGGATGCTCAATTCCTCGTTGTAATACTTGTACGCTGCATCGGTGGCGTCGGCATAGTCGGCTTCGACCAGGGCCAGCACGTCGTCGAGCGACATGGGCTGGAATTCGCCGAAGAGATCATCGCCTTCCACCACATACTCGTAGGTTTGCAACTTGAGCGTGCGCGTGGTGATCAGCGGCTTGAGACAGGTGTTGATGGTGATGGTTTTGTAGTTGCCCGCCGGATCGTCGTCGAGGTTCACCGTGGACGTGCGCTGTTCGCTGGCCAGGATGAACGTCGGGTTGACGAAGGTATAGCCGGTGAAGGCGTCTTTGAGCAACTGGCGCGTGGTGGTCATGGTGGTGGTGGCCACCGCTTCGTCCACATGTCTGTAGTTGGCCGTAGAGGCGTCGTAGACCACACGGAAGTTCTGATCCAGCGGGATGCCCCAGCGCTGTTCCAGCGTGGCATTGGTGGGCGAATTGAAGCGCTGTTTGATGTCGGCCATGCTCAGTTCGCCGGTGAGGAACTTCGCCTCCAACCCGGCGCGCAGGACGGTGGTCAGCCCGTCGTCGTAGGGGACGCCCTCCTTGGGCAGCATGGTGCTCACCATCATGGACGCGCCGCCCTGGCGCGAAACCTGCAAGCCGGTGATGTAGTAACTTTCGTCGTAGACGACGATGCCGTAGCCGCCGTTGGGGCTGGGGATCGCCTCTCCGCCCTCGGCGGGCATGAGCACATCACCGATGACCAGCCCACTTGAGGCGCAGGTTGGTCCACGAACGGGTGAGATCGGTGTTGCCGTTCTGGTCGTGCAGCATCTTGGCCTGGAAGGCGTAGACCTGCCCGCCCCATCAATCGGCATGAGGGGAATGCTCAGATCGTAGAGTGGCTTGCCGTTCTCGAAGAGGGCGACGCCGTTGTCGTCCTTTTTGGGCGCGTAGTTGACGCCGTAGAGTGCCTTGGCCGAAGCGCTGGGCAGGTCTACTTCGCGCACTGTGGCCGAGAGGAAGGGCATGAGCGTGAGCTTGCCCGACGAACCGATGGGGTTGCCATTGAATTCGGAAATGAAGCGCGCCACCGGATCGGTGTTCTGAATCGCGCCCTTGGTGTCGCCGGGCCAGTAGAGATTCTTGAAGGCCCAGCGTAGCGAATCGGCTTTGGTGGGGCGCACCTGAAGCTCGACGTAGAAAGGATAGATCACGGTGCGGTTGGGATCTTCGTCCTGATCGAGCGACTCGAACGAGAGATCGGCGCCGTCATATGCACCGCCCTTGAAGCCTTCGGCGATGGAGTTGGAGAAAGGCGACAGATCAAGGCCATCGGGGACGAGATCGTCGTCGTTGTCGTCGTCCCACACCCAGCCGAGGGTGTTGCCTTTGTAGCATTGACCGCGCCAGAATTCCTCACCGTCGCGCAGGCCGTCGGCGTTGGAATCGGGGTTGAGCGGGTTGCTCACCATCTGGCGTCCGGCGCAGGCGACACCCTTGACCTCTTCGGCGTCGGTAAGGCCGTCGAAATCGGTGTCGGCGACGAAGGGATTGGTGCCCAGTGTCAGCTCGAAGCCGTTTGGGCAGGGTGTCGCCGTCTTCGTCGTCGTCGGCTTCGAGGCCGGCGCCGCCGCTCTCGGACACGCTGTAAGGCTGGCTGATTTCGCGCACGTCCGAGAGCAGCTCTCCCAACTCCGAGTGGGAAGAGACGGCGGGATCGTCGCTTTCGCCGCGCAGTTGACGCACCGGCTCGGCGGCGTTGATGGCCGGGGTGAGGTACGGCGTGATCAGCCCCAAAATCAACAGCGCGGTGACGAAGTTCATGGCGTGGCCGGTTCCTCGTTGGGCGCGGCGCAGCAGCCAGAACAGGACAAGCAGCCCGCCAATCACCGTGATCGCCAGCATGGGCTGCAGCCAGTCGACGTAGCGCAATTCGGGCAGCGGCGCGCCGGTTTCGGGCGAGCGTTCGGGCTGAACTGGGCGGCAGGCAGCTCAAGGCCGAAGCCGGTATAGTTGGTTTCGGTGGAGACGGCGATGTGCAGCGGTTCTTCGCCGTGACGCACCCAACTCAGGTTGAGGATGAGCCGCGACGGGTAGCCGTTGGGGCGCGATCCAGAGTTCGCCGCGCCCGCCGATACGTGGCGTTTGGAGTTCGGCCAGCACCCGCGCCGGTTCGCTGAGCTGTCCTTGTTGGGCGATAAGGTGGCGCACCACATCTTCGGGATCAATGCGGAAGCCGACGCGCTGATATTGCGCCGTCACCGTATCGAAACCGGGCGGGCCATCCACTGCGTCGAGGAAGACGACGTCACGCGCCAGTGCGGCCAGCGAGAGCGCCTGATCGCCGACGCCGACGGTGGGCGCGGCGTCGGTGGCGCGCACCCAGCGCCCGTCCTGGCGCTGGTAGATGGCGTCGCCGTCGATGAGCAGCTCTTGCACGTCCTGGTTGATGGGGCCGAAGCTGGCGCGACCGGCCTGGATCGTGAGGCGGGCGCGCTTGTCGCTGCTCACCTGCCCGGTGATCTCAAAGTGGGCCGTCTCCGCCGACGCCGCCGAAAAAAGCGACTGTTCGGGGGTGACGGTCTGATCCATACTGACCTGCATCTCGTAGTCGCCGGCGGCAGCCACCCGATCCAGGGCGCTGCGCAGGAGTGCGGCGGCATCGGCAGGCGGCGCGTCCGGGTGCGGCGACTGTCCGAAAGCCACACCGGAGCCTAGCGCCAGCGCCAACAACAGCGCCAGCAGAGGGAGAAGCAGAAATCGTCTACGTTGGGAAGGCATGGTGGTGCTCCTTAGTGGTACTGAGGGTAAGTAGTAACGAGTAATGAGTAATGAGTAACGAGTAATGAGTAAGGTCGTGTTGAGCGATTGAATGTTGATTGGCGAATCGGTGTGTCTACACGATCTGGGTTACTCATTACTCATTACTCGTTACTACTTACATCTGTCGATTCACACAAGGCGCACTCTACCAATCCCGCGTCCGAAACGCGTCCGAAAGGCGTCACGTCGGTGCGTCACAATGCCTGGCACTGTGGCTACACGACATCCATGAAAGTAGCCTGTGGCCGGCGCTGGGTTTACGCTGAAAAGGGAGTTGGGCAGGCGGTGGCAGGTGGGCTATGATGGAAGGGGGGGAGACTACTTCGAGAGAGGAAATGCCATGAGCGTCTCAAACAGGAAACGCCCCTTTGACATCGACGAGGTAATGACGCGGATTGCGGTCGCCGTGGAACCCTTCCCCAAGGCGGCGATGTTTGAACTGGCGGAGCGGGGCTACAATTCGCCCTTCGAGCAGTTGATCGCCTGCATGATTTCGATCCGCACCTACGACGAAACAAGCATCCCCGTGGCCGAGGAACTCTTCGCGCTGGCGCGCACCCCGGCACAGATGGCGTCACTGCCTGTGGACGTCATCGATCGCGCCATCCGTGAGAGCACTTTTCACGAAAACAAAGCGCCGCAAATCCAACAGATCGCCCGCCAGATTGTGGAGGAACACGGCGGCGAGTTGCCCTGCGATTTCGGCGTGCTCACCGGCTTTCACGGCGTGGGGCCGAAATGCGCCAACCTGACGCTGGGCATTGCCTGCGGCGTCCCCAGCATCAGCGTGGACGTCCACGTGCACCGGGTGACGAACCGCTGGGGCTACGTGCAAACGCGCTCACCGGAGCAGACGATGCACGTCCTGGCCCAAAAACTGCCCGAACGCTACTGGATCGAAATCAACCGGTTGCTGGTCCCCTTTGGCAAGCACATCTGCACAGGGCGACGACCGAAATGTTCAACCTGTCCTGTGGAAGCGATGTGCGCACAGGTGGGGGTGGGAGAGTAGGTGGTGCGTGGTGCGTGTACCAGTAGAGATGATGAGCTTATATTGGGGTGCTTTTTGTGGACACGGATTGGAAGAAACACGGATAGAGGAATCTGTGTTTCTTCCAATCCGTGTCCACAAAAACTATAAAGCCCAAAGTCACAGTTTCCAATACAGAAATTGCATCCTCTACTGGTACACGCACCACGCACTACGCACTACGCCGCATAGACCCGATCAAACACACTCTCCGCCTGCGGCAACGGACTCGCCTCGGCAAATTCGATGGCGTCTTCCACTTCCACGGCGGCGCGGTTGCGGATTTCGTCGAGTTCGTCCTGGTCGGTGACGCCGTTTTCCAGCAGTTTTGCTTCAAACAGGGCAACGGGATCACGCTTTTCCCATTCAGCCAGCAGTTCGGCGGGGACGTACTCCGCGCCGTCATGGATGGCGTGGCCGAGCATGCGCATGGTCTTGGCTTCGATGAGGGTGGGGCCGCCGCCGCCACGGGCACGCTCGACGGCTTCTTTGACCACGGCGTAGACGGCTTCGACGTCGTTGCCGTCTACGATGAGGCCGGGCATGGCGTAACCGGCGGCGCGGTCGGCGAAGTTTTCGATGGGGATCTGATGCGTCACCGGGGTGGAGTAGGCGTACTGGTTGTTCTCGATGATGATCACCAGCGGCACTTGATAGAGACCGGACAGATTGAGCGATTCGTGCCAGACGCCGGCGCTGCTCGATCCGTCGCCCACGAAGGTGAGGGCGACGCGCGGTTCTTTGCGCAGTTTGAAGCTCATGGCGACACCCACCGAAACGGGCAGCGAGAGCGGCAGGTGGCTGATGAAGCCGATGATGCCGTGATTCAGATCGCCCATGCCGTGTAAATTGGCATCGCGGCCGCGGCTCACGCCGGTTTCCCGCCCCAACAGTTGGGCGAAGATGCGGCGTGGGGTGATTCCACGTTGCAGGTAGCAGCCCAGATCCCGGTGCATGGGGGCTACGACGTCGTCGGGTCCCAGCGCGAAGCCGGCGGCCACACTGATCGCCTCATGGCCGCGCTGGCTGTAGGTGCCGCCCACGCCCTTCCCCTGCTTCCAATAAGCCAGCATGCGCTCGTCGAAAGTGCGCGTCAGCGCCATCCAGTAGTAGAGTTCCAGACGTTGTTGATCCGTCAAAGAAAAAGCTTCGTTCGTCATCGGTGCTCCCGTTTTGGTTGCGGTTCTTTGTGGACACGGATTGTAAGTAGGGGTTTGCGTGGGGCGGAAGTAAGTGTCTCTTGATTGGCAAACGAGCCTTCCGCCCCACGCAAACCCCTACTTACAATCCGTGTCCACAAGAAATCTGATCCCACAACATCCAATCACCAATCCCCAATCACCAGTCACCAATCCCCAATCACCTCACCCCGCATCAGCGCCAGGATCTGCTCCACGATCTCGTGGGGGGTGAAGCCATCCGTCATAAGGACGCGGGCATCGGCGGCGATACGCAGCGGGGCGACGGCGCGGGTGGTGTCGATCTCGTCGCGGCGGCGCATGTCGGCGAGGACGTCGGCATAGTCGACTGCTTTGCCGCGGCGGACAAGTTCTTCGTAGCGGCGGCGGGCGCGTTCCTCGGCAGAGGCATCAAGGTAGACCTTCAGCGGCGCGTCGGGGAGGACGACGGTGCCGATGTCGCGACCCACCATCACGAGGCCGCCGGTGGCATCGTCCGCTTGAAAACGGCGGCTGATGCGGCGCTGGTGATGGGTCAACGCCGCCCGCACCCGTGCAATCGCCGACACCGTCGACACATTGCGGTCGACGTCGGGCGTGCGGATGGCCCAGGTCACGTCCACGCCGTCAACGAGGACAGTGGTCTGCCGTCCATCGCTCAAATCGGGTGCGGGCGGCAGAATGTCAATATCCAGCGCTTCGGCCAGCGCGCCCACTGCATCATGATCGGCCAGGTCGATCCCCCGCTGCATGGCCGCCCAGGTGACGGCACGGTACATCGCCCCAGTGTCGAAATAGACATAGCCCAGCCGTTCAGCCAGAGAATAACCCACCGTACTCTTGCCCGACGCCGCCGGCCCGTCAATGGCCACAATGCGCGGCAAAAGCAACGATCCAGAATCGTGGCGTTCAGTCACAATCGCTCCTTGAGTGGATGGTCGCGCGCAAACGAGTGTAGTGTACCACAGATGACGGAAGACGAAGGACGGAAGACGAAGGACGGAAGACGAACGTCAACTTCGTCGTCGTTGAAAAGTACAGTACGGGTTTGCGTGGGGCGGAAGGCTCGCTCGCCAATGAAGAGACACCTGCTTCCGCCCCATGCAAACCCCTACGAGACCTGTACAGTTCACCATCCACAAAATCCGTGCGCCACGGCAAAAGCGCCTCGACGCGGCGGCAATAGACTTAACGTTCGTCCTCCGTCCTTCGTCCTCCGTCTTCTTCCTCACCGCGCCAAAAATGCGCGCACGCCATCCACCAGGGCGTCGATGTACTCATCTGTGCTTGCCTTGCCCATGTGACTGATACGGGCGATCTGGCCGGTGAGGGGGCCGCCGCCGGTGGCGACGAGGATGTTGTGTTCGGCCAGCAGATAGTCGCGCAGTTCTTCGATAGCGTCCATGTCGGGGTGTTTGTAGACGCAGGTGATGGTAGGCGAGGCAATGTTGTCGGCGGCGAGGGGGGCGAAGCCCAGATCGGCCAGTTGGCGGCGCACCCGCTGCTGGGCGGCGCAGTAGCGATCCCAGTGACCTTGCAGCGTTTCCACGGTGAGGATGCGCGTGAGGCTGGCGTGCAGCCCGGCAATGAGCAGCGTGGGCGGCGTGGACGGGAAAGGGAACGCCTTGCGGGCGCGGCTTTCTCGCCAGGTGAGCAGGTTGTAGTACCAGCCACGGTGGGCGGCATCGGGGTTGTCTTCGATGACGGCCCAGCCCTGTTCACTCACGGCGAGGATGCCGAGACCGGGCGCCATTTCCAGCGCCTTGTTCGAGGAAGTGGCCAGCACGTCGATCTGCCAGGCGTCGATGGGCAGCGAGTAGCCGCCCATACCCGACACCGCGTCCACAAAGATGACGCCGCCGTGGGCGTGGGCGATCTCTGTCAGCGCCTGCACCGGGTTGCAGACGCCGGTGCCCGTCTCGTTGCCCACGACGGCGACGCCGGCGGCATCGGGGTGGGCGCGCAGGGCGTCCTCAACGGCGGCGGGGTCGATGGCCTCGCCCCACGCCCCTTCCACAGCCACGATTTGGCAGCGATATTGGGTGAGGATCTGCACCAGCCGCTCGGCAAACATGCCGTTGCGCACCACAACCACCGTGTCGCCCGCTTTGAAGAGGCCGGCCAGGCCGGTTTCAATCGCGCCGGAACCGGGCGCCGTCATCACAATAATGTCATTGGCGGTCTGCATCACCTGGCCGAGCATCGTCACCGTTTCGTGGTAGAGCGCTACCCAGTTGGGATCAGACATGTGCGGCACAGGCCCCCCCAAGGCGGCCTGCGTCTCAGGGAAAACGTCCACAGGGCCGGGGGTGAACAATTTCGGCGGCGTCTGCATGCAGATCTCCTTTATCTTAGATGATCACTTTACATGGTTGCAGGGCAGAAAACGATCCACGAAGGCACACAAAGAGGCACGAAGAGGAGAGCAGAATAGAAGACGGAGTTGATCCACAGATTGCATGGATTTTTAGGATTTAGAGAAGAATGAAGGACAAATCCTTCTGGAAATCCTTCAAATCTGCGTAATCTGTGGATCATCTCTCTCTTCGTGTGGCTCTGTGGATCAACGCTCAATCTCCTGTGGATTTCTCACGAGTGACCGGCGCCTGCCGGCGGCTGTACCAGAAGGCCACCACAATGAGGACAAGCGAGAAGGCCAGCCCCACGGCGGCGACGGCCACGATGCCGCCCAGGGCGAAGGCGCCGCCCGTACCCAGGCTGCTGAGGCCGGCGGCGAGGGCGATCATGGTTTCGCTCACACCCTGGATGCGTCCACGCTCGTGGGGTTCCAGCGCGTCGGCCAGCAAGGACGAGGCGGCGATGAAGGCGAAATTCCAGCCCAGCCCCAGCAAAAAGAGCGCCGTGGCGAGGACGACAAAGGTGGGCGATGTGGGCGTCATCAAGCTGGCGATAATGAGGACGATCCCACCCACCAGGATCATGGGGATGCGCCCCAGCCGGTCGATCAGCCACCCCGTCAGCCCAGACAGGCCGAACATGCCCAGGTTGTGCACCGCAATCACCCAGGCCACCGCGTCATTCGAGTGATCGTGGTGGCGCATGTGCAGCGGTGTGATCACCATGAGCAGGCTCATCACCAACTGGCCGATGACCAGTGCCACCAGCGAAAGCATCACCATGTCGCGGCGCAGGATGGGCCACAGCACACGCAAGCCCCGTTCGCCGTCGTCGACACTGGTTTTGTGGTTGATACGGGCCTCTTCGGCGTCGATCTGGGCGGCGATCTCTTTGGGATCGGGGCGCAGGAAGATCATGAGCAGCCCCAGCCCCAGCAGGAGGATCAGCGTGCTGAAGGCATAAGGACCGGCGTCGGGGTTGTAGCCGGCGCTGTCCATTACGGCGCTGGCCGGGCCTACCAGCAACGGCCCGCCGATGGAGCCGATGGTCCCCGCGAAGACGATGGTGCCGATGGCGCGTGCCCGCGCCGACGGTTCATGGGCGTCGGCGGCGGCGAAACGAGTCATTTCGCTGGCGGCGCGCCCGATCCCGGTGAGGATCGCGCCCAGGCAGAGGATTAGAAACGATCCATATTGCACGGCGACAGTGCTGGCCAGCAGCCCCAACACGCCGATGAAGAAGCCCACCGAAAGCCCAACACGGCGCCCGGTCTTGTCCATGAGCCAGCCCAGCGGATACGAAGCGGCGGCGCGCCCCAGCATCAGCACCGTCGCCGGCACCCCGGCCAGCGCTTCACTGCCCGTCATATCGGCGGCCACAATCGGCGTCATTGTGAAGGCGGCAATCGTGGCGGCGCTGAACAGGCTTTGCGCCGTGAACAGTGTAGCCGTGATGCGCCGTTGCACAGCCGGCGAAACGGAGAGAAGCGACATGGCAGGCTCACAGGGTTATGGAAAGGAGGGTGAAGCGCTTTAGAGATTGTAGCGACATCAGGGCCAGAGGGCAACTTTGCTGAAAGGCGCCAGGACCGCTGTACTTCAACCATGAAGCACAGTGCCAGCCACTATGACAAACACGCCCCCAACGTACAGCACACCCCGCCGGGAGACCCCGTTTTTCGCCAACCACGAGACGTGCTAAACTCAAAACAACACAATTCGCAGGAAATCGATCCGGAAGAACGTCACAACCGCTGGGGCGACCTCGCCTACGCCGGCATCAAGTCGGATCCTCTGCTCAAGTTCGTGCAGGCGGAGATCGCGCGCGAGTCGACGCACATGGCGCGGGTTGCCCATGCATAAGGATTTGTAGACACGGATCGAAGAGAACACGGATTTTGATTTCATCAGTGTTTCTGCCAATCCGTGTCCACCAAGCTCTGGACCAGCCACATCGCATCATCCATCCCACCACCAAGGATCCACCCATGCCCGAAAGCACAATCCATCTCCATCCCTCATTTTTCGGCGAAAAGGAGCGCCCGCTGATCGAAGCAGGGCCGCTGTCGGCTTCGATCTTTCGGTTTGAGAGCGGCGTGGCGGCGCTGCGGCTGCGCAACGACGTGGGCGAACTGGTGATGTTGCCCTTCCAGGGGCAGCAGATCTGGTCGGCCCACTTTGGCGGGCGCGAGTTGACCATGAAGTCGATGTTCGATCAGCCCTACCCCACACAGAGCTACCTGCACACCTACGGCGGCTTTCTGATCCACTGTGGGGCGACGCGCATGGGTGTCCCCGGCCCAGAGGACGATCACCCGCTGCATGGGGAATTGCCCAATGCCACCTACCAGCAGGCATGGGTTGTGTTGGGCGAGGACGAGGGCGGCGCCTACATCGGCCTGAGTGGACGCTTCCGCTACACGGTGGCCTTTGCCCACAACTACATCGCCCAGCCGACGGTGAAGATCTACGCCGGCTCGACGCTCTGTCACGTCGGCCTGGAAATCCACAACCTGAAGCAGACGCCGATGGAGCTGATGTACCTGGCCCACGCCAACTTCCGCCCCGTCGACAATGGACGGCTCGTCTACAGCGCGCTTGCCGACGCCGAGCATGTACGCGTGCGGCGCAGCATCCCGTCGCACGTCAAACCAGGGCCGGGCTACAAGGAATTCCTCGCCGCGCTGGGCGAGCACCCCGAACAGCACCATGTCCTCAAACCCGAACTGGTCTTCGACCCGGAAATCGTCTTCAACATCGAATATGTGGCCGACGCCGACGGCTGGGCACACACGTTGCAGATTCACCCCGACGGCAGCGCCGACTACATCCGTCACCGCCCCGATCAGCTTGACATCGGCGTGCGCTGGATCAGCCGCACCCCCGATCAAGATGCGCTCGGCCTGATCCTGCCGGCCACGGCGGAACCCGAAGGCTACAGCGCCGAAAAGGCCAAGGGCAACATCAAAATTGTCCCCGCGCAGGGGACATGGCGCTGCGACTACGTGATGGGCGCGGTGGAAAAGGATACGGCAGAGGCGATCACGGCAACAATTGAGAACTTGCTTGAATAGGCGATGATGAGATGATGTCTAACCCCTTTGATCTCGATGATGAAGGTCAACGCGCTCAGGTGCAGGCGGCGCTGGAGGCGTTTCTGGCTGCGTTGGATGAAGAGGAGATGGAGCAGGTGCTGACGGATTATCCCTTTGTGGGCGAGGCGCGTTTTGCCCAGGGCGTGCAGGAATTAATCGATCATGCGTCGCGTGTGGGGAATGCCGACGCGCTTTTCCACCTGGAAGGGCAGTTGGAACTGCTGCACGGCGTCCTGGCGACGGTGGGCGAGAGTGACGCTGAACGGGCGCTGCGCGCCTTCCTCTACGCCGAGGACGAAGAGGCCGCCGCCGCCGTCTTCGAGCGAGAGACGGCATTGTTGCGCTCCCCCGAAGCACGCGCCACACTCTTTGCCCTGGAAGCCGGCGATCCCGAAAGCGACCTGCACCTGGAAGAACGGCGAGCGCTCTGGCAACGCCTGGCCGCCAAACGGTGACGGCAGACGACGCTGAAACAGTGCCAGGCACGGGCCAGGCGTACAAGCGCAACCAGACAATCCTCTGGCCTGTGCCAGGCACTGTTTAAGCGGTCTGTTGTTCCATCGTGTGCTATAATCAAGAACAGGCAGACGCCTTTGAGCCTGCATCTTGACCATTGGCAACGATATGGCCACCTTCTATAACCGCCTCAGTGGTAAATTCATCCTGGCGATCCTCTTCTTCCTACTCATTTTGGGCACGGCCACCGCGGCTGTGATCACCGCCGGCTTCCGTCAAACCCAGTCGACGGCGACAGATCGCAGCGTTCAGGCGCTCCAGGCCCAAGGACGCGAGACCCTGCTCCAGGTGACACAGCGCGAGTCGCAGTTGAGCGCCATGCAATTGAGCCAGGCGATCAATGTGGGCCGCGCCGCCGCCCTCTTTTACACCACCGCCGACACCGATCACCACTTGAATGCTGTAACATCAGGCCCTTTGGTGCAGGCAACCAACGGCGGCTTTTACGATCCGAATCCCAACCGCGTCACCGATGTGTGGGTTGATCCCAGTGTGGGGTTGACGCCGCAGATCGAAGAAAACCTGCGCCGTTCTTCGGTGTTGGACGAACTCTTCCCGGCGTTGATGGCCCAATCCGCCGATATCATCGCCATTTATTTCATGGATCCAGCCGGCGCCACGCGCTACTATCCGCGCGTCGATGTAGCCAAGGTGATTGATCATAAACTGGTGGTGACTGAGCAAGATTTCTTTCGGCTTGCCACGCCGGCGCAAAACCCTGCACGCCAGGCCGTCTGGACGCGCCCTTATATCGATCACATTGGTCAGGGGCCGATTGTCAGCGTGGCGACGCCTGTGTATATCAACAACGAGTTTGCCGGCGTCATCAGCGTGGACGTGTCGCTGACGCGGCTCATTGAACGACTGAACCAGCTAAAACCGACGCCGGGCAGTTACGCACTCCTGGTCGACGGCGAGGGGAAACTCGTGGCGGCGCCGCCGGCAGCGCTGGACGATCTGCTGACCGAGTCGACGGTGCACAGGATCATCCAACTGAGCGGCAACGAAAACCGCACGAAGCATGTGGTTGAGCTAACGATGGGTCTGCCTTTGCAGCAGGTGAGCAACCACGCCTTCCAGCAGACGCTGGCCGACATGCGCAGCGGGGCGAGTGGGTTGTCGCAGTTCGAAATGGATGCACGTGAGGTCTTCCTCGCCTATGCGCCGCTGGCCGGGATCAAGTGGAGCCTGGCTGTGGTGGCGCCGATTGCCGAGATTACCGCACAGTCACAGGCTGTGGCCTCGGCGATTGGCAGCGAAGGCGGTGTCACCGTGCGCTGGACGTTGTGGATCATCACCTTCTTTTTTGGGCTGGCGCTGGTGGCCACTGTCATCTTCACCCGCCGCTTTTTGACCGTCCCCATTGAACGGCTGGTGGCGGCGACGCAGAAGGTGGCCGCCGGCGATCTCGGCGTCTCTTTGCCCATCCACGCCCAGGACGAACTGGGGTTGCTGGCCGATTCGTTTAACCGCATGACCGATCAAATCGTGCAGGCGCAGCAGACGCTGGAGACGCGCGTGGCGGACCGCACGCGCGAATTGTCGGCGCTCTACGCAGTGACCACCGTCTCCAGCCGTTCACTTGAGTTGGAGACGGTGCTGAATACCTCTCTCGGCCAGGTGCTGGCGGTGATGAACTGTGTACACGGTATGATTCATCTGTGGGACGACGACGAACAGGTGCTCAAATTGGCCGTCTACCATGAAATTCCCGACGTGGTACGACGTGATCTGCAACGTATTCCTCACGGCGAGGGGTTGATCGGGTGGGTGTCGGCGCATGGACAACCGCTTGTCCTCGACGACATTGCCGCCGATCCACGGGTTCATATGCCCAAGCCGATGGAAAAGGCGCACGACCGCGGTTTTGTGGGTGTGCCCATGCACGCAAAAAACCGGATCGTCGGCGTGCTCAGCGTCATCGGCGCGCAAGGACGGCGTTTTAACAGCGAGGAAGTGAAGCTGCTCAATTCCATTGCCGACCAGGTGGCCGTTGCCGTGGAGAATGCACGTCTTTACGAACAGGCCGAGCAGCTCGCCGTGGTGGAAGAACGGCAACGGCTGGCGCGCGAGCTGCATGATTCTGTCACCCAATCGCTGTACAGCGTCAATCTCATGTCGGAGACGGCGCGACGCACGGCGGCAAGCGGCGATCTTGAGCGCACAGGCTATCTGGTGGATCGGGTGGGCGAGATGGCGCGCCAGGCGCTGAAAGAGATGCGGCTGCTTGTCTACGAACTGCGGCCGGCGGCGCTGGCGCAGGAAGGATTGGTGGGCGCGCTGCAACAGCGTCTTGACACCGTCGAGGCACGCGCCGGCGTGAAGACGCAACTGCGCGTCGACGGCGATCCGGTGCAGATCCCACAGCAGATGGAAGCGCACCTCTACCGCATCGCCCAGGAAGCGCTCAACAATGCCCTCAAACATGCCGAAGCGTCGGCGGTGACCGTCCTGCTCCAAATCGGGGCGGACGGGATCGCCCTCACCATACACGACAACGGCAAGGGGTTCAATATCGACCAGATCCACGAACTCGGTGGTATCGGCCTCAAGAGCATGCACGAACGTGCGCAACAGCTCAAAGGCACGCTCTCGATCCAGGCTGCGCCCGGTGAAGGCGTCACCGTCTGTCTCCGCCTGCCAGGCAAAGAAGAAGCAGAACCGGATCGAGAGATCGAAGCAGTTATGGCCTGAACACGTCCATATCCGCGAGCACCGGCAACCCAAAGCACCCGTAACCAAGAGAAAGAAAATGACCCAAACAATTCGAATCCTCATCGCCGATGATCATGCCGTTGTCCGTGAAGGGCTGCGCTCGCTGATTTCCTCGGAGCCGGGCATGCAGGTGATCGACGAAGCACGTGACGGGGTGGAAGCGGTGTTGAAAGCGCGTTCACTGCGGCCAGACGTGGTGCTGCTCGATCTGGTGATGCCGCGCAAAGGCGGCATTGAAGCCATCGAGGAAATTAAAAGCGAAAACCCCGATGCACACATCCTCGTGCTCACCAGCTTCGCCGAAGACGACAAAGTCTTCCCAGCCATTCGCAAGGGCGCGCAGGGCTATCTGCTCAAAGATTCCGCGCCCGAAGAGCTTTTGCAGGCGATTCGCCACGTCTGCCGCGGCGAAACATCGCTCCACCCGACGATTGCGCGTAAACTGATCCAGGAGATCAACCAGCCTTCGGATTTGCCGCCGTCTGAAGATCCATTGACGGAGCGCGAAGTCGAAGTGCTGCGCCTGGTGGCGCGCGGCCTCTCGAATCAGGAAATCGCCGACACTTTGATTGTGAGTGAACGCACGGTGCGCACCCACGTTAGCAACATCCTCAGCAAACTGCACCTGGCCAATCGCACCCAGGCCGCCCTCTACGCCCTCAAAGAAGGTCTCTCCCGCCTCGATGATCTATAATCGAACCAGCCGGCGTGGCTTGTGAATCGAGCGCGTCCGGCTCTGCGCCGCTGGGTTGGCCATGCTTCCCTCGCCGTTTCAGTCATTTGTCTCAGAGAAGGTGCGCGTTTGCTTGAGGCAAATGCGATCTTCTGCCCGATGCAATTGCGCGTCTGTGCTCGTAGAGTGGTATCACCTGTACAGGTGATACCAGCGTGCAGCAGCGTGTCGTAACTCCATAGCTCTGTTTCGCCAGGCTGCTGCGTATTTCCGATTAGAGGATCAACCGCAGCGCCAGGACAGACTATGCAGCCTACAATGAAGCGGTTCCTGAGCATGAGCGCCGTGCTTTCGTTCTTTTTTGCACTGCTTGTGATTTGGCTGGCGCCTGTCGACTTGCAGGTAGCGGGCAGCCGCACAGAAGCCACCCATAGCATCAGCACTGCCACGGTAGCAAAGCCCAGCGTGCTCCTGGTGCAACAGCACGGCGTTGAGATCCGCATTGAGGACGGCGCACAAAAGGTGATTGGCGCTGTTTTGGCGCAGCAATTGGCAGCGCAACTGGGCCGGCGCATCTCCTCCGTTCAAATTCAAGTTGCCCCAATTCAAATCAACAGCGAAACCATCGACGCACCTGCCCCGCATCCACTCCTGTTGGTGGAGATTACCAACAGCGAAATTGCATGGACACCGCTCTGGTCCGAAGCAGAGATCACGGCCCAGGTGGTCTATGCATCAGACGGCGACATCTCGTGGCGCAACGCCGTGGGCATGATCATGGGGGAGACAGAACCGGCTGTCCATGCACGGGGGACGATCCAGTTGACGGATGCGTCGCAAGGGCTTTTTTCACAGTTTGGCTATCGGCGACACCTCGGCGAAGCACTGGGCCACGAAATCTATAAAATGATGGAATCCCCTTTATTTGATCCCCCAGGTTCGTAGACAAACAACAAATAAATCCTGATGATAGGCAAATCTACGCAGAAATCCCGTATCGTTCGTACGCATTCCATGCTCAACTGTAAGGGAATGGATTCGTTCGAGGGGATTAACTATGCTAACAAATCTATATTTGGTTGCGCGCAGTGTCATTATTCAGGAACCTTTGTGCTTGATTTGGGTAGCCGGCCTGCTCATGGCCTGGATTCAACGTTACGAAAATGCAAAGTTGTCGTTCATTGTTGCACTATCGATGTTGCTTTTCCTGATTAGTGCAGTCGGCGGTGTCTACTTCACCAGTTGGGTGCCGCTTCTCTTCTACAATCAGATCAGCCTACTGCCTGCTTGGGCAGTCAGCATGCTCACCTTCAACATGCCCATGCGGCTGATCGTCGACACCATTGCCTGGAGCTTGTTGCTGTTCGGCACATTCAACTGGCGCAGGACACAATGGCAGTAAGGCGTAGCGGCACCCAGCCGAGACGCCAGGGCAAAAATTCGTCTTGTCCACGAGTTGCAATTCTGTTTGAGTCCGTTATAATAGGGGAAACCAATGGTGCCCCACACTATTGGACGTCGGCCCAGATGTTGAACACGCAGATATTGATGGATGTTCAGGTAGACTAACGCTGATGATGATTGTCAATCTTCTAACCGTACTCGTAAGCCTTATTGTTATCCTCGTAGCCGTAGTACTTACGGAAGCGAGGCTAATTGCGGTTGGAAGTGAGGCGCGGGTATAACGAAGTCGCCCAGCCCCAGGTCAATGCAGACCCTTCCCAACCGGGAAGGGTCTTTTTTTGTATATGCTCAATTCACATTCGGATTTCACAAGGAGAATGATCTAATGTCTCAAAGTGCCACGACTCCGCCGGCCAACAGGCCCGCAGAACAGCCACGTATCATGACAGGCGCGCAGATGGTGTGGGAAGCGTTGGTGTGCGAAGGCGTCGACATCATCTTCGGCCATCCTGGCGGCGCCATCCTGCCCACCTACGATGCCCTGGCGCCTTTCGAGGCCGACGGCAGAATCCATCATGTGCTGGTGCGTCACGAGCAGTGCGCCGCCCACATGGCCGACGGCTATGCCCGTTCCACCGGACGCGTGGGCGTCTGTATTGCCACCAGCGGCCCCGGCGCCACCAATTTGGTGACAGGGTTGGCCACGGCCCAAATGGACAGCGTGCCGGTGGTGGCCATCACCGGCCAGGTGCCCACCAATTTGCTGGGCACCGACGCCTTCCAGGAATCTGATGTGGTTGGGGTGACACAACCAATCTGCAAACACAATTACCTGGTCACCGATGTGAATGAACTGCCCCAGATCATGAAGGAAGCCTTCTATATCGCCCGCGAAGGCCGCCCCGGTGTTGTCCTCGTAGATATTTGCAAAGATGTTCAGAACGCCAAAGGCGAATTCCGCTACGATTTCGAAATCGATCTGCCCGGCTTTGAGCCTTGGCCTACCTATGCGCCCGAAGAATTGAAGAGAGCCGCCGAGTTGATCAACAAGGCCGAGCGCCCCTTGATCATGGCCGGGCATGGTGTACACCTGGCCGGCGTGAGCAAGGAACTGCTCGAAATGGTGGAACGCGCCGAAATCCCGGTGGTGACCACGCTGCTGGGCACAGGCAACATCCCCGAAACCCATCCGCTGAGCCTGGGCATGGGCGGCATGCACGGCGAAGTCTACGCCAACCGCGCCGTGCAAAGCTGTGATGTGCTGATTGCAATGGGCATGCGCTTCGACGACCGCATCACCGGCCGCCTCGATACATTCGCCAAGCAGGCCAAGGTGATCCACTTTGAGCTGGATCTGGCCGAAGTGGGCAAAAATGTGGTGCCCGATGTGGCCATTGTGGGCGATTTGGGCGAGACGTTGCCGGCGCTGCTGCCGATGATCAAAGAACGCCGCCATCAGGTCTGGATCCAAGAAATCAAGGAATGGCGCGGCGATACCGACGCCACCGACATCCTCAACGTGGAAACCGACGAGTTGATCCCGCCCTTTGTGATCCGTCAACTGTGGCACGCCACCAAGCGCACCGGTCGCGGCGATGCCATCATCGTCACCGATGTGGGCCAGCATCAGATGTGGGAGTGCCAGTATTTCATCCACGAAATGGCGGGGCAGTTGCTCACCAGCGGTGGGCTGGGCACCATGGGCTTTGCGCTGCCGGCAGCCATCGGCGCGCAGATTGCCAATCGCGACAAACTGGTGTGGGCCGTGGCCGGCGACGGCGGCTTCCAGATGACGTTGCAGGAGTTGATCGTGCTGCACCAGGAAAAACTGCCTGTGAAGATCGCCATTATCAACAACGGCTTCCTGGGCATGGTGCGCCAGTGGCAGCAATTCTTCTACGACAAGCGCTACGTGGGCACCCCGATCCTGTCGCCCGATTACGTGAAGCTGGGCGAAGCCTACTCCATCCCCGCGCTTAAAGTGACCCACCCCAGCGAGGTGGTGCCGGCCTTCACCCAGGCGCACGAGACGGACGGTCCTTTCCTTATCGACTTCCGTGTGATGGAAGAGATCAACGTCTACCCGATGGTCGCCCCCGGCGCCGCCGTCAACGAGCTGATTCGCCGTCCTAAGCCTTCGGTGGTGCAGGGCTTCAGCGGCGTGCAGCCGAGTTGGTAAAGAAAGGGATTGGGGATCAGGGATTGGGGACTGGGATCCGCGATTTGGGTATGTTGACTGCGTAACAGGATGATGTGTAGACATTCTCTTGTCATAACGCCACATTGCCCAATCGCTGATTCCCAGTCCCTAGTCCCCAGTCCCCAATACTTGACAGTCTTTCATGCAAAACATAACCTAAGAAAGAGAAATCCCATGAAACATACTCTGGTGGCGTGGATGCGGGACAAGCCCGGTGTGCTCAACCGGGTGTCGGGGCTACTGCGCAGGCGCAATTTCAACATCGACAGCTTGCAGGTGAGTCACAGCGAAACGCCCGGCATCAGCCGCATGACCTTTGTGGTCGATGGCGACGAGCGCATGGTCGATCAGGTGGTGAAGCAACTGCAAAAGGCTGTGGACGTAACCAAAGTCGAAGACTTTACCGACAGGCCGGTGGTGTCGCGTGAACTGGCGCTGGTGCGTGTCCACACCTCATCGGAAACCCGCCAGGAGATCATGCAGTTTGTCGAAGTCTACCGCGCCCAGATCGTCGACGTGGCGTTGGACAGCGTCGTAATCCAGATCGTCGGCGCCGAAGACAAGGTCGATTCGCTCATCGACCTGCTCAGTCACTTCGGCATCGAAGAAATGGTGCGCACCGGCCGCGTGGCCATCAACCGTGGCAGCACCCACAAAAGCGAAAAACGCGCCAGCACTGTGTGGCGCGCCCAGGCCAAGTCCAACGGCGCCGGCCGCTCTGAACGCGAGAAGACCGGCGGCGTCTAATTTGAGGGATTAGGGATCGGGGACTGGGGATCGGGGATCGGGAACACACCCACGATCCCCAGTCCCTAATCCCCAGTCCCTAGTCCCTGATCACCAATCACCATCCCACACAGAAAGAGCATTCCGAACTCATGGCAACCATCTACTACGAGAAACAAGCAGACATGGATCGCCTTCAGGGCAAGAAGATTGCCATCATTGGCTATGGCAGTCAGGGACACGCCCATGCCCTGAATTTGAAAGATAGCGGCTGCGATGTGCGCGTCGGGCTGCACGAAGGCAGCAAGAGCCGCGCCAAGGCCGAAGCCGACGGTCTGCGTGTGCTCAGCGTGGCCGATGCCGCCGCAGAAGCGGACATGATCATGATCGTCATCCCCGATCCGATCCAGTCCAAAGTCTACCAGGAAGAGATTGCGCCCAACCTCAAGCCGGGTGACACGCTGATGTTTGCCCACGGCTTCAACATCCGCTTCGGCTTTATCGTCGCCCCCGAAAATGTGGACGTCTCCATGGTGGCGCCCAAGGCCCCCGGCCACCGTGTGCGCGAAGTCTTTATGGAAGGCTCAGGCGTGCCGGCGCTGGTGGCTATCCATCAGGACGCCAGCGGCAATGCCCTGGCCAATGCACTTGCCTATGCGAAGGCCATCGGTTCCACCCGCGCCGGTGTGCTGGAAACCAGCTTTGCCGAAGAGACCGAGACCGATCTGTTCGGCGAACAGGCTGTCCTCTGTGGTGGGGCCAGCGAATTGGTGAAGGCAGGCTTCCAGACCCTCGTCGAGGCGGGCTACCAGCCGGAGATCGCCTACTTCGAATGTCTACACGAACTCAAGTTGATCGTCGATCTCATGTACCAGGGCGGCCTCAACTACATGCGCTTTAGCGTCAGCGATACCGCCGAGTGGGGCGACTACAAGAGCGGTCAGCGTGTCGTCGGCCCAGAAGCCAAGGCGGCGATGAAGCAGATCCTCAGCGAAATCCAGAGCGGCGCCTTTGCCGAAGAGTGGATGGACGAATACCACAACGGCGGCAAGATCTACTACAACCGCCGCAAAGACGAACAAAACCAGCAGATCGAAGTCGTGGGCAAGCAGTTGCGCCGCATGATGAGCTTCTTGAACGCCAAAGAGATTGGTTAATTTTTGTCACGATACAGGTCATGTACGGGTTTGCGTGGGGCGGAAGCGAATTTCGCTTCATTGGTGAGCACCCCTTCCGCCCCACGCAAACCCCTACCTGTATCGTGACTGATTTTTGACCTTTCCCGAAGGGGGGTGATTGGCTTGGACGATGGCCTTAGTGAGCTTAAACGCTTGACTCTTGTAGACAACTTTGAGTGCAGCAACCCATACCATTTCGAAGTCAATCACCTCCTGGAGAGAAATTATGAACGACGGTATTAGCAACAGTGGTATCAGCAACGGTGCACAAAGCGAAGGCAGCGAAGAACCCGCCGTAGATCTATCCACCTTTGCCATCCCCGATATTGCGGCCTGGGCACGTGACATCGCCCACGGCAAGACGATTTTGGTCTTCGACACCACACTGCGCGACGGCGAACAAAGCCCCGGCGCCACCCTCAACGAACAGGAAAAGTTGGAGATTGCCCGCCAACTGTCGCGCCTGGGCGTTGACATCATGGAAGCAGGCTTCCCGGCCGCCAGCCCAGGTGACCTGGCGGCGGTGAAGCGCATCGCCGAAACCGTAGGCCGCACCCCGCGCCAGGACAAAAACGGCAAAACCGTCGCCCCACCCATCATCGCCGGCCTGGCCCGCGCCAATCGCAACGATATTTCAAAGGCGTGGGAAGCCGTCGCCCCGGCAGTGCGGCCGCGCATCCACACCTTCATCGCCACTTCCGACATCCACATGGAACACAAGCTGCGCATGAGCCGCGACGAAGTGGTGGAGACGGTGGGCGAAATGGTGGAATATGCGCGCAGCCTGTGCGACAACATCGAATTCAGCCCCGAAGACGCTGGACGCAGCGATCCCGAATTCCTGGTGCGTGTGCTGGAGGTGGCGATCCGCGCCGGCGCCACAACGCTGAACATCCCCGACACCGTGGGCTACACCACCCCCGAAGAGTACGGCAAGCTGATCAACTATTTGCGCGAGCATGTCCCCGGCGGCAAGGATGTGATCTTCAGCATCCACTGTCACAACGACCTGGGGCTGGCCACCGCCAACACACTGGCCGGCGTTGCCAACGGCGCCCGCCAGATCGAGGTGACTGTCAACGGCATCGGCGAACGCGCCGGCAACACCAGCCTCGAAGAGACGGTGATGGCGCTCTACACCCGCGCGTCGGTCTATGGGCTGCAAACCAACATCGTCACCGAAGAAATCCACCGCAGCAGCGACATGGTCAGCCGCTACACCGGCATGGTGATCCAGCCCAACAAGGCCATCGTGGGCGCCAACGCCTTCGCCCACGAAGCCGGCATTCACCAGGACGGAATGCTCAAAAACAAGCGCACCTACGAAATTATGGACGCCAGCACCATCGGCCTCAACCAGAGCCGGCTGGTGTTGGGCAAACACTCCGGTCGCCATGCGCTGCGGGCGCGGCTGGAAGAACTGGGCTACCGGCTGGAACGCGAGGAACTAAACGAAGTCTTCCAACGTTTTAAGGATTTAGCCGACAAGAAAAAGACGGTCACCGACGCCGACCTTGAAGCGCTGGTGGCCGACGAACTCTACCAGCCCACGGAAACCTGGGAACTGGTGGGGTTGCAGGTGCAGTGCGGCAATGGCCTGATCCCCACCGCCGCCGTGACACTGCGCAACAACAACACCGGCGCAGACGTGATTACCGCCGTCACCGGCGCCGGCCCGGTGGACGCAGCCTACAAGGGCATCAACCAGATCGTGGGGCTGGAAAACACGCTGGTCGAGTTCCTGGTACAGGCGGTGACGGAAGGGATCGACGCCAACGGTGATGTTACTGTGCGCATCGAAGTGCCCGAAAGCCGGGGCTTCAGCCAAACCGCGCAAGGACGGGCACGCCGTCGCCTCTTCAGCGGGCGCGGCGTTGACACCGACATCATTGTGGCCAGCGCCAAGGCGTATTTGCAGGCGCTAAACCGCATGATCGCCGCCGGCGACGGCGATAGTTCCGCCGTCACCATTGTGGACAGAGGTGCAGCGACGCCGGTTGCCTGATCCTGCAACAAATCGCGACTTTTTACGTAGAGCGTAGTGTGTCGGCAGAATGTCCGCGCACTGCGCTCTCTTTTTTGGCTATACTTTTGGGTTTGCGTGGGGTGTCAGCAGAGGTGGCCGTTGCGTCTGCATCTGCTGACACCCCACGCAAACCCCTTCATCTTTGGAAATCTAATCATGCATCGAACACCCACCCTGCCGCGCTGGTCGCGGATGTTACTTGGCTGCTTAATTGCGCTCCTGGCGTTGACGGCGTGGCCGTCTTCGCGTGGCTATGCGCAAGAAACGCCGCCCTATGCCTTCGAGGAATGCGAAAACGTCGAAGAAGCGGCGCTGCGCGATGAACTCAACACGCTGACGCAGTCGATCTTTGCCAGCAGCAGCGAGCAGATCGACGTGGTGGCGCTGGTCGATCGCACCTGGATCGCGCTGGACATCGACAGCACCATCGATCGCGAAATCGAAGCTGCTGTCCAGGCTGTCTACCAGGACGAAAGCTACTGGGATCGCTTTCTCTCAGGCTGGTCGGCGGAGAAGGCCGAAGAGTTCACCACCCAGATCGCCAACAATGCCTTCAGTTCCGAAGGCTTTCGCAGCCAGATCGAGGCGCTTTCGGCCACCGTGGCCGCGGCTGTGGCCGAGGAGATGACGGTGGTGTCGGCGCGTTCGGCATCGACGGCGCTGCTTTGTGTCCAATCTTTCGTGGGCGATAGCTATTCGGACACAATGGCGTCGCTCTTCGAGGCCGAAATCGCCCAGCAAGTCAGCGAGATCGATCTTTCGAGTGTTGATGCGAATGTGCAGCCGCTGCTGCAAAGCCATACTCGTTCGCTGGCCGGTATCGGCGTGATCATCGGCGCGCAGATTGCCAGACGGCTGGCGGAGCGGGTGGCGCAGCGGATCGCCGGCAAGGTGGCGGGGCGGATCCTGGGCAAAGCGGCGGCGTCGGTGATCCCGATTGCGGGCTGGGTAATCGGCGGCGGGCTGATTGTGTGGGATCTGATTGAGGGCGGGCGCGGTTCACTGCCTCAAATACAGGCTGCGCTGCAAGAGGAGAGCGTCAAAGCCGGCATCCGCAGTGAGGTCACCGCCACGGTGCAAGACGAGTTGCGCAAAGAGATGCCCGAAATCGCGCGCACCGTCTCTAACGATGTCTACAGCTCGTGGCTCGATTTTAAACGCAAGTACACGCAGGTGCTGGGGCTGGCTGACGAGAACGCGCAATTCCGCAGCCTGATTGCAGAGGTCACCGCCGAGGATGTGGGCAAACTGGCGACGTTGGTGGTGACCGTCGAAAATAGTGTCGGCCACGAGGGTTTGCTCAACGCCATTGAAAGCGGACAGTTGAAGGATCTGCTCTATCTGCCGCAGTCGGCCTATGACATTTTGCGCGATACGTCGAACCCAAGCCTGGTGCTGGCATGGGCCGATCTGGCCGGGGCCGAGCTTGACGCGGTTGTGGCCACGGAACTCTACAAAGTGACCACGCCTGAATCGTTCCTCGACAAGGGCGATATGGACAAGATCCTGGCGCTGGGCAATCGAGACGCCGTGCGCGATGTGATGCTGTTGAGCCGCATTGAACGAGACGTGCTCCTGGCGCTGCCTGCCGCAAGCATTGCGGCACTTTCGGCACAATTCACCGCCGAGGATCTGCGCTGGCTGTCGCGTTACATCGCCGACATGCAGCCACGCGAGGCCAATCAACTGGTGGATCGGCTGCTGGCTGATCCCAGTTTGATGCCCAAGTTGCAGAACGAACCGGTGCGGCAGGCTGTGGTCGCCAGCGAAGATGTGGACGAGACGTTGGCCTTCCTCTCCACCGATCCGGTTGAAGTGCAGCAGTCGCCGGTGGCGCAAATGGGCCGCGTCATCGAAGACGCCGAACGGCTGGCCAACGGCGAGGTCTCGTGGCTGCTTTTCTGGCGCAAGTACGGCACGCTGCGCAACCTGGCGATCCTGCTGGGTGCGGTCTTCGTGCTCTTTGTCGCCGTGCGCCTCCTTTTCCGCCGCAGCCAGCCCGTCCATGTGACGGTGAATCTGCCCAAGGATCGGGGGTAGTTCTTCATGCCGTTGTGCGCCACATTGGATGAGAATCTGTCGACACGGATGTAAAAAAACACGGATTTTGTCTGTGTTCTCTTTGATCCGTGTCCACAAACAGTTTTCAGGGCTGGAATTGAGGGACAAGATGCTGATCGCGCTGGATCACTTGCAGGACGAAGTTGAAGTTGGGGAATTGTTGGTGGTGGTGACTGTCTTTGCGGCAAATGTGGTGAAGGATGTGCGCGAGAACATCCGCAATCTCATCGGCGGGCGCATGACACACTACGAGGGGCTGATCCAGACGGCGGTGGATCAAGCGCTGGCCGACCTGGAGCGCAAAGCCAAAGACAGAGGCTACGACGGCGTCATCGGCGTTAAAATCAGCCATCCTACCGTCGTCGAAGGCGGCGTGGAAGTGGTGGTTTACGGCAACGGCTTTCGTAAAAAATAGCATCACTGTAGGGGTTTGCGTGGGGCGGAAGACCTGCTCACCAATGAAGCGAAAAGAGCCTTCCGCCCCACGCAAACCCCTACTGTGTCTATAAATTCCGAGCATCACGCGGACGCATTGATTTGGGCAAAACCCGGTGCTCAAGGCCGGGCGCAATGGTGCGTTCGGTCGCGTCGTAGTGAAAGGGCAGACGCGGCGGGGCGTCGTCGGGTTTGAAGAAGCGACCGAGCAGAATGATCGCCGCCGTGACATAGGCCAGGCTGCCAATCAGCCAGATCATGCCGCCGCTGACCATCTGATCCTGGAGCGAGGTGAACCCCGCAAACGATGAGTGGGCGTAGGAGAGGTAGGCCGGCGATTCGCGGAATGCCAAAGTCACGCCCGTCACCATGTTGGGCAATTCACCGCCCAACACAATGTAGAGGAAAGCCATCCAACCGGGCAGCGCCGCATGGATGCGCGGTCCTGTGCCGACGAGGTGCCACCAAAAGAGCAGGTAAAAGCCAAGAAAAAGCGCCAGCGTGAGGTCGAAAGCCCAGTTGTGGCTTAACGTCCACGCCACCACCTGTGGATCATGCCACATTAAGAAAACGCTCACCGTGCCCAGCCAGGCGAAGACGGGTCTGGTGAGCCAGCGGCTGAGCCTCCCCGAAGGCGTGCGCAGCAGGACGCGACGCGTCACCTCCTTGCGCAGCGCCGACGGCATTCCCCACACCACCACGTGAAACGGACACGCCAGCCAGAGCAGTGGCGGCGCGACGATCCCCAACAAGATCTGCTGTGCGGCGCGGGCGGCGAGCAGTTCGCCGTGCAGCGCATAGAGCGGCGACGCCACCGCCAACGCCACCGCCAACCACCCGGCCACAAACGAAAGCAGACGCGCCGGTGTTGCCAATTTCGGGTAAGCACGGCGGACACGCAGCCATCCCCACACGTAAAGTGCAGCTACAGCCAACAAGAGCAAAACCGTCACCGGCCGCCAGGGCCAGTTGAAGAGAAGCGCATCGGTCAATGCGTACATATCATTTCCTAACGTCGAGGCGGCGCCACCGCCTAATTTCGGGATGCAGGCATTGTACCCTGCCCAGGGCGCTGCATCAAGTGCTCAGGACGGACGGGGTAAGCCGTATTACTTCAGATCACCGCCAGCAACACCGTCAGCGTCAACAGGCTGACCACTGTCGAGAACAACACCGTTGTGGTTACAAAGTCGGGGAGCAACTTGTGTTCGAGGGCGATAATGGTGGCGAGGACGGCGGCGGGCATACCGGCTTGCAAGATGCCGGCGGCGCGCTCAATGCCCGTCAGCCCAAAGGGAATCACAATGAGCATGGCCAGCACCGGCCCACCGATGAGACGGATGGCGCTGGCGATGAAGACATCGGCGCTAAAGCGGATCTGCTTCATGGCGGCCAGTTGCACGCCCAGCGTCACCAGCATCGTGGGGATCATGGCGCCGGCCAGCAGCGATGTTGACCTGTCCACAAAGGCGGGGAGTTGCACGCCGCTCCAGTTGATCAGCAGCGCGGGGATCAGCGCGATCAACGCCGGCGTTTTGAAGACCGCCCACGCCGCCCCAACACCGCCGCCCCGATGCCAGTTGGCAGCCGCCACGGCAATCACAAAGGCAATCATGGTGATGGCAAGGAAATAGAGTGTGGCCGCCACCATTGCGTCGGCGCCCAGGCGAAACTCGATAATCGGCAGCCCAAAGTTGCCCACATTGCCAAAAACGGCAATGACCACGTACGCGCCAATCATCTCAGGAGAACGGTGCAGCAATTTGCCTACCACAAAACCCAGCAGTGCGACAGCGATGTGTGCCGTGATAATGAAGACGATCATACGCACAGCGAGATTTAGTTCCACCCGCGCATCGCTCATGACGTTGTAGACGAAAGCGGGCACCAACACAAAGTAGGAAAAGCGCGTCAACGTGCGGCCATCCAAGCCAAGACGGTCGCGCACAAAGTAGCCAACCATCACCAGCACGAAGACTGGCATCACGTTGTTAAAAAAGATTTCAAGCAATAACCAGAACACAGTGCCTCGATTCAGGGAGAATGGACGATTAAATCTGAGGCAGTATAGATCCGCACTGGTGGAAGTGCGAATCTCTGGGGGAAGTTGCTTTACGCTTCATTTCCGCCTACAATCGCAGGAGAGGAGATCGCTGACGGTGAAGCAGCGGTCATGTTTGTAGAATAATGGCACTGTCATTCGCCTACCGATAGATGGGACGCATTATGACCGAAAAAATTTCTGAAGAATCTCAAAAAGAAGAAAGCGCGCCGCTCGACTTTGTGCGTGAAATGGTCACCGAAGATGTGCGCAATGGCCGCTTTGGTGGACGGGTGCAGACACGCTTTCCGCCCGAACCGAATGGTTACCTTCACATCGGCCACTCTAAGGCCATCTGCCTGGATTTTGACGTGGCTTCGGAGTTTGGCGGCATCTGCAACCTGCGCTTCGACGACACCAACCCAGTGAAAGAGGAACAGGAATTCGTCGACGCCCAGCTTGAGGACATCCGCTGGCTGGGCTACGAGCCGGCCAACGTGCTCTACGCTTCGGACTATTTCGAGCAGCTTTACGCGTGGGCCATCGATCTGATCCAACAGGGCAAAGCCTACGTCGACGAACTCGACGCCGACCAGATCCGCGAATATCGCGGCACCCTCACCGAGCCAGGACGGGAAAGCCCCTACCGCAACCGTCCTGTGGAAGAGAGCCTCGATCTCTTCGCCCGCATGCGCGCCGGCGAATTCCCAGATGGCAGCAAAGTGCTGCGCGCCAGGATCGACATGGCTTCGGGCAATATCAACCTGCGCGATCCTGTCATGTATCGCATTCGTCATGCCCATCACCAGCGCACCGGCGATGCCTGGTGCATCTACCCCATGTATGATTGGGCACACGGCCAGAGCGATTCGATTGAAGGCGTCACCCACTCGTTCTGCACGTTGGAATACGAGGATCATCGTCCGCTTTACGATTGGTATCTGGAGCAGATCGGCGTTGATCTTCACCCGCAGCAGATCGAGTTTGCCCGGCTGGCGCTCACCTATACATTGCTCAGCAAGCGCTACCTGCGCCGCCTTGTGGAAGAAGGTTTCGTCGACGGCTGGGACGATCCACGTATGCCCACGCTGGCGGCGTTGCGCCGTCGCGGGGTGCCGCCCAAGGCGATCCGTGACCTGTGCAACCAGATCGGCGTCTCGAAGACCAACAGCACCGTCGATATTGCCCTGCTCGAATACTTCATTCGCCAGGAATTGAACCTGATTGCCAACCGCATTATGGGCGTCCTGGATCCGCTTAAGGTGGTGATTACCAACTATCCAGCCGGGTATGTCGAAGAGTTGGAGGCGATTAACAACCCCGAAGACGAAAGCGCCGGCAGTCGCGTCATTCCTTTTTCCGGAGAGCTATATATCGACCGCGACGACTTCATGGAAGATCCGCCACGCAAATACTTCCGTCTCTCGCCGGGCAACGAAGTGCGGCTGCGCTGGGGGTATTACATTAAGTGCGAAGAGGTGATCAAAGACGAAAAGGGCGAAATTGTAGAGCTGCGCTGCACCTACGATCCTGAAACCAAAGGCGGCTACGCGCCTGATGGTCGCAAAGTAAAGGGGACGATCCACTGGGTCTCCGCGCCGCATGCAGTGGATGCCGAAGTACGTCTCTACGACCGTCTTTTCAACGTGGAAAACCCAACCGACTTTCCCGCAGGCGGCGATTTCACCGACAACCTCAACCCCAACTCGCTGCAAGTGGTCACGGCCAAAGTCGAACCTTCGGCTACCGAACTCAGGCCCGGCGTCGCCGTTCAGTTCGAGCGCAAAGGATACTTCTGCCTCGACAGCAAGCACTCGTCACCTGAACATCTGGTTTTCAATCAGACAATTGGGCTGCGCGATACGTGGGCCAAGATTCAGGGGAAGTAACGCTGGGGACTGGGGACTGGGGACTGGGGACTGGGGTGAATTGTCTCGCTCTTGTTCTATGTTCACAAAACAAGACCTGCCAGGCGACGAAAAACCTGGCAGGTCTTTTCATTGGTGCTTGACATCATTTTCGCCAACCAAGAGAGACTCGTTTTCCAGCAACGGTCTCCCCCCGATCCCCAGTCCCCGATCCCCAGTCCCCGATCCCTAATCCCCCATCCCCCGCAGCATCTCCACCAAATGTTCTAGCTTAAACGGTTTGGGCAGGTAGCCGTCCATGCCGGCGGCGAGGCAGATTTCGCGGTCGCCCTCCACGGCGTTGGCGGTGAGGGCGATGATTTTGGGTTGGCGGCGCAAAGAGCGGTTGGCGCGGATCGTTCGCGCTGCGGTCAGGCCGTCCATTTCGGGCATCTGCACATCCATGAGGATGACATCGTACTCATCTGCTTCCAGCCGCGCCAGCACCTGCAAACCGTTGCCGGCAAGGTCGGCGTGCAGGCCGATTCTTTCCAGCAGCAGCAGCATCACCTTCTGATTGGTCAGGTTGTCTTCGGCGAGCAGGACGCGCAAGCCAGGATCCAAAACTGGCAATTCTGCTGTAGCCGGTGGCGGCGCTGGGGCAGCCTGCGGCGTGGCGGATCGCATCCACACCGAGACATGAAAATGTGAACCAACGCCCACTTCGCTGTCTACCGTGATGCTGCCCCCCATCATCTCGGCCAATCGCTTGCTGATGACCAGGCCGAGGCCGGTTCCACCATAACGGCGGGAGCGGGAGCTATCGATTTGTGAAAACGCCTGGAAGAGACGGTTCAATTGTTCTGCCGGAATGCCGATCCCCGTGTCGCTGACCACGAAACGAAGTTCGATCTCTCCGTTGCTGTTAGAACGGCCAACCGAAGCAGAGAGGCCGATGGCGCCCCGCTCGGTGAACTTGATTGCGTTGCTGACCAGGTTGACCAGAATCTGGCGCAAGCGCAGCTCGTCTCCGTCCACATGACAGGGCAAATGTGGCGACAGGCGCAGGTTGAACAGCAATTGGCGTTGTGCGGCGGTATGTTGGAAGAGATCTCGAATTTCTGCCAGGCAACGATGGAGATCAAACGGCTGCGTGTTCAGCTCCATCTTGCCGGAGTCGATTTTCGAGAAATCGAGGATATCGTTCAACAGCGCCAACAATGTGTTGCCGCTGGAGGCGATGGTCTCCACAAAGTCGCGCTGTTGCTCGCCCAGCGCACTGTCCATCAGCAGGTGTGTCATGCCGATGATGGCGTTGAGCGGTGTGCGGATTTCGTGGCTGACATTGGCCAAAAAATCGGACTTGGCCCGGTTGGCTGATTCGGCTGCGGCTAGAGAGGCAAGCGCCTCCTCTTCCAGCCGCTTACGCCAGGTTACATTCTGCAAAAAACCCACCGAACCCATGGATCTGCCCGCGGCATCACGCTGTTCGATCGACGTGTCGGCAATCCAGCGTTCCTCGCCGGTAGGGGTGACAATACGCACATCCACCGTCCAGGTGCTCACTTCGTTTTCGACGACGCGGCGGCTGGCCTCTTCCATGCTCAGGCCGGCCAATTGACCGCGGAAGTGTGTCTCTTGGATCACACTCTGCCACATCTTCGGCGTCATGGTGGACAGGGGATGGCCAGTGACTTCTTCGAAGTTGTCGCCGATGAAAGTATAGTAGGGACCGTCTGCTCGGTTTTCGCGGCGATAGGGAACACCGCCCGCCGCGGCAATTGCTTGCCGATAGAGATGTTCAAGATGCTGAATCTCACTTTGCGACGCCGAAACGGTGGTTGTGTCATCCTGAGTTGTAGACTTCGCCGAGAGTGCAGACAAACCAGTTTCTCCCAAACGGATAATGAAACAAACCTTACAATTACCCAACGATTATATCAAACAACGGGGTACACCGGTCTAGAATATTTACTGGACTTTAGTGACACCTGTGCCCTTTCACTGTACACGCAGGAGATTAAGACGTCGATAGTCAATTCATATTGAACAAAAAAGACAAATCGTAGAAAATGTAGTACGCTATACTGTAGGGGAATGCACTGGATCACAGCGGCGAACTACAAATCCACCATATTGTTTTGTACCAAACCGCCATACCGTGACCACATAAAGGGGATCAAACTATGTCTCAGCGCGCATTTTTGGTGGGCATCAACCAATTTACGCGGGCCGATTGGGCATTGCGGGGTTGTGTCAACGATTCACAGGCAATGCGGCAACTGCTGGTTGATCTCTATGGATTCGGCGACAGCGAGATTCGTATCTTAAACGACGCCGATGCAACTGCAAAAAACATCCGCGAAGGATTGGCGTGGCTGTTCAGCGATTACAGCGGCGGTGGGCAGGACGTGCGTCTTTTCCACATTGCTAGCCACGGCACACAGGTCGCCGACAGTACAAGCGACGAAGGGGACACGCTCGACGAGGTGATCGTTCCCCACGATCATTCGTGGACAAACCCCATGAAAGACGATCTGCTGCGCGGCATCTTCGATTCCGTCCCTGAGAATGTCAGTTTCACCTTCATTGCCGACTGCTGCCACAGCGGCAGTATCAACAAGGTGGTCTATCCCCCCGAAGTGGTGGATGTGAGACAGCGTTTCATTGATCCGCCGGACGAGATGCAGATGCGCATTGCCCGTCTCAAGCTCCAACATCAAGAGGACGAAGAGAATTGGTTGGCCCCACGCCTTGCCGCAGAACGAGGTGAGCGCTCGTTCCGCGAATGGCTCGACGTGCGCGATGAGATCAAAGAACGGCTGTTGGCCCGTTTTCGGCGCGAAACGAATGGCAAAGTTGCCGTGACCAAGCCGCAAATCCTCTTGGCGGCCTGCCGCGACGAACAAACCGCCGCCGACGCCTTCATTGAAGGAGCACACCGCGGCGCCTTCACCTGGTCGCTCAATGCCGCTATTCGTGAAAGCAACGGCGACATCAGCTACAGCGACCTAATCGAACGCTCGGTTCATTTGTTACAAAATTACACCCAGAATCCCCAGTTGGACTGCCCCGAAGCTTTGCGCGGGCGCAGGTTTCTCAGCCCACTGGCAAACTAGTTTAGATATCAAGAGAAAGCGAATCTGCTCTATGACAAAACGGGCACGTGTGGGGTTGGCGCGCGGTGAAGATCGACGCAGCAACGTCTTTCGGGCACTTTCGCTTGTGCGCGATGAGGTGGAAGCCAGAATAGCGCCACAAGTCATGCTCAAGCCAAACTTCCTTTCGAGCAAAAATCAGTTGGCTTCCAGCCACATCGACGCCATCCGCGGCGCCATTGATTTCTTGCTTACCACGCCAAACCCTCCCCAAGAGATCTTAATCGCCGAGGGCGGCAACGAGGAATATTCCGGCCAAGCCTTTGCCAATTTTGGTTTTCATGCCCTCCAGGCTGAGTACCCTGTGGCGATCCGCTTAATCGACCTGAACCAGGAAACCCGCTGGGAAGAGACGCCTATCGTGCTGGCAGATCGCACCCAAACCGTGGTGCGGATGCCGAAGATTGTATTGGATTGCCCCTGCACCATCTCGATGGCTGTAGCCAAAACCCACGATGTCTGCGTGGTTACACTGGCGCTCAAGAACATGATCATGGGGACGCTTTACAAGCCGGACCGTGTGAAAATGCACGGCTTCAACAGCCACGCCGAACGAGTGCTGCCCGACGAGGCACAGGTGCTCAACCTCAATCTGATCCGGCTCTCGCGCTTCCTTAGCCCCGACATTTCTGTTGTGGATGGGACACGCGGGCTGCAGGGCAACGGCCCCGGCGGCGAAGACGCTGTGGCCTTGGGCATTGTGGCCGCCGGCGTCGACGTCTTTGCAGCCGATGCGGTGATGACACGGGCGATGGGCTTCGATCCGATGGCGATGGGGCTGCTCCACTACGGCCATGCCTTGGGGCTTGGCGTGGCGGATCTAAGCGAAATTGAAGTGCTGGAAACGCCGCTGGACGCAGTGGTGGTGCCCTTCAAGCCGCATGAAACCACTGACCTGCAACTGCAATGGCAGACGGCAGATGCGGCGCACTGGTTGCCTGCTGTGTAGGCCCGGAGTTAGATGCGATGACCTCCATTCCTGCCACCATGACTGCTATTGTACAGGACGTTTACGGCGGCCCCGAAGTCATGTCCATGCGCTCGGTGCCGACGCCGATCCCCGGTCCACGTGATCTGCTGGTGCGTGTCCACGCTGCCGGTGTCAACCCGGTAGACGCCAAGAGTCGACAGGGTGGCACACCGGGCGCCGCCGTCGCTCACCCGCCGCTCATCTTGGGCTGGGACGGCGCCGGTGAAGTGGTTGCCGTCGGCTCAGAGGTGAGCCGCTTTGCCGTGGGCGAAAGCGTCTTCTTTGCAGGGGACATTACACGACAAGGATCTTACGCACAGTATGTCGCCATCGACGAGCGGATTGTCGGCCACAAACCGATTTCGCTAAGCTTTGAAGAGGCGGCAGCCCTCCCGCTGACAGCGTTGACGGCGTGGGAAGGGTTGCTCGAAACGTTGGGGGCGCAACAGCCGGCAGATGCACCGCTGCGTTCGATCCTGATTGTGGGCGGGGCGGGCGGCGTTGGTTCAATTGCGATTCAAATTGCCAAACGGGTCTGTCATCTGCATGTCGTGGCCACTGCTTCACGCGCCGAAAGCCAAAATGTCTGTTTGCGCTTGGGTGCAGATGCAACCATGGACCACACACAGCCGTTTGCGCCACAACTGCAAGGGTTAGGTTTGCGCGGCGTCGACTATATCTTCAGCACAGCGCCGTTGACCAACTTTCCTCAATTGGTGTCCGTCCTTAACCCCCTTGGGCGGATTTGTGTTATCCTGGGCGGTCCCCCCGCGCAGGCGTTGGATGTCAGCGGACTTTTCCCCATCCGCGGCACACTCTCGTTCGAACTGATGTTTACACGACCCCGGCTAGGCGTTGAGCCGGAAAAGCAAGGCGCCATCCTCGACCGCGTCTCGGATCTGCTTGATCAAGGCGTCCTCATGACGACGGTAACCGCAGTCCGCCCCTGGAACGAAGTGCAGGATGCACACCGGCAGATCGAGTCTACGCATACCGTAGGGAAAATCGTCCTAAAGATAAATCACTAAAGACAATTGTTACCGCAGCCGGCAGCGGAATGAGCTTGTCTTCAGCGCGTTCTCGTATCCATGATCCACCTGGCCGGGCGGAGACGCATTTGAACGGGGTAAGTTGATTCTACCTCCGCTGGTTTCCTCTCGGAGGCGAGCGTACTTAGCGCGGCATTTTCTGGAAGTCAGATCCACAAAACGCAAAAAAAGACGACACCGCAAATCCAGGCGCGTCTAGTACGCAAGGCCCAGGATCGACAGAAATTCTGTAAGCTTTTTACAAGCATTTTATAACCAAACTCCATATATATTTGTTTCGGATTAGAATAAGCCGAGACAACAAATAATTACCGTAAAACATTTACAAACAATCAATAAATTATGTAGATAACAACTTACTTTTTTCTAGACAGTATGCGATTGATGGTCAGTACAATACGATTCGGCGACAATAGTAAAACAATCATGTTTCCTTTAGATTTGGGCCGGGCTAAGATTGTAGAAGATAGCAACTGCCCCCAGTGACTGTCTTCCAGATGTGACAGAAAGAGAAGCGAAGGTGAAGAAGAGAATCCTTGTCGTCGATGACGATCGCACCCTTCTTGAACTACTGAAGGCACATTTGCAGCGTCATGATTATGATGTGGTTGTGGCCGAAGATGGCGCGTCCGCGCTACGCATGGCCTACCAGAGCCACCCAGATTTGATAATTCTGGACATCATGATGCCTGAGATGTCAGGCATTGACGTATGTAAACGTTTACGAGAAATGTCGAATACACCTATCATTATGCTTACTGCACTTTCACAAGAAAACTACGTAATCAAAGCGCTGGATGCCGGTGCAGATGATTATGTGCGCAAACCCTACACCATCGGTGAGTTGCTGGCACGTATCAAAGTGCAGTTCCGTTCAGATAAGCATTCTGCCGAAAGTGAGCCGCCGGCGCAGTTGGTGGCAGGCGACGTTCTGATTGATCTACCCAAGCGGAAGGTATCGGTACGGGGCATTCCCGTTGATCTCACGCCTACAGAGTACGATTTGCTGGTGTTCATGGCGCGTCACCACGACGAAGTGCTCACCCACGAGCGATTGTTGCGCGAAGGGTGGGGGCCGGAATATGTTGATCAACTCGATTATTTGCGGCTTTATATTCGTTACCTGCGTAACAAGATCGAGGCCAATCCTTCGCAACCCGAAATCATTAAGACGGAACGCGGGATCGGCTACTACATGAACACTTTCACCAATCATCTGAACTAGTTCCATCTTCTGTTCCGAATCAAAAAGAGGGGACGGCGTGTGGCCGTCCCCTCTTTTTTGTTGTGATTGGGGATTGGGGATTGGGGACTGGGGATTGGGGACTGGGGATTGGGGATTGGGGACTGGCGCGAAGATCAGCAGCGGCTTGAAAGCGGGGAGAGCGGAACCCCTCCCCAACCCTCCCCGCAATCTTTGAGTTTGGGGAGTTGTTGAGCGAGTGTGGCGGGGAGGGAGCCGTCGACGCGCAGACGCAGCGATGCTGCATTGGACAGACCCACAGACAGACCCACAGACAGACCTACAACGCAGCCGATACCCTTTACGCGCCGACACTCCTCGCCCCGTCCGCCGACCTGCTCTCCCAGCGGCTGCAACGGTTTTTACAGAGGAGCGAGAGGAGGTTCAGCGCCCAACTCTTGCCTATCCCAGCACGTATGCCCAATCCCCAGTCCCCAGTCCCCAGTCCCCAATCCCCAATCCCCAATCCCCAATCACTTCACCCAAACTGGGTTCCAATCGTTGTAGGGCGAGTTGAGCAGGAGACGGACGTTTGAGCCGTCGGCGTTCATGATCCAGAGTTGGCGGCGGCCACTGTCGCGGTTCGACCAGAAGACGATCTGGGTGCCGTCGGGCGACCAGGTGGGGTGCTTGTCCCACTCCCAGCCGTTTTGGGTGAGGCGCACGATCTCGCTGCCGTCTGGGCGGGCGGTATAGATTTCATCGTTGCCCGGTTCCACCGAGACGAAGGCGATGCGGTCGCCGACGGGTGACCAGACAGGATCATAGCTCTGGGCCGGCCACGATGTGATCTGGGTGCGATCGACGTTGTATTGGCTGTCGAAGACGTAGACCTGCGGGATGCGCTGTAAGTCGTCTTTGACCACGAGGCTGACCCACGGCTCCGCCGGTGAAATGTTTTCCTTGGCTGCGGCCAGGGCGAAAGGCCAGCTTTCGGTGACAAGCGCCAGCCGCCCGCTGGCCGGATCAAGCGCAAAGAGTTGATCCGAGCCGTTGCGGTCGCTCCAGAAAAGGATCTTGCCGTAGAGTTCCTGCGGAATGGCATTGGGCACCGGCGTCGGCGTCGGCTGTGTCACCGGCGTCACCTGATCGAGGAAGACGAGCAAGGGGACGCGTGTGCTTTCCAGGTTGGGTGTGGGCGTAGGCACCACAACTGTGGCGTTGGGTGGCAGCGGCGTGGCCGTGCCCGTGGTTTGGGCGTCGGCGGTGGCCAGCGCCACCACGAACGAAGCCGTGGCGAAATTCTGCGGCGTGGCCGTGGCGGCAATCAGCAGCGGCGTCGGCGTCAACGTAGCGAGGACGGCGTTGTAGGGCAGCGGCGTCGGCGTGCCGATCAGGCGTTCGGCGGTGGCGGTGGCATTCTGGGCCACAGCGGTCAAAGCGTTTTCGGGCTTTGGCGTCGGCTGGACGATGATGGGCGTCACAGCGTCGGGTGGCACCGGCGTAAAGGTGCCGGTGGTCATGGCGACGGCGGTGGCGTAGAGCGCCTGCGCAACCTGTGTGGCCGCATTGGCGGGGACGGGCGTCGATTCCACAATCGGCGGCATCCCCAGCAAGTAGGCGGCGGCCTGCGCCGTTTCCACATTCTCAGCCGCCGGCGTTGGGGTGATCATGCGCACGATTTCTTGAGGATTGGCGGCAGCGGTGGCCGCTTCCTGGGTCGCCAGTTGCACATGCGCCGCCACAGTGAGCACATTGGCGGGCGTCGGCGTGGCGGTGGCGACGATGAAACGTGGCGTGGGCAATGCCGGCGGCGTGGCCGGTGCAGGTCCAAGGCGCAGATGCAGTTCAGGCCGATGATCGCCGGCCAGGGCGCCGATGCCGCTGTCCCAGGAGAAAAGCGAGGCGTCGCCGCCGGTGGGGCCGGTGACACGCACCAGGATCGACGTCTTGCCCGTAATCAGTTGCTCGGCGATCCAGGCGCGTTCGGCAGGGCCGAGCAGCCAGACGTTGGTGATCCCCTCGCCGAGATCGTCGTTGCGCAGGGTGGGCAGGAGCGAAATCGCCGAAGGCAGATTGAAGACCGTCTGAAAATCGAGGCGAACGAACTCTTGTCCATCGTCGGCGATCAGTTGCACCGACCAGGTGGCGTCGGCGGTTGACGAGAGCCGATCAGCGGCCTGGCCTGTCAGGTGCAGGGTGACTTCGCGGATCTCGGCGCCACGCGGCACCCGCGCCAGATCAAAACGAATCAACGAGATGAATGCCTGGTTGTCGTAGTAACCGGCATATAAAAACGAATCGCCGATGGCGCGGTTTTCGCTGCCACTGGCGAACCAGGCCAGGTTTCTTTCCGTGGCGCGGGTGACTAGTTCGCTGCTGCCATCGGCGGCGGTGGGGGTGGCGGTGGGCGCTTGCGCAAGTGTCACCGGCGGCGGCGCGCTGATGCCGTCTACAGGCACATTGCTTACAGGATCAGATGCCGCGGACAAGTTTTGTGGCGCTGCGTCACCTGCGAGCGATGCCGACAGTAGCGCAGCCGCAGGTTCAACCGCCGCGCTTGTCACCGGCTGCAACGGTGAACTGTTGATCGCCCGTGTGCGCAGGAAGTGGTTACCACTATAGATCAGCAGGCTCCACATAACGACAAGCCCCAAGCCAGCCAGCAGACGGCTAAGGTTCCTCCGCGACAGCAGTTGACGACGCATGACTTCCTTCCCGCTGAAATATTCCCAACTTATTAGATACTTCTACGGTACGGGTTTGCGTGGGGCGGAAGCGAAATTCGCTTGATTGGTAAACACGCCTTCCGCCCCACGCAAACCCCTACGTGACTATGCCTTTCACATCATAATCACGCGCGTATACACAATCAATAGAAAACGACGAGATTGATAGCGAATTCTAATAAACTACTTATACGATTCTCCCCCAAACAATCCGTACCTCCTGACAAATCCTTTGATATGCAATTCTAATCTACCCCTTATGCGATTCTCCGACGTCATCGGTATCCTGATTCCAGGCCAAGTTAACGCAGCGCAGCATCAGAACCCTGGTAAATACAGTGAACACGGTACACAACCCATCCAACAACTCACCCAAACAGATGACCACGCCGGCGGCGCTTGACCGCAAGCTCGGCGAGGGTGCATCGGCGCAGGGCGGCGGGCTGTCGGCATTGCGGCTTTACGTCGACCGCCAGGCCAGCAACCCGGGGCGCTATGTGTTGGAACAGGCGATGTTCGCCATCGCCGGCTGGGTGCCCAGCGTCATCGGGATTGGGCTGCGTGCTCTGCTCTATCGGGCGATTCTGCGCATGGACGGCATCGCCGCCATCGAAAGCGGGGTGCGGCTGCGCTTCGCCGACCAGATCCACCTGGGCAAGAACGTCTACCTGGATCAGGCGACCTACTTACACGCCTGCCCGGCGGGGATCCACATCGGCGACAACACTTTTGTGATGCATGGCTCGATTTTGCACGTCTACAACTTTCGGGATCTGCCCCACGCTTTTATTCGCATCGGTCGCGATTCGTTGATCGGCGAGATGAACGTGCTGCGTGGACAGGGCGGCATCACCATCGGGGATCGGGTTTACACGGCGCCGCAGGTGCAGATGTTGGCCGTGAACCACGTCTTCGATGACCCGACACGGCCCATTGTCGAGCAGGGCATTACAGCGCAGGGCATCACCGTAGAGGACGATTGCTGGATCGGCGCAGGCGCAATCCTCACCGACGGCGTCACCGTGGGCAAAGGTTCAGTTGTGGCCGCAGGCGCGGTTGTCACCAAAGATGTGGCGCCGCACAGCGTGGTCGGCGGGGTGCCGGCCAGGCTGATCAAGCAGATTGAAGCGGGGCAATCTCGCCCCACCAATGTTGTCGTGCACTACTAGCCGCCCCGGCAGCGTGCACTAGTCGAAGAGCGCAGGAGAATCCCAATGGCGACACTCTCGGTAGTAATCCCGGCCCTGAACGAAGAAGATGGTATTGAAGAAGTTGTGAATCGTGTCCTTTCGGCTCGCCAAGGACTGAAGGCGGAAGGCATCGACGAACTGGAACTGATCGTCGTCGACGACGGCTCTACCGACCGCACGCCGCAGATCCTGGGCGCGATGGACGATGTGCGCCTGATCCGCCACCCCGTCAACCGCGGCTATGGCGCAGCGTTGAAGACGGGTTTTGCCGCCGCCAAAGGCGAATGGATTGGTTTCCTCGACGCCGACGGCACCTACCCGCCCGAATATTTCCCCAAGCTGTGCCGCGCCGCACAAGATCAAAACGCCGACATCATCATCGGTTCGCGCATGGCCGGCTCCGACAGCCAGATGCCGCTGGTGCGCCGCATCGGCAACACCATCTTCGCCAATTTGGTCAGCCTGATCAGCGCCGCCCGTATCACCGATTCGGCCAGCGGCATGCGTGTCTTTAAGAAGTCGATCCTCGAACGCATCTATCCTTTGCCCGACGGCCTGAACCTGACGCCGGTGATGAGCACCCGTGCCCTGCACGAAGACCTGCGCATGTTCGAGGTGGCCATCCCCTACAGCGAACGCAAAGGACGCTCCAAGTTGAGCGTCGTGCGCGATGGCACCCGCTTCGCCCACTCGATTGTGTGGACGGCGCTGAGCTACAACCCGGGGCGCATCCTGGGCATGTTCGGCCTGGCGGCGCTGGTGTTGGCCGCCGTGATTGCGCTGGGGCTGGTGGGTGTGCGCCTCTCCGGCGTCACCGAAGTCTCGTCGGTGGGGGCTTTCACGCTCTACTCGGCGTTGGTGCTCTCGGTGGCCGGGATCAGCATCCTGGCGCTGGGGATTAGCTTCAACTACTTTGTGGCGCTCTTCTACAAAGAGCCGATTCGCCAGGGCTTGTGGGGCCGCCCGCAGACCCGACGGCGGCTGGATCGCCACTTCGGCTGGGCCGGCCTGCTGGCGCTGACGGCGGGGATCGTCATCGGCGGCGTCAGCCTCGTCCTCGGTTTTTCGGGCCTGACTCTGGCACAACTCTGGATCTACTTCCTGGGCAGCGCGTCGTTGACGCTGGTCGGCATCCAATTGCTGATTGCCTGGGTGCAGATGCAGGTTTTGGTTGCACTCAACGAACGTGAATCTCTCATTGCCGACGATATGAATCGCATCGGCGTCGAAGCGCCGGTGATCCGCCGCAGCAGCGGAGCGGCCGTCCCTGTAAAGGAAGGGTTTGTCCATGGCTGATGTTGAAGAATTGTCGCTGACTCTGAAGGAGAATCTGGGTACACGTCGGGTGCCGAAGCTGCGCGACACCGCCTTCCCCGACGCAGGCGCGGCGGTGCGTCACCTGACGCATAGCCGTCCTCCCGGTGCAGTCGACGTGATGCTTGTCAACCCACCGTCGCCCGATGGCGGCATCTGGATCCGCACCCAGCACCGTGTGGGTCGCCGCAGCCGCGAAGAGATGGTGTGGCCACAGTGTTCGCTGGCGCAGTTGGCGGCGATGTTGCAGCCCGACTACACGGTGCACATTGTCGACGCCATCGCCGAACGGATGACGTGGGGCGAGTTCGAGAAGATCCTGCGTGAGAAAGCGCCTAGGTACTACATCACCCAGGTCACCGCGCCGACGTTGACCAACGACATGTACGGCGCCATGTTGGCCAAGGCCCTGGGCGCCAGGACAATGGCCTTCGGCACCCATGTGACGCCGATGCCCATGGAAACAATGCGCGACTTCCCGGCCCTGGACTTTGTGCTGCGTGGTGAACCGGAGTTGACCTTCCGCGAGCTGATCGACGTGCTCGAAGGTCGCCAGCACATGCGGGCCGAGTGGGTGAACAGCATGATCACCAAGACCGACCCGCTCTGGCAGCCGTCGCCCGATCCGTCCACTGCCAATGGCACGGGGCTGGATCTGTCGAAGGTGAAGGGGTTGGTGTGGCGCAAGCAGGGTGAAATCGTCATCAATGTCGATCGGCCTTTCATCCCCGAACTCGACGACCTGCCCATGCCGCTCTACCACCTGCTGCCGCTGGACAAGTACCGCATGCCGCTGATCAAAGGACCGTTCAGCTTCATGGTCACCAGTCGCGGTTGCCCGGCAGGCTGCAAGTATTGCATCAAGCACGTCTCGTACCAGTACTCGGTGCGCCTGCATTCGCCGGAGCGCATCATCGAAGAGATGAAGGTTTTCGCCAGCCTGGGCATCCACAACATCCACATGTACGCCGACCTCTTCACTGTGAACCGCGAACAGGTGATGGCCATGTGCGACCTGATTATCAAAGAAGGGCTGAAGGTGCGCTGGACGTGCAACAGCCGGGTCGACTATGTGGACGAAGAGATGTTGAAGAAGATGGCGCAGGCCGGCTGCTGGCTGATTAGCTGGGGGCTGGAAAGCGGCAACGAGTTGATCCTCAAGCGGGCGGCCAAGGGCGCGGATCCCAAGAAGGCGCAGCGAGCGCTGGGTTGGGCACGCAAAGCCGGCATCAAGAACTGGGGCTACTTCATCATCGGCCTGCCCGGCGAAACCGTGGAGACGATTCGCGAAACCATCGAATTCTCGAAGACGCTGCCCCTGGAAATTGCACTCTTCCACATCGCGGCGCCCTACCCCGGCACCCCCTTCTTCTTCGAAGTGGTGAAGAACAAGTGGTTCCGCGAGGGCACCCGCTGGGAAGAAGTGGACATGGACAAGGGCACCGTCCTGCAATACGACAACCTCTCTGCCGAAGACCTGATGTACTGGCAGAAGCGGGCCTTCCGCGAATGGGCCTTCCGCCCCGGTCCGGTTGTCACCTATCTTAAGATGCTGGCCACCGACATGCACACCTTCAAGCGTGCCGTGCGTGTGGGCCTCGAACACTTTGGTTGGGCGCTGGGGAAATCGTAGCGAACCGGTCCCATCAAGTGCAACGCACTGTTACCGCAACAGTGATTTGCCACTTAGCGAAGACAGTGCGTTGCACTTGAACCGTAAATCTCTTTCGCCAAAACGGCGAAATCGCCTCGATCCGGCGTCGTCTTGTTCCTTTACGCGGATCTACACGAAAAGTCAACGTAGACACGATCATGCTTAAGTTTCTTAAGAAGAAACGACCAAGACTACTGGTACTCGGACTGGATGGCTTTGCGCCAGATCTGGTGCTTTCAAAGTGGCGCAATGAACTCCCGACGTTTAACCGCCTGATGGCTGAAGGCGCTTTCGGCACATTACGAAGCAGCGTCCCCTGTGCATCAATACCAGCGTGGAATGTAATGGCAGCAGGCAAAGACGCAGGCACCATCGGCATCTATGGGCAAGCAAATCACCGCGAAGGTTCGTACGACGACGTAAAAACCGCTTTTGGCAGCGCCAGCAACGAGCCGCCGGTGTGGGAAATTGTGAGCGAGGCAGGCAGACGGGTCGTTGTCATGGGTGTGCCGGGCAGCTACCCGCCGCGACAGGTCAACGGCGTGCAGATCAGTTGTCACCTGACGCCGGAGATGGTCATCACCGGCGCAGATGGACGCCACCGGGCCGCACAGTTCACCTATCCTCAAGGGTTGGGTGAACAGATACACCAGTGGATCGGTGGGGAATATCCCCTGGACGTGGTGAAAACGCCGGGCCAGTCGCTCGAAGATCAGATCCAGCAGATCTACCGCATGACGGAAACACACTTTCAGGTGATGCGCAGACTGCTCAATCAGCAGATGTGGGATTTCTTTCTAGCCGTGGAAATTGGCGCGGCCCGCTTGCAGGAATGCCTGTGGGGGCATGACACCAACTGCTGTGCATCCTGCGATGAGGCGCTCTATGAGCAGCAGATCCGCGACTACTACCGCTACATCGACAGCCAGCTCGATCAGTTGATGGCCCAGATCGACGGCGACACGGCCATCATGATTGTGTCGAATCACGGAGTGCAGAGCGCCGCCGGCAGTATTTGTGTCAACGATTGGCTGGCCGGTGAGGAATGGCTCACTTTCATCGATACGCCGCCCAGCCAGGTGCAACCCTTCCGTGCCGCCGACATTGACTGGTCGAAGACGCTGGCGTGGGCTGAGGGTGGCGATTTCACCCGCTTCTTCCTCAATTTGGAAGGACGCCAGCAGCAGGGTGTGATTCCGTGGTCTCGCTATTTGCACATGCGCGATGAGTTGATCGCCCGCATTTTGGAAGTACGTGGCCCCAACGGCGAACAGCTCGACACGCAGATATTTAAGCCCGAAGAGACGTACCGCCACCTACACGGCACTGTCCCCGATTTGATTGTCTACTGGGACAACCTGCGCTGGCGCTCCATCGGCGACCTGGGTCACAGCGCAATTTGGACGGATGAGGGCGCAGGCAGTGCAGCGCCGATGCCCAACGGCCTCTACATTTACTGGCATCCTCGGCAAAAAATGAGCGGGCGCGAATTAGTGGGCTGGGAAATTATGGACATTGCGCCGACGATTCTGGATTACTTCCAGTTGCCCATGCCCATTGAAATGCAAGGACGCAAGATACCGCTCACCGCCAATGCCACAAGCAGCATGCCGCCGGTGATGACAGATCTGCAAGAGCAAACGCAACTCAGTTCAACACCGCGCAGACCGCAACGCCGCAAGGTGAAGGCGAAAGCAGATAAAGCGCAGAATGTGGTACGAAATTAGCCACAGCGGCTTTGACAGACAGAAAGACAGCATGGTGACAGAGCAAATGGTGACAGAGCAAATGGTGACGGAGCAAATGGTGACAGAGCAAATGGTGACAGAGCAAATGGTGACGGAGCCTAAGATGACTGAGCAAATGGTGACAGAACAGGCCATTCAAATTGACACGGCGCAGTTGCTGCGGGCGGCGACAGTCCACCCCAGCGCCGAAGTGGCCGCCGATGTGCAAATCGGCGCAGGCACCCGCATCTGGCATCAAGTGCAGATCCGCGAACGGGCCGTCATCGGCAGCAACTGCATCGTGGGCAAGAATGTCTACATCGACAGCGGCGTGCGTGTGGGCAACAACGTCAAAATCCAGAACAACGCCCTGCTCTATCACGGCGCCACCATCGAAGACGGCGTCTTCATCGGGCCGCAGGTCTGCCTCACCAACGACCGCATCCCGCGCGCGATTACACCCGACGGCACACTCAAGCGCGACAGCGACTGGGTGGTGGGCGAGACACACATCGGCTACGGGGCGTCGTTGGGCGCAGGCAGCATCATTTTGCCCGGCATCTCCATTGGTCGCTTCGCCATGATCGCCGCCGGCGCCGTCGTCACCCACGACGTGCCCGATTATGCGCTGGTGGCCGGTGTCCCGGCGCGGCGGATCGGCTACGTCTGTGCCTGTGGGCAGAAGCTTCAGCCCAGTGAAGCAGGCTGGCATTGCACTTCGTGTGATCAGATCTACCAGATCGAGGAATAATTATGATTCCCATTTCATCGCCTTTTATCGGGGAAGAAGAAAAAGCCGCCGTGATGGAAGTGCTCTCCTCCGGCCAGCTCGCCCAAGGACCGAAAGTGGCGGCCTTCGAGGAAGCCTTCGCAGCGTGGAGCGGCGCTCGTTACGCCGTGGCCACCACGTCGGGCACCACGGCGCTGCATGTGGCGCTGCTCGCCCACGGCATCGGCCCAGGTGACGAGGTGATCACCTCGTCGTTCAGCTTTATCGCTTCGGCCAACTGTGTCCTCTACGTGGGGGCCACACCCGTCTTTGCCGACATCGAGCCGGAATTTTTCACCCTCGATCCCGCAGACGTGGCGCGCAAGATCACGCCGCGCACCAAGGCCATCATCCCGGTGCATCTCTTCGGCCAGCCCTGCAACATGGACGCGCTCACCGAATTGGCCCGCCGGCACAACCTCGCCATCATCGAGGATGCCTGCCAGGCCCACGGCGCACGTTGGCACGGCGAGATGGTGGGCAGCTTCGGCACCGCCTGCTACTCCTTCTACCCCACCAAAAACATGATGTCGGGGGAAGGCGGCATGATCACCACCGACGACGCCGAGGTGGCGCAGAAAGCGCGCCTGATCCGCCAGCATGGCATGGCCAAGCGCTACGTCCACGAGACGTTGGGCTACAATTTGCGCCTTTCGGATCTGCACGCCGCCATCGGCATCGTGCAGTTGCAGCGGGTGGACGGCTGGAACGCCCAGCGTCAGGCCAACGCCGCCTACTTGAGCCGTCACCTGGCCGACGTGCCCGGTGTGGTGACCCCGGCGGTGCGTGACGGTGCGCAACACGTTTTCCACCAGTACACGGTGCGTGTGGAAGACCGTGATCACGCCGTCAAAGCGATGGGCGAACAGGGCATCGGCGTGGGGATCTACTACCCCACTGCCATCCACCAGCAGCCGCTCTACCTGGAAATGGGCTACAACGTCTCATTGCCCGAAACCGAACGAGCCAGCCGCGAGGTGATGTCCTTGCCCGTCCACCCCTTTGTGGGCGAGGCGGAACTGTCCCAAGTGGTGGCGGCGGTGAAGAATCTACAACCGGCAGCGGTCCTTGTTTAAGTGAATGGTACGCGTAGGGGTTTGCGTGGGGCGGAAGACGAGCTTGCCAATGAAGCAATATCTGCTTCCGCCCCACGCAAACCCCTACACCAATCACCGCAAAAGAAAGCGAGTGGGGAAGAAATGAAACAGGTCAAGGTTGGCGTGATTGGGGTTGGGCGCATGGGGCGCCGGCACTGCCGGGTCTACTCCACGCTGCGCAATGCCCAGTTGGTGGGTGTGAGCGACGCCAATATCAACGGTGGTCGCCAGGTGGCGGCGGAATACGAAGTGCCCTTCTTCCGCAATGTGGAAGATTTGTTAGACAACGTTGATGCGGTGAGCCTGGCTGCGCCCACGCCGCTGCATTTTGAACTGGCCATGCGCTGCATCGAACATGGCGTGCATGTGATCATTGAAAAGCCGATTGCGGCCACCCTGGCCGAAGCCACGGCATTGACCGAAGCCGCCGAGCGCAGTGGATTGGTGGTGCAGATCGGCCACATCGAGCGCTTCAACCCCGTCTTCGTGGAATTGCAGCATGTGCTCGAAGAGATCAAGCCGGTGGCGGTGAACATGCGCCGCCTCAGCCCCTACGAGGGCAGCAACACCGATGTGGACGTGGTGCTGGATCTCATGATCCACGACATCGACCTGGCGCTGGCGCTGGGTGGACGCACGCCCACGGCGGTCAACGCCTACGGGCTGACGGCGTTCAGCGGCGTCATCGACCATGCGGTGGTGCAGCTTGAGTTCGGCGGCGGCCCGCTGGTTTCGATGACGGCCTCGCGCATCACCGAGCAGAAGGTGCGTGCGCTGGAGATCACAGCGCTGGAAGCCTACCTGGAAGGCGACCTCATGGACAAGAGCATCGCCGTCCACCGGCGCACCACGGCGGAATACCAGGCCCACAACCACCGCGGCGTCAAGTATCGCCAGGAGAGCGTGGTCGAGCGCATCTACGTGCCTATGGTCGAGCCGCTGGCCCAGGAATTGACCCACTTTACCGACTGCATCATCAAGGGTGACCGCTGCATTGTGCCGGCTCGCGACGGCCTCAAGGCGCTGCAACTGGCCGAAGAGATCCGCACGCTGATTGGATCACATCTGGTCGACGCATCGCCTAAGGCTGCTGCCACAACTGCGCCGGCCCCACTTGAAGCCGTCTTCGCCGACTAGGAGTTTTCAAGATGGATCTTTCGATTGTTCTGCCTTGCTATAACGAAGTCGACAACGTCGGCAAGATCGAAGCGGAACTCTTCCCTGTGCTGGCCAAACTGGCCCGTACACAGTCGGTGGAAGTGGTCTTCGTCGACGACGGCAGCAAAGACGGCACCTATGGCGCCTTCACCAAAGCGTTCGGCAGCGAGCGCGACGGGGTGATCATCCGTTTTGAGCAGCACAAAGTGAACCGTGGTCTGGGCGCGGCCATCCGCACCGGTTTGGCGGCGGCGCGCGGCGAGGTGATCGTCACCGCGGACAGCGACGGCACCTACCGCTTCGACACCATCCCGGCGCTGCTGGCCTGCCTCACCGACGGCGTGGACATTGTCACCGCTTCACCCTACCACCCCGACGGCGAAGTGGTGGGCGTGCCGGCCTACCGGCTGGTGCTGAGCCAGGGTTCGTCGCTGATCTACCGCATCCTGCTCGATCGCAACATTCATTGTTACACGGCGCTCTTCCGAGCCTACCGCCGGCGGGTCATCGAACAGGTGACCTTCGAGTCCAACGGCTTTTTGGGCGGCACCGAGTTGATGGTCAAGGCCATGCTGCAAGGCTTCAAAGTGGCCGAATATCCGACCAAACTGTATTCACGGGTCTTTGGCACGTCCAAAGCCAAACTGGCCAGAACCATCAAAGCCCACTTGCAATTCCAGGGCTGGGTGCTGGCGCATCGTCTTCACATTCGTAAGTTGGAAATTGGCAAACCAGTAGGAGGCCAACGGTGGGCGTAATTGGTAATCGGTTCATAAGTAACGGGAGACTCGTACAAATGTCACTGGCGATTTCATACATTCTGGTTGCGGTTATTTTCGGCGCGGTTGGCCAGATCCTGCTGAAAAAGGGCATGAACAACATGGGAGCACTCACCCTCAGCCTCGAAGGGCTGCCCATGATACTCTGGCGCATCGGCACCAACCCCTGGGTGGTGATCGGCCTCACCATCTACGTGGCCAGCACCGTCTTCTGGCTGACGGCGCTCTCTCGTGTGGATCTGAGCTACGCCTACCCCTTCGCCAGCCTCAGCTACGTGGTGATGTTGGTGGCGGCGTGGCGTCTTTTCGACGAAGACATCAACCCCCTGCGCCTGATCGGCACGCTGATTGTGTGTGTGGGTGTGTTGCTCATCTCAAGAAGTTAGCGAGAGGGGACTGGGGTGTACGGTAGGGGTTTGCGTGGGGCGGAAGACGTGCTCACCAATGACGTGAAATCTCCTTCCGCCCCACGCAAACCCGTACGAGTAATCCACAGTCCCCTCTCTACGCAAGAAAGGTTTCTCGATGAAGATCGTTTCCATTGTGGGGGCCAGGCCTGAATTTGTGCAGGCGACGCCCATCAGCCGGGCGCTGCGACCGCACCATCAGGAGATCCTGGTGCATACGGGCCAGCACTATGACTATGCCATGTCGCAGACCTTCTTCGAGGAACTGAACATCCCGGCCCCTGATCATTACCTGGGCGTCGGTTCCGGCTCACACGCCAAGCAGACCGCCGAAATGATGGTGCGCATGGAAGAGGTGCTGCTGGCCGAACGTCCTGATGTGGTGGTGGTGCGTGGTGACACCAACTCCACCATCGCCGGCGCGCTGGTGGCGGCGAAGTTGGGCATGCCGCTGGCCCACGTGGAAGCCGGCGAACGCAGCTTCGACCGCTCCATGCCCGAAGAGATCAACCGCCTCGTCACCGACCGTTTGGCCGACATGCACTTTTGCGTCAGCCGCAGCGCCGTTGGTCATCTGGCCGACGAGGGCATCCGCCACAGCGTACACTGGGTGGGCGATGTGATGTATGACGTGATGCTCAGCCAGATCGAGATTGCACGGCAGAAGTCGACGATCTTGCAGACGCTGGGCGTCGAAAAAGGCAGCTATGCCCTGGTGACTGTCCACCGCGCCGCCAACACGGACGATCCCGCCCGATTGGCGCAGGTCGTAGACGCCCTCAACAGCGTCGACGAGACGGTGATCTTCCCTGTGCACCCACGCACACGCAAGGCGCTGGGGCAGATCAACGCCCGCTTCGCGCCGCATGTGCGCTTGATCGACCCGGTGGGCTATTTCGACATTATCACGTTAGAAGAGAGCGCACGCGTCATCGCCACCGATTCCGGCGGCGTGCAGCGCGAGGCTTATTTCCTGGGCGTGCCCTGCATCACCCTGCGTGATGAAACCGAGTGGCACGAAACCGTATCCGCAGGCTGGAACCGTCTCGTCGGCGTCGACAAGGCGGCCATCCTCGAAGCGTGGCGCAACTTCCGCCCCAGCGGCGAGCGCCCCGCCATTTTTGGTGAAGGAGACGCCGGGCGCAAGATCGCAGCGATCCTCACCGCAACAAAACAATCGACTGTCGCCGACCTGGCGCTGGAAAAGGGAGTGTTGGCATGAAAATTGGCATCGTCGGCGGCGGCATTATGGGCATCAGCCTGGCCTATTTCCTCACCAAACAGGGCGCCGAAGTGGAAATCTTCGAAGCGTCGCCCACACTGGGCGGCCTGGCCGGTCCGATTTATTTGGATGACGGCACGGCGGTGGATCGCTTCTATCACGCCATCCTTTCCAGCGATGGCTTTTTGCGCGACCTGTGCAACGAACTGGGGATCGGCGATCAGCTTCGCTTCAACGAAACCAAGATGGGTTTCTACTATCAGGGCGAAATCCACCCCATGAACAACGTGATCGAGTTCTTCCGCTTCCCGCCGCTGGGGTGGATCGACCGGTTTCGCCTGGGGCTGACGGTTTTATATGCCCAATTTGTGAAGGATTGGAAGAAACTCGAAAGCATCAGCGTGGAGGATTGGCTGGTACGCTTGAGCGGGCGCAAGACCTTCACCCACATTTGGAAGCCGATGCTCAAGGCCAAATTCGACGGCGACTTCGCCAACACCCCCGCCACCTACATCTGGTCGCGGCTGGTGCGCATGAAGTCGACCCGGGGCGGCGCCAGCCAGAAGGAAGAGGCCGGCCACCTCATCGGCGGTTACATCACCTTGCTCGACGCCATGGCGGATCACATCCGCGCCGCCGGCGGCAAGATCCACCTGAGCACACCCGTACAGGAAATCATTATTGAAGACGGCACAGCCCGTGGCCTGCGTATCGGCAACGAAGTACGCAGCTTCGACGCGGTGGTTTCCACCTTGCAGGTGCCTGTCTTCCAGCGCTTGATTCCTGGGGCCGACGCCAAATATCACGAATTTTTGAAGCAGGGCGACTACCTGGGCATTATCTGCCCGCTGCTGATTCTGAACCGCCCGCTAAGTGGATATTGGACGCTGAACATCACCGATGATCGTGTCCCCTTCACCGGCATTATCGAGACGACGTCGTACATCGACACCCAGTACGCCGGCGGCAATCACCTGATCTACCTGCCCAAGTACACGGCGCCGGGCAGCGACTGGCAGAAGCGCAGCGACGAGGAGATCCGTGAAATCTGGCTCTCGAACCTGGAAAAGATGTTCCCCGACTTCTCGCGCTCGTCGGTGCGCTACTTCCTGGTGCACCGGGAACGCTACGTGGAACCGCTGCACGGCCTGAACGAGACCGACGAGATCCCCGCCGTGGAGACGCCGGTGAAGAATCTCTTCCTGGCCACCACGTCGCAGATTTACCCGGCGCTGACCAACGGTGAATCGGTGGCGCGCCACGCCCAGCAGGCGGCGGAGACCGTCCTGGCGAAGCGGCAGCCGGTGACAGCAAGCAAGCCGGTGAGCACGCCCGCCAAGATTGCTACGCCGGCGTAGGTTTCGGAGTTGTGGACACGGTAGGGGTTTGCGTGGGGCGGAAGCTTTTTTTCGCTTCATTGGCGAGCACGCCTTCCGCCCCACGCAAACCCCTACGGCTGCCCCAAAATCAGCAGGACGAAAATCAGTAGGAGAAGCGAAGTTGAGCACGCAAACCGGACGCATCGAAGGGCTACAGGGTAAAAATATCCGAGCGGGTTGGCGCATCGGCCAGATGGGCTGGGTGGCGTTGACTCTCTTTTCGTTGGCGGTGATTGCCTTCCTGGCCTTTTACAACCTCACCGACTACCCGCGCACCTGGTTCGATGAAGGATCACACCTGCACGTGCCCAAAGCGCTGGTGACGATGGGCGTCTACGCCGACTACAGCAGTGAGGGGCTGCGCCACTTCGGCCCCACCATCGGCGTCGGCCCCACGGTGATGCTGCCGATTGCTGCCGTCTTTCAAGTTTTCGGCATGGGGCTGTTCGAGGCGCGGCTGGTGATTGTCCTCTACATGCTGGCGGCCATCGCCGTCTTTTTTCGCCTGGGCCTCACCTTCGGGGATCGCCGCTTCGCCTGGATCGCCGCCGCCCTGGTGGTGACGTCGCAGGGCGTGTCGCTGGTCTACTACGGGCGGCAGGTGCTGGGCGAAGTGCCGGGGCTGTTCTTCCTGCTCAGCGGGCTGGTGATCTGGTTTGCGGCAGGCGAACGCGCCGGCTATGGGCGGCTTTTCCTCATCGGTCTGCTCTTTGGGCTGGCTGTGGTGACGAAGAACCAATATTTGCTGCTCATGGTGCCCACCATCGGCATCGCCTGGGTGGCGAACCTGATCTACTACCGGCTAATGCCGCAGCGCTTTTTCATTGTGCCCGGCATCGTCATGGGCATTTGTTACGCGCTCTGGCAAGTCTACATTGTGCTCTACCTTGGCCCGGCCACGGCCATGGAAAATCTCACCCTGCTGCGCAACGCCACGGCGGGCGCGGCGTTGGTCTTTTCGCCGGAGTTGATGAAACAGAGCTTCGCCCAGCTTTTCGGCCTGAACCTCTACCTGGGCTGGCTGCTGCCTGCGCTGCTCTACGCCTTCTTCCTGGCGCTGCCACGTGAACGCAAGGCGCAGTTGTGGGGGATCCTGGTGATCTTTGCCGCCTTCAACCTGCTCTGGTATGTGGTGGCTTCGGTGGGTTGGCTGCGCTACGCCTTCGCCGGTCTTGTCTTCGGCGGGCTGTTTGTGGCCCGGCTCTTTCTCGACCTGATGGGTGGCGCCGAACGCCGTTTGCCCCGCCTGGGCGAAATCTGGCGCACGCCGGTGAGCGGACAGGTCGGCCCGGCGTTGCAGGCGACGATGGGGCTGATCCTGGCGGCGATGATCGCCCTGCCCCTGGCCCAATCGGCCTGGGACACGCTGCGCCCCGGCGCAAACACGCCGATGATCATGGCCCGCTTTATGGACGAGCAGGTGCCGCTCGACGCCCTGGTGGAAACGTGGGAACCCGAAATGGGCTTCCTCACCGATCACAAGTACCACTACCCGCCCGCCGGGTTGCTCAACACCGCCGTCGGCTACATCTGGCTCGACGGCCCGCCGCCTGCCGACTTCTACGACTTCGTGCAGACGGAGTTGCCCGATTACGTGCTGGTGGGCGAGTTTGCACGCTGGGTGGATCTCTACCCCCAGGAGACGCTGGCCGAGTCCTACACACTGGTGACCCAGGTCGGCGCTTACGAACTCTACGAACGGTTAGACCGGTCTCAACAGGGCAATTGACCCTGTTGAGACTTTCCGCTTGGAAGCAAAAGCAGTGATTGGTGAACCAATCACCAATCACCAATCAAACCAGGAAGTGCAACATGCGCAGTCGAAGACAGGTTCAGCAGAAGATCCAATACGGGCTACTCAGCGTCATCACCATACTTTCGCTGCTCTTCGGCGCGTTTGTGCAGATCAACCGCGCAGACGTGCAGTACGCCGAAGTGCAGAAGCCGGCCCAGGTGGTGACGGTTGGCCCGACCCCGATTTTGCTCGTGGTCAACGATGGCGGCCCCTCGCCGTTTGGACGCTACCTGGCCGAGATCCTGCGCGCCGAAGGGTTGAGCTACTTCGATGTGGCGAATCTCAGCGCCGTCACCGCGCCGCAGATGGCGAACTATGGGCTGGTCATCCTCGCCGAGACCACCCTCAGCGCAGGACAGGCTTCCCTGTTCAACGCCTATGTGGCCGACGGTGGACGCCTGATCGCCATGCGCCCCGATGCCCAGATCGCCGCTCTCTTCGGGCTGGGCAGCAGCGCGGGGACGTTGAACAGCGGCTACATGCAGATCAACGTCAATGCCACGCTCAACGGCGATATCCCCGGCCAGGGCTTGCCTTCGACGACAATGCAATTCCACGGCGGCGCCACGCTGGCCACCGCCCAATCCGGCGCGACGGTGCTGGCGCAGCTCTACAACAACGCCGCCACGGCTGCGGGCTACCCTGCCGTGGTGGCGGGCAGCAACGGCAAGGCGATTGCCTTCACCTATGATCTGGCGCGCACCGTGGTCTACATGCGCCAGGGCAACCCAGCCAACGCCAACGTCGACACCGACGGCGACACTGTCCTGCGCACCGTGGATCTCTTCCAGGCCAATCCCGGCGCGGGCTACCCCAATCCCTGGGTGGATCTGGACAAGGTGGCGATTCCGCAGGCCGACGAGCAGCAGCGCTTCCTGGCGCGGCTTGTGCAAAATCTGCTGGCCGACGCCCTGCCGCTGCCGCAGCTCTGGTACTTCCCCGGCACAGCCAAGACGGTGATGATCCCCCACAGGGGACGCGCACGCCAACCCCACCAGCTATTACCAGGGGCTGATCGACAGCATCGCGCCCTACAACGCCGACATGACCTTCTACCTCTCGCCCGCCGGGGAACCCAACAACGCCTCGGTGCAAGGATGGCAAGCACTCGGTCACAGCTTCGGCATCCATCCCTACGCCTTCACCCCAGGCAATTTGGCGCCAGGCTACGGCCAGGCGATGCAATGGTTCCAGAACCAATATGGCGAACTGCCCTCGCGCACTGTGCGCAACCATCAGGTCGCCTGGTCGGGGTGGACAGACGCGGCGGTGACGGCTTCGCTACACGGCATGGCGATGGACACCAACTTCTACCACTGGGGCCCCTGGCTACAGAAGCAAAACGGCACCTGGGTGCACGGTTACATCACCGGTTCGGGCCAGCCCATGAAGTTCATGAGCGCCGACGGCACGCTGATCCCTGTCTTCCAGCAATTGACCCAACTCGTCGACGAGCAGTTGACCGAGTTCAACCAGCGCTTGACCGCACCACAGGCCATCGCCGTCTCGCAGCAGATCATCGACGCCAGCCTGGCCGGCAACTACGCCGCCCTGATGACACAGTTCCACGTCGATTACTACTACCCGCCCAGCAGCGAATGGGCGCAGGGGACATTGGCCTACGCCAACCAGCGCGGCGTGCCCATCCTGAATGCCGACGACTGGCTCACCTTTGTCGAGACCCGCTACGGCGCAAACTATACGAACCTGGCCTGGAATGGGGCGACGAAGACATTAAGCTTCAACCTGAATGCCCCGGCGACCGCCGGCATCAACCTCACCACCATGCTGCCCCTGAGCTACGGCGGCGGCAGCCTGAGCACGGTGACGGTGGACAACGCTGTGGCCGGCTTCACCGTGCAGACGATCAAAGGCGTCGACGTGGCCTTTGTCAATGCAAGCGCCGGCCAGCATCAGGTGACAGCCGTCTACGATGGCGCGCCGATTCCGCCCACATCAACGCCCACACCTGTCACGCCCACGGCGACGCCCACCAGCACACCCACGGCGACAGCCACCGCCACCGGTTCACCGGTTGCGCCGACGGCAACCAATACCCCCACCGCCACCCCGGTGCCACTCTTCGATCAACCGTGGATTCACATACCGGGCATCTGTGCCGGTGTCAGCGGCGCGGTGTTGTCGATTCCGAGCACGGCGTGTGGCGGCGGCGGCACCTCTTTTGACGCATCGCAGGTCTTTGCGCCTTCGGTGATCAAAGACCTGGCCAGCAGCGCCGCCCCCTGCCCCGGCATTGCCAATGGCAGCACCTGCTACCGCATGTGGTACAGCGGCGACGGCCCCAATGGGATCGACCGCATCGGCTATGCCGTCTCGCCCGACGGCATCAACTGGACACGCGTCCCCGGTCCTGGCTCCGGCGGCAGCGTGCTGGGCGTCGGCCCCAACAGCTTTGAATCCAACGGTGTGGCCTATCCAATGGTCATGAAAGACGGCAGCCTCTACCGCATGTGGTACGCCGGTTACGGGCCGAATTACATCGACGGCATCGGCTACGCCACCTCCACCGACGGCGTCAACTGGACGCGTGTCTCCGGCCCATTGGGTGGCGCTGTGCTGATTGCCTCCGGCGTCAACGGCACCTTTGACCGCGACTATGTCAACACGCCCTTCGTCCTCAAGGACATTGCCACCACGGCGGCGCCCTGTGCCGGTATCGCAGCCGGCGACACCTGCTACCGCATGTGGTACGAAGGGGTGAACAACGAGAACGGCTACATCTTCCGCATCGGCTATGCCACCTCGCCCGACGGCATCAACTGGACACGCGTCCCCGGCGCGGATCCAACAGGGGCGGCGCTGGGGCGGGGCACAGCCGCGTTCGAAGCCAACTCGCTGGGCGTTCCCATTGTGCTCAAGGAAGGCCCGATCTACCGTATGTGGTACGAGGCCAAAGACTTTAGCGACCGCTTCACCGTCGCCTATGCCACCTCCACCGACGCCGTGAACTGGAATCGTTTCAGCGATCAGGTGTTAAGCGGCGCCGACGATCCGGCTGTCTTCGTGCCGGATGATATCTGGGCGGCCTCGGTGCTCAAAGACGGGCTGACCTACAAAATGTGGTACAGCGCATCGACCCAGCCCTTCTCGCAGAACATCGGCCACGCCCAGATGACGCCTGGCACACCGTTGCAGAATCTGGTGATCAGCCACAGCGGCCCCAACTACACCATTTCGTTCACCACCAACCAGATTATCCCGGCGGACGGCATTGTGTTGATCACCCTGCCTGAAGAGATTCAGGCGGCTCAGATGCAGGCGGGCAGCCTGAGCGGTTTCCAGGCCGGCGCTACGCTGGCAGTGCAACTTAATGGAGCCAGCAACGGCACGCAGGCGCAGACCACACGCCCGGCCCTTGTGATCGAACTTGCGTCGCCCGAACAACCCGGCGCCAAGAGCCTCACCTTTACCCTGAACAGCGGCGCTTTCAGCCCGGCGCCGGTGCTGGTGCAGACAATGGACATGGTCGGCGTCATTGAAGGCGCCGGTGCAGAACTGCCTATGGATGGCGTGCCGACCGCCACGCCCACAACGCCGCCCACGGTGGCGCCGCCCACTGCCACGCCCACGCCCACCAGCACAGGCGCTGTCCAGCCCACGGCCACCCATACACCGGTGACGCCCACCGCCACAGCGACGCCGTCGGGTAACACCGTCATTCACACCACCTTCGCCGACTTTAGCCCGTCCTGTGTGGCGACGAACGGGAGCATGGTGGGCGGCATCGGCAACGGTTCGGTGCTCTTGGCCGGCCAATTCGCCGACAACTTCGCCGGCGCAACATTGGACGGTGTGCGCTGGGCCGCGGGCAGTTGGAGCGGCGGCGCGTACTCGCCCACCATCACAAATGGACGGCTCTCGTTGGGCGACGCCGGCGGCGCCTGGGTGCGCTCGCAGCAGACCTTCACCCGCGGCGTGATGGAAGCCACGGCGGAGTTCGGCGCCGGTACATTCCAGCACATCGGTTTCGCCAGCCAGGATTTCAGCGGCAATCGCTACTTCATCTTCAGCACCTTCAACGGCAGCAGCACGCTCTACGCACGTGTCAACAACAACGGCAGCGAGCAGCAGATCAACCTGGGGCCGCGACCGGTTGGGCTACGCCAATACCGCATCGAGTGGACGGCGCTGGACGCGGCCAATGATCAGGTGCGCTTCGTGCTTGACGGCCAGGTTGTGGCTACGGTAACGGTGGCCAACGCCGGCGCGGCCAATTTCCACGTCTACTTCTCCAACGCCACCACCACGCCGTTGACGGTGGATGCGATCTCTGTCACCCCGGCCTATGCGAGCAACGGCAGCTTTACCAGTTGTGTCCTCGACGCCGGCAGCGGCAACGCCTGGCAGTCGATCAACTGGCAGGCCGCCGTGCCCGCCAACAGCGGGCTGGCGGTGCAGGTGCGCACTTCGCTCGACAACCTGAGCTGGAGCAACTGGAGCACGGTTGCCAACAGCGGCGACGCCGTGACACCGCTGGGCCGGTACATGCAGTATCAACTCTTGCTCTCGTCGGCAGACGGCGTCTCGTCGGCGCAGGTCAACGAGGTTAGCGTGCAATTTGGGGCGGCATCGCTGCCTACCGCAACGCCGACGCCGCTGGTCACCGCGACGGAGACGGCAACCGCAACGGCGACGACGGCGGCCAACACGCCCACGGCGACGGCCACCGCAACCAATACAGCAACCGCCATCCCAACTGCAACGCCGACGCCGGCGGGCAGCCTCGTCACCCACACCAGCTTTGCCGATTTCGGCCCGGCCTGTGTGGTGACAGACAACACCATTGCCGGCGGTGTGGGCAACGGCGCGGTGACGTTGACCGGTCAATTCGCCGACGGCTTTGATGGCGCTGCCGTCCTCAACGGCGCGCGCTGGGCCGCGGGCAATTGGGCGGGCGGCGCTTACGCGCCCACAATCGCCAACGGGTTGCTCTCGCTGGGCGACGCCAACGGCGCCTGGGTACGCTCACAGCAGACCTTCACCCGCGGCGTGATGGAAGCCACGGCGGAGTTCGGCGCAGGGCCGTTCCAGCACATCGGCTTCGCCAGCCAGGACTTTAGCGGCAACCGTTACTTCATCTTCAGCACCTTCAACGGCGACGGCAACCTCTACGCCCGTGTCAACAACAACGTCAGCGAGCAGCGGATCAACCTGGGGCCGCGCCCCACAGGTGAGCAGGTCTACCGCATTGAGTGGAACGCCGTGGACGCGGCCAACGATCAGGTGCGCTTCTTCATCGACGGCGTCCTTGTCGCCAATATCACGGTGACCAATGCCGGCGCGGCCAACTTCCATGTCTACTTCTCCAACGCCACCACCACGCCATTGACGGTAGACGCTGTGCATGTGGCCCCGGCCTACAACGGCAACGGCAGCTTCACAAGCTGCGCCCTCGACGCCGGCAGCGGCAACATCTGGCAGTCGCTGGCGTGGCAGGCCGATCTGCCCGCCAACACCGGCCTCACGGTGCAGGTGCGCACCTCGGCAGACGGCGTCAACTGGTCGGCGTGGAGCACGCTGGCCGCCGGCGGCGACGTCATTGCAACCGCGGCGCGCTATCTCCAATACCAATTGTTGCTCTCTTCCACCGACGGCGTCAGCACACCGCAGGTGAACCAAGTGAGCGGCAGCTTTGCCCCCGGTGTCGCTGCCACCGCAACGCCGCCGGCAACTGCAACACCCACAGCAACCACAACTCCGGCGCCGGCCACCAGCACGCCGGTTGGGCCGCTGACATTCTATCTGCACAACGCACCCAGCCCGGCAACAGCCGACACCGCCTCCCAGGCCATCCTGCCGATGGACACAGTGCAACCCACCGGCAGCACGCTCTACAATTACGACACCAATCGTGACGGCGCCGCCGGTCTGCTGATTGCCAAAGGCGGCAACAGTGCAACCGAAAGCGATCTCACCAAAGTGCAGCAGTGGACCTCGTCAAGCTTTGAGGCTGCGAGTGTGCTGAACGGTGCGCCGCAGTTGATTTTGTGGAGCGCCATCAAAGATTTTGCCCTGGACAAGGCCGGCGCGTTTGAAGCAACCATCGCCGCCACCAACGGCACGTCGACGGCATGGACATACACCCAATCCGTCTCAGCCGCGCCCTGGCAGAACGGCACGGCGTCCTGGGTGGAGCGCAGCGCCCTCTTCCCGACGATCAACGCAAGCATCCCGGCGGGCTACTGGATCAAGTTGACCATCAGCGTGCCCGACATATCTGACGACGACATGTGGTTCGCCTATGACACAAGCAGCTATGCCGCCCGCCTGATCTTGCCCATCGCCCAGCCGGCGGCCACAGCTACGGCCAGCGCCACAGCAACGTCCACTGCTACTGCTACCCCAGCGCCGCCGACGGCAACGCCGACGCCGGTCAGTGTGACGGTGACACAAACCACGTTCGCCGACTTCAGCCCGTCCTGTGTTGTGACGAATAACACCATTGCCGGCGGTGTGGGCAACGGCGCGGTGACGTTGACCGGTCAATTTGTAGACGCGTTCGATGCAACCACGTTGAACGGTGCGCTCTGGGCATCGGGCGACTGGAACGGCGGCGCTTACACGCCGGCCATCAGCAACGGCCTGCTGTCGGTGGCCAATGCCAACAGCGCCTGGGTGCGTTCGCAGGTGAACTTCACCCGCGGCGTGCTTGAGGCAACGGCGACCTTCGGCGCAGGCCCATGGCAGCATGTCGGCTTCGGTAGCCAGGATTTCAACGGCAATCGCTACTTCATCTTTAGCACCTTCAACGGCGACGGCAACCTCTATGTCCGCGTTAACAACAACGGCAGCGAGCAGCGCATCAACCTTGGCCCAGTACCGGTGGGCGCACATGTCTACCGTGTCGAGTGGAACGCCCTCGACGCCGCCAACGATCAGGTACGCTTCCTGGTTGACGGCGCGCTGGTGGCCGATGTCACGGTGCCGAACGCCGGGGCGGCCAACTTCCATGTCTACTTCTCCAACGCCACCGCCACGCCGTTGACGGTGGACGCTGTTCATGTGGCCCCGGCCTACAGCGGCAGCGGCGACTTTACAAGCTGTGTCCTCGACGCGGGGAGCGGCAACGGCTGGCAGTCGCTTTCGTGGCAGGCCGACCAGCCTGCCAACACCGGCCTCACCGTCCAAGTGCGCACCTCGGCAGACGGCGTCAACTGGACGGGGTGGAGTGTGCTCAACGCCAGCGGCGATCCGGTTGGACCGCCGGGACAGTACATGCAGTATCAACTGTTGTTGTCTTCGCTAGATGGCGTCAGCACGCCGCAGGTCAACGAGGTCACCGTCGCTTATGCGGCGGTGACCTCGCCTGATCCGCCGACGGCGACGCCGACGAATACACCCGTCCCTCCTACGCCAACGTTCACGCCGACCAGCACGCCGACAGCCACGAATACTGCAACGCCCACGAATACTGCAACGCCCACGAATACTGCAACGCCTACGAATACTGCAACGCCCACAAATACGCCGACAAATACGCCGACAAATACAGCAACACCAACAGCAACGTTCACGCCCACAAATACGGCTACGCCCACAAATACGGCTACGCCCACGAATACTGCAACGCCGACAAATACGCCGACAAATACAGCAACACCAACAGCAACGTTCACGCCCACAAATACGCCAACGCCGACCCATACACCGACGCCGACACCGACGCCAATCAGCATTACAAATGGCCTTTACGGCTACTGGCCCTTTGACACCAACGCCAACGATGTCAGCGGCAACGGTTTCAACGGCACATTGACCAACGGCGCGGCCATCAACACCACATCGAGCACCAACAGGATCGGCGCCGGTAAAGTCAGCCTGGACGGCATAAACGATTATGTCAACCTCTCCAACCGTGTCAGCAGTTTTCAAGGTCTGACCCAAGGCACGATCGCCGCCTGGGTACGCCCCACGGCATCGCAGACAGGTGTGATCTTCCAGGTGGCCGATCAAGGGGACAGCGACTCGCGGCTGGCGCTGATTTTTGACATTGATGGTTCACTCGATTTCTACATTCGCGACGGCCTCACCACCTATTTGCGCGTCAACACCAATCCTGGGCGCATTCCGCTAAATACGTGGACCCACGTTGCCGTTAGCGTGGACAGTACAGGCAACAGGTTGTATGTCAACGGCGTGCAGGTCCCCACTTCCAGCCTGACCTACTTGACCGGCACCAGCGCCACCAATCGCTTTATTGATGACGTGACACAGCTCGACTACATGGCCTGGGGCGCACACCACTACAATTCGTTGACTTTTGCCAACCGCTTCCGCGGCTTTATCGACGACGCCCGTGTCTACAACCGTCTACTCACCGACGCCGAAATGACACTGCTCAACGGCTTCAACGGCTCGGCGGCATCGGCGATTCCAACCAGCACACCGGCGCCTGTCACACTCTGTCTGGCGGCGCCGTTGGGCACAGCCAACGACTTTAACCTCTTCACCTTGAACAGCGCCACCGCCTTTTCGGGCAGCACCCTGGGACGGGCAGCCATCGGTGGCTCGGCGAACCTGAGCAATTACGCCTTCGGCCTGTCGCTCACCAACTCCGCCGGCCAACGTGACGATCTCATCGTGCAAACAGCCCTCACCTACAGCGGTGGACAGGTCTACAACGGCAACATTGTCCACGGCGCCGGCGCTTCGATTCGCTCTGATGTGTTGGTGCCGAACGGCACAGTGCGCCAGGCGACGATCTTCAACATCGCCCAGGTGACCACCGAACTGCGCAACCTTTCCACTCGGCTGAGCCAGTTGACGGCCAACGGCGTGAAGTCAACCGCCGATGGGGCACTCACGCTCACAGGCAGCAACAATCTACGCAACGTCTTCTCGGTGAGCGCCGCCGAATTGGCACAAGCCTGGGGTCTCTTCATCAACATCCCAACCGGCTCCACTGCGTTGATCAATGTCTCTGGCGCCACTGTGTCGCTTTCCGACAAGTCGATCTACATCAACAATATCAGCAGCGACATCACGCCGAATCAACAGGGTGTGCTCTTCAACTTCCACCAGGCCACCTCGTTGACGGTGAACGACATCAGCGTCAAGGGCAGCATTCTGGCGCCGCTGGCGTTGCTCAACTTGACCAACGGTCAGATCAACGGCAGCGTTATCGCCAATCAATTGAGCACAAACAGCGCAGAGATTCGCAATTATCGCTTTACCGGGTGTTTGCCACAGTAGTGGACGGCGAACGCTCGATGATGCTGCGCAATCTCGCGTACTCAACAACTTATGTCGTCTGCTATAATCCGTATTGAATTTATGACTCTACTGTATATAATCCGGCTTCTCGCCAGGATGGAATTGCCGCAAACGATACAGAAGCCAGACGCTTTGCAGTGGAGTGATTTTATTTCGCTTTTCTTATTCCCCTGTTTTTTGTTCAAGGAGTCAACTATGGCTGAGGTATTGGTCACCGGCGGTGCAGGTTTCATCGGAACGCATGTCGCCCGAGAGCTGTCCACAATGGGTCATCAGGTAACAGTGTTGGACGATCTAAGCGGCGGGTTCCGTGAAAATATCCCCGCGGATCAGCATTTTGTGGAAGGCAGCATCACCGATCACGCGCTGCTGGCCCGTCTTTTCGACGAGCATCAGTTTGAGTACGTCTATCACCTGGCCGCCTACGCCGCCGAAGGTCTCAGCCACTTCATTCGCCGTTTTAACTACACGAACAACCTGATCGGTTCGGTCAACCTGATCAATGAGTCGGTGAAGCACAACGTGCGCTGTTTCGTCTTCACCTCGTCGATTGCCGTCTACGGGCCGGCACAGTTGCCCATGCGCGAGGAGACGCTCCCCGTCCCTGAAGATCCCTACGGCATCGCCAAACTGGCCGTGGAACAGGATCTCAAGGCTGCGCACCACATGTTCGGGCTGAATTACGTCGTCTTCCGCCCCCACAACGTCTACGGTGAATTTCAAAACATCGGCGACAAATACCGCAACGTCATCGGCATCTTCATGAACCGGCTGCTGCAAGGATTGGACATGCCCGTCTTCGGCGACGGGGGGCAGACCCGCGCTTTCACCTACGTGGGCGACATTGCCCCCCTCATCGCCCGCTCGGTGACAGTGCCCGAAGCCTACAACGAAGTCTTCAATGTGGGCGCCGACACTGTCACCACTGTCAAGGATGTGGCGCTGGCTGTGGCCGATGTCATGGGCATGGCAGCCAACATCAGCTATCACGAAGCGCGCAAAGAAGTGCAACACGCCTACAGCGATCACAGCAAAGTGCGCCGTGTCTTCGGAGAGAAGCGCGAGACGCCGCTGCGCGAAGGCTTGCAGTGTATGGCCGACTGGGTGAAGACGGTGGGCAGCCGCCAGAGCCAGGATTTCAAAAACATTGAAATCGCCCAGAACTTGCCCAGCCGCTGGGTGACAAACAAATGACCCCGGCGCGCAACCTGCGTCTGCTCATGCTCTTGCTGGTGCTGGCGCTGTTGACACCAACCAGATCGACCCCGACCTTTGCCACGCCCGCAGCCCAGGCGGCGTTGCTGGAAGGATTTGAGGGCGTGCCGGCGCAGTGGCAGATCCAGGTGGACGTGGGCGGCGGCGGCAGTGTCACCCGCAGTGGGGCGCAGGCGGTGGAAGGGAGCTTCGCCGCCCTGGCCGCCACCAACGCCGCCAATGGACAGGCCCAGGTGCGCGGCGCGCTGACCGATTCCGCGCGCAACTGGGGTGAACGTCCTGGCGTGTGGCATTGGCAACAGGCCGCCGTCTACCTGCCCTCTGCCACGGTGGCGCAGTTAAGCGGCGGTGAATATCTGACACTGGGGGGCATGTGGCCCAGCGCCGGCGGCAGCGCCGGTTGGTGGTTGCAGGTGCGCCAGAACGGGAATCTCTACGTCTCGGGCTACGACGCCGACGGCACATTGCGCACCTTCTTCATCTACGCGCAATTCCCCCTGGATCGTTGGGTGCAATTGGAGATCGGCCTGCACAGCCAGAACGGCCCCGGCGTCAAACGCGCCTTCGCCTTCCTCCTCGACGGTGACTTTCACGGCTGGTATCACCAGGGGCGCCTGGCCGGGGAAGTGTATAACCGGGCGGCAATGGGCATCCTCGCCACCAACAGCGCCGACCCGCTTGCTGTCTACGTAGACCAGTGGCGGGTGGTCACCGACGGCGCTTTCCCTGGCGGCGCGGACAACCGATCCACGTCATCGCTACAGACGCAGGACTACCGGACACAGAGCGGCGTGCAGTGGCAGATCGATTGGTCGACCTGGAAGAACGATCTGCGCATGGACGCCCAGGCCGGTCTCTATTCGGCCAGCGACCGTCTGCAATCGGGGCGCAATCTGGATCGCATGCCCGATCTGAGCGAAGGCTGGGCCGAAATCGAAATCGACTGGCCGCAGGGAACGCCGTCCCTCGCGCCCAGCAGCTATTTCGGGCCGATGGTGGGCTTTCGCAAAGAGATCAACCGCGAAGAAAATCTCGAAATCATCCCCATCGGCATGGGCGGCGGCAACGTGGATCTCGTCTTCGAAGCGTGGACAGGATCACCCCTGATCCTGGCGCGCTGGCCACTGCCCGAAGCATCCATCGGCGGCACCCACATCCCCGAACCCGGCGACATCATCCGCGCCATCTGGCAGCAGGTGAGCGCCAGCGATCTGCGTGTGCGCGCCGACTACTACGACGCCAGCCAGGCGCGCTGGTATCGCGATGTCATCGACCACACCTTCAACGCAAGCAGCGTCGGCAACGGCAATTTTGGGCCTGTCAACTACAACGACGGCTTCCACACGGCCTCGTCTATCACCATCGACAGCCCCCAATATTCGATCCGCCGCTTCACCGTGGGCACACTGGACACGCTGAACCAGACGCCCACACCGACGCCCACCGCTACAAGCGTCCCCGCGGCCACAGCGACAGCAACAGCCACGGCGACAGCCACAGCAACAGCCACAGCCACGGCAACAGCCACAGCCACGGCAACAGCCACAGCAACGAGCACCCCAACGGCGACGAGCACCCCGCCATCCGGCCTGCGTGGTGACTGCAACGGCGATTCGACGGTAGACGCCGCCGATCTGGCCGCCATCCTCCTCGAAACCAGCGACGGCGACGGCGTGAACTGGCTCAACGCGCCCGGCGGCACCTTCGCCGGCAGCCCCATCGGCTGCGACGCCAACGGCGACACCCGCATCGACAATGCAGATCTGGTGGGTGTGGTGGCGATTGTGGTTGGGGAGTAGGGATCGGGGATTTGGTCTCTTAACCATTGAAAGGAAAACTACATGAACCTGGCCGCCACGGCAAAACGACGGCTGCTGCTTGCCCTGTTGGGCTTTGTTCTCTTGGTTTCTACGCTCACGGTTGCGGCTTTTTCTGCCCCGATTTCGTCTAACCCAATCAGCTCCAACCCAGCCGAGAGCGCCGCCACACCCACGTTGAGCGTCGGCAGCGGCATCACCGTCACCTATGGCATGACAGTTGAGATCCCGTTGAGCCTCAACAGCGACGGCGTGGCGATTGCCGCCGCCGCCTTCACCTTGAACTTCGACCCAGAGTGTCTGCAATTCGACACAACCGACAGCAACAGCGACGGCATCCCCAACAGCATCACAACGGCGCAGGCGGGCTTCAGCCTGGGCTTCAGCAGCGCCGCCGCGCAGACAGGCGCGCTGCGCTTCGTCCTCTTTCCCGCGGCGGCAGCGGTGCCGTTGCCCGCCCTCGCCGATGGGGATCTGCTCACCGTCGCCTTTCAAACACGGTGCGCCGCCGCCACCACACTGACGTTGAGCAACGCCTCTTTTGGCAACACCGCCGGCAACAGCGTGGCAGGTGGCACTGTCCCCGGTACGGTGACCATCAGCGCGCCGCCCGGTCTGCGCGGCGACTGCAACGCCGATGCCGCCGTAGACGCCGCCGATCTTTCGGGGCTGATCCTGGAGATCTTCGACGGCGACGGCGGCAACTGGCTGGATGCGCCCGGCGGCAGCTTTGCCGGCAACGCCGCCGGTTGCGACAGCAATGCCGACACGCTGATCGACGCCGGTGACATGGCCTGCACCCTGCGCCTGTTGGTGGAGGGCAGCGGCGTGCAGTGCAGCGCCGGCCAGGGGACAGGCGCAGCTGTCCTTTCTTTGCCGTCGCGGCTGAACGCCGCCCCCGGTCAACTGCTCCAGATCCCGGTGACCTACCAGAGCGACGGCTACAGTGCGTCGACGTTGACCTTTGCCATACGCTTTGATGCGGCGCGCCTCACCTTCGCCGCCGAAGACGGCGACGGCGACAAGATCCCCGACGGCCTCGAACTTTCGATACCAGCCGGCTTCGACAGCAGCGCCGTTGTGGTGGGCGGGAATGAGATTCGGATCAGCGTCTACTCGCCCACGCTGCGCCGCCTGCCCGACGGCGCCCTGGCCACGGTCACCTTCAACGTGCGCGACAGCGTCGAGGTCACCGCGGACGAGGCGGCGCTTCGCTTCAGCCATGCCGCCGTCAACTCATTGGGCGCAGACAACGGCCACAGCCTCCCCCTCCTCGCCTCAGGCATCCTCTACCTGCTGCCGGAGGAGAATGATCAATTGATCTTCTTGCCTGCCGTGGCGCGGTAGGATTGTGGTGCGTGGTGCGTGTACCAGTAGAGGATGTGAATGAACATTGGGGTGTTCTTTTTGTGGACACGGATTGGGAGGAACACGGATTTTAGGTTAGAAATCCGTGTTCCTCCCAATCCGTGTCCACAAAAAAGTTAACCAATACAGGAATCGCCCGCGCCAATGGTACACGCACCACGCACTACGCCCCACGCATCACTCTCCCCTTGATCCGGAATTCTAATAAATTCCTTATGCGATTCACCGCGTCTTTTTTCTATACTGATGACGGAAATCATTACGCCGCCATATAAGACAGAAATACGCAGGACGCGCCCTTTATGACCGAATTTACCAGCACCGTTTTACGAAATTCCGCCTTCAACATGGTGGCCCAGATGGCGATTAAGGTGCTTTCTTTCCTGTTTTCGGTGCTGATTGTGCGGCAACTGGGCGCGGAGACCTACGGCCAGTACGCGGCGATTTTGGCGTTTGGGGCGATGTTCGTCTTTATCGCTGATCTGGGGCTGAGCACCTACACCGTGCGCACGGTGGCCCGTCTGCGCGAGGACGCCGACGGCGCGCAGAAGATCGCCGATCTCTACGCCAACGTGCTGCTCATGCGCTTTTTGCTCTCGATCCTGGCCTCGGCGGTGTTGATCACGGCGGCGTGGCTCACCAATCGCCCGTCGGTGATGATCCTGGCGATTGCCATCAACACCATCGGCCTGCTCATGTACAGCGTCGAAGGCAGCAGCAGTTCGATGTTGGCCGGCTTCGAGCGGCTGGATCTCTCTGCCGGCGCCAAAGTGGCCTACCAGATTGTCTTCATCGCCATCGGCGCGCTGGCGCTCTACCTCGACACAGGCTACTTCGGCCTGATTGCCGCCAACCTCTCCGCCATCGCCGTGATGACCACCATCTGCTGGCGAGGGCTGCGCCGGCTGGGCGTGCGTGCAGGCCGCATCAACGTCAAACAGTGGCTGCCGCTGGTGCGGGCGGCGGTGCCCTTCGGCATTATCGGTTTCACACTTGGGCTTTCGTACAAATTCGACACCGTGCTGCTCAACATCTTCCACGGCGACGCGGTGACCGGTTACTACAACGCCGCCTACAACCTCATCTTTTCCAGCGTCGTCATCTCGAATGTACTGAACACGTCACTCTACCCGTCGCTGGCGCGCCGCGCCGCCACCAGCGCCGACTCACTCACACCAGTCTACGAGCGAGCCTTCCGCTACCTGCTCACCATCAGCATCCCGATTGCCGTGGGTGGGGTGTTGCTGGCGGATCAGATCATCCCCTTCCTCTTTGGTGAGGGGTACGAACCGGCGGTGACGGTGCTGCGCATTGTGATCTGGGTGGTGCCGCTCATGTTCACCAGTGAATTTCTGGGCTACGTGGTGATCATCAACGGGCAGGAACGGCGGGTGGCGCAGGCGGTGCTGATCAGCACCAGTGTGAATGTGGGTGTGAACCTGATTGTGGTGCCGCTCTACGGCTTTGTCGGCGCGGCGATTATGACCTGTGTCACCGAGTTGGTGCTGGTGGCGCAATATCTGTGGATTCTGCGCCAACCCTTCCGCTCACTCGATTGGGGACGGCTGCTGGCGCGTCCACTGGCGGCGGCGCTGTTGATGGGCCTCTGTCTCTTCTTCCTGCGCGGGCTGCCCGTCTATGTCAATGTGCTGGTGAGCATGGCCACCTACGCCGGTTTCCTGCTCGTCCTCGGCGGCGTGGGGCGCGAGGAACTGCAATACATGATGCATCTGCGCCAGGCCAGCGCAGGCAGGAGCGCCAAGTGAAGATCGTCCTTCCCGTGCACCACTTCCCGCCGCGCTACAGCAGCGGCGCGGAACTTTACACCTACCGCCTGGCGCGCGCCCTGCGCCGTCGCGGACATGACGCCCAGGTGGTGACCATCGAGGCCATCGACGAGGGCGCGCCGGATCAATTGACGGTGACGCACGACCACTACGACGAGATCCCCGTGTGGCGCTTGAGCTTCGACATCTTCCGCAGCCCGCAGCGCCGGCTCTGGGATTACGACAACGATCTAATCGAAGCGTGGTTTGTGCGCTTCCTGGCCCAAGAAAAGCCCGATCTGCTCCACTTGCAGGCGGGGTACCTGATGGGCGTCGCGCCTGTCCACGCGGCGACGGCGGCGGGTGTGCCGATTGTCCTCACCCTGCACGACTTCTGGTATCTTTGCCCGCGCCACACGTTGCAGCGGGGAGACGGTTCACTCTGCACCCAGATTCCCGTGGATCCGGCGGGGTGCGCCTGGTGCCGCAAGCTGGAAGAACCGCGCTACCGGTTGGCCGACCAGTTCAGCGGCGGGCTGGTGGGGCAGGCGGTGCAGTGGATCGGCTTGCAGCGCGAGACAGCCGTGATTGCCGACCGCCGCAGCCGTTTGCACGAAGCGCTGCGCTACATCGACGCCGTCATCGCGCCGTCGCACTTCATGGCCGATCAGTTTGCCCCACACGTTGAGGACGAACGGTTGCACGTCCTGCGCTACGGGTTGGAGACGCTTCCCCAGGCGCAGGCCGGTGAGAGTGACCGCGGCGGCGCGTTGCACATCGGCTACACCGGCCAGATTGCGCCGCACAAGGGCGTTCACCTGCTGGTGGAAGCGTTTCGCCTGCTCAAAAACCAGCAGCGCAGCGCCGAACTGCACATCTACGGCGGGCTGGACGCCTACCCGGCCTACGTGGCCGACCTGCGCAAGCTCGCCGCCGAGGATGCGAAGATCCACTTTCACGGGCGCTTCGCCGGGGCGCAGTTGGGCCAGGTGCTGGCCGGGCTGGATGTGGTGGTGGTGCCGTCCACCTGGTACGAAAACAGCCCCTTCGCCATCATGGAAGCGCACGCCGCCGGCAAGCCGGTGATCACGGCGGCGCTGGGCGGCATGGCCGAACTGGTGCGCGCCGAAGTGGACGGTCTCCACTTCCGCGCCGGGGACGCGCGCGATCTGGCGCGTCAACTGCAACGATTGGTCGACAGCCCCAAATTGACGGCGCACCTGGCACAACAGATCCAGCCGCCGTTCAGCATTCAGGCCGAAGTGGATCGACTGCTCCAAATCTATGCTCAAGTACGTCACCTTCCGGCAAAGGGAAAGGTCGCTGCCGTTCTCGAAAACAGCTATCTTCCCCTCCCCGAAGGTCAGCACAGTTAGTCTCTATCCTGAAATTACAGTGCGCAGCCGCACGTCCACTCTACATTGGCCTGATTTGGCAGGCTGCTGTGAATTTCAGGATAGAATCTTAACCAAATTTCAGCACATCAAAAGCATTCCTTGTAAGGTGCATCAAGAGAAAAGTGATCCACGAAGGCACACGAAGATACACGAAGAAAGAAGAAGAAGAAGGAACACGGATTTCAGGATTATCAGGACAGCAGAGCGAAATAGCCTTCTATTTGCTTTCTCTGCCTTCGTGTCTCTTCGTGTGCCTTCGTGGATCAGCAAAATTCTGAAATCTTTTAAACGCTGCGGACAGCAGAAGTCCACCGAAAACCATGACACAGAGCAGATCCACCCAACCGTATGTCATCGCCGTGATCCTCAACACCAGTCGCCGCCAGGACACGCTGGCCTGCCTCGCCTCGCTGGCCGAAAGCCGCTATGCGAATTTCAAGGCGATTGTCCTCGACAATGCTTCTACCGATGGCTCCGTCGAAGCAATTGGCGCGGCCTACCCGCAAGTGGAGATCATTTCGCTCACCGACAACCGCGGCTATGCCGGCAACAACAACGTGGGCATCGCGGCGGCGCTGGCGCAGGGCGCAGATTGGGTGCTGGTGCTCAACGAGGACACGATCCTCGATCCCGATTGTGTAGGACGCATGGTGGCCGCCGCCACGTCGCCGGCTATCGGCATTGTCGGCCCGACGGTCTATCACTACGATGAACCCACTGTCATCCAATCCGCCGGCGGCGCCATGGACAGCAAGCTCAACGCCTGGCATCTGGGCGAGAACGAGCCGGATCGGGGACAGTTCCAGCAGCAGCGCGATGTGGACTGGATCTGCGGCTGCGCCATCATGGTCCACCGCGATGTAATCGCCGAAGTGGGCATGCTTGACGAACGCTTTTTCTACTACTGGGAAGAGACGGAATGGTGTCTGCGCAGCCGGCGGGCTGGCTGGCGGATCGTCCATGTGCCGCAGGCGAAGCTCTGGCACAAGGGCGTGCAGCGCAATTACCGCCCTTCGGCCAATGTCAGCTACTACAACACACGCAACCGGCTGCTTATGTTGCAGAAGCACAACGCGCCGCTGTGGGTGCGTGCCTCGCTCTGGCTGCAAATCGCCCGCACCCTCACCAGTTGGACGATCAAGCCCAAGTGGCGCGATCAGCGGGATCACCGCGACGCCATGTGGCAGGGTGTGCGCGACTACCAGATGGGCCGCTGGGGCAAACGCCCCGCCTGAACCGCCTAACCTCAGGTGCCACGCACTGGCCTGAGGAATGCACTGCTTAGGCTCAAAAGTGGGCCAGTGCGTGGCACCAGCAACAATCAGTAGAAGGACTTTCTATGCGCATCGGCATCGACGCTCGCTACCTTTCCCACGGCCTCGTGGGCGGTGTACACACCTATATTGCACACTTTGTGCCGGCCTTGATCGAGCTGACCGCCGATCACCAGCTTTTCCTTTACGCCGACGACAAGCGCCCGTTCGAGATCGCCGATCTGCCCAATCATGTGACGCTGCGCACCCTGCCCTACCGCAACGCCCTTTCCAGCGTCTACCACGATCTCACCCTGGCGCGGGTGATGGCCGGCGATCAGTTGGACGTGGTCCACTTTCCGGCCAACTACGGTTTCGGCCCGGCAGGCAGCCGCACGGTGATCACCCTGCACGACGCCATCAACATCCTGCCCTGGCGCGAAATTGTGCGCGGACACCGCAAGCAGCCGCGCACCATCGCCATGATGAGCTACCTGCACTGGATGAGCGTCCTCTCGATTCGCAAGGCCGATCTGCTGCTCACCGTGTCGCAGCATGCGCAGCGCGAGATCGCCCACCACAGCGGCCTGCCCCAAGACAAGATCGTGCCCATCCCCCACGCGCCCACCCAGGATCTGCAACGGGTGACGGCGCAAAACGTGCTGGATCGGGTGCGCATCCGCTACAAGCTGCGCAAGTCGTTTGTGCTGGCCGACGGGCTGAAGAACCCCGGCGTGCTGGTGAATGCCTGGCGACGGCTGCCCGCCGCGCTGACAGCCGAACGCGAGATCGTCTTTTTTACCCGGCACGGTGAGCCGCTGCCCGACGTCGACAGCGCCGTGGACGCCGGCATTGCCCGCCGCCTCGTCTATCCCCCGCGCGAGGATCTCATCGCGCTCTACAGCATGGCCGACGCCTTTGTCTTCCCCTCGTGGATCGAAGGCTTCGGCCTGCCCATCATCGAAGCCATGACCTGCGGCGCGCCGGTGATTGCCTCGGATCGGGGTGCGATCCCCGAAGTGGTGGGCGACGCCGGGCTGCTGGCCGACGCCGAAGACGCCGACGGCTTCGCCCGTCATCTCGTGGCCGTGCTCGGTTCGCCCGACGCAGCGGCGGCGCTGCAAAGCCGGGGCTTTCGGCGGGCGGCGCAATATTCCTGGCGCAGCACAGCGCAGCAGATCCTCAACAGCTACCAACGCGCCCTCTTTGCAGGCAGACAGCCTGCCTTTGCACACGGATAGACGCCATGCACATTCTCTTCCTTTCGCGCTGGTTTCCGTACCCGCCCGACAACGGCGCGCGTATCCGCGTTTTCAACCTGCTGCGCCAGCTTGCCGTGGCACACAGCGTGGATCTCGTCACCTTTGCCACAGAGCCGGTACACGAATCTTCGCTGGCGGCGCTGCGCAGCGTCTGCCACCGTGTGGAAATGTTCGCCTATCGCGCGTTCCGGCCTAACAGCCTCAACGCGGCGGCAGGCTTCCTTTCCAGCAAGCCTCGCTCGGTGATCGACACCTACAGCCAAGAGATGGCCGCCGCCGTGCTGCGCCTGCACGCGCAGCAAGCCTACGACGTGGTGATTGCGTCGGAATTTGACATGGCGCCCTACGCGCTGCTTTTGCCGGAACCGGTGGTGAAAATCTGGGAAGAAATCGAATTGGCGACGATCTACGAGAATTTCGCCAAACAGGATCAGCTCCTGCGCCGCCTGCGCCACGGGCTGACCTGGTGGAAGACGTCACGCTATACGAAGGAAACACTGCGCCACTTCCACGCGTGCAGCGTTGTCACCGAAGAGGAAAGACGCATTGTGGGGCCGTTGCGCCCGCCGTCCTGCCCCATCGAGGTGATCCCCAACGGCGTGGATGTGTCCGCCTACAGCGGCGACTTCGGCCCGCCGGCGCCCGATACGCTCGTCTACGCCGGCGCGCTGACCTATCAGGCCAACTTCGATGCCATGGTCTTCTTCATTGGTGAGATCCTGCCGCGCATCCAGCAGCAGCGCCCCCAGGTGCAGTTGACCATCACCGGGCGCACCGACGGCGTGGCGCTGGATCGCCTGCCGCAGAACCGCGCCGTCACCTTCAGCGGTTATGTGGCCGACGTTCGCCCCATCGTGGCCAGGAGTTGGGCCAGTGTGGTGCCGTTGCGCGTGGGTGGGGGCAGCCGTTTGAAGATCCTGGAATCGTTGGCGCTGGGCACGCCGGTGATCGCCACACACAAGGGGGCCGAAGGGCTTACCCTCACCCCCGGCGCGGATCTGCTCATCGCCGACAGCGCCGAAGCGTTCGCCGCCGCCGCCGTGCGCCTGTTGGCGGACGGCGAGCTACGCGCGTCCTTGAGCGGGCAGGGCAGGGCCACGGTGACGGCTCGCTACGATTGGCAGGGGATCGGCCACAAGCTGCGCTCCTTTCTTGATGACGTTGCCGGCGTTACCGGCAAAGATGTGACCGAAGACGTTGCGCTGCGGAGAGAGTACGCATGACCCTGGTTGCCCTCTGGCGCGACAACCTGATCCGCACTTTTTTGCGCATCCTGCCCACACTGTTGCAGGTGGTGGTGGTTTTGGGCTTGATCGGGGCGGCTCTACTCAGCGGGCTGGTGCTGGCCAGTGGGCGCATCGACCCTGAGCTGGTGGCGGCAGCGGCGGTGGGTGGGCTGGGCGCGGTGATCAGCTACCGCATCGGCAGCATGGAACGGGGCATCCTCGGCGTGGCGCTGGCCGGTGGGCTGCTCAACTTCTTCGCGATTGTGCCGCCGGGCACACAAAGCCGCCTGGTGATCAGCCTGCTGCTGGCAATGGCGCTGGTGGGCGTCTGGTTTATGGGCTACCTCGTCAACAAAGATCAAGAACCGCTGAAAGCATCGCCCATCAACCGGCCCATCTGGCTTTTTGTGATGGTGAGCATCGTCGCCTACGGCTGGAGCGTGATCCTGCGCGACCCGCTGGTCTATGTGCCCGGCTCGTTCGTGGTGACACAGTCCGCCGCGCTGCTGGTGAACATCCTTTTGCCGCTGCTGGCGCTGCTGGTGGCGAACAAGTTGATCGAGTTGAAGTGGCTGCGCTATCTGGCCTGGATCATGGTGGGGCTGGGGATGCTGCACATGGTTTCGGTGGAGTTCAACCTGCCCACACAGCAATTGATCCACAACGGATCGCGCGGTCTCTTTTCGACGTGGGTGGCGGGTGTGGCCTATGCCATGGCCCTGCTCGACGAAGAACAGCCGCTGTGGCGGCGCGGGCTGCTGCTGCTGCTGGTGGCGGGCGTGCTCTACCAGACCCTGCTCAAGAATACGCTCTGGCTTTCGGGGTGGATCCCTGTGCTTGTGATCTGCGCCGTGATCACCTTCTACCGCTCAAAGCAGCTTTTCGCCGTGGGCGTGGGGATCGCGCTGCTGATCCTGGCGCTGAATGCAGGCGTGATCTACGAGAGGGTGGTGGTGGCCAATGTCGACGAAGGCGGCACCGAACGGCTGGACATCTGGGCCATGAACCTGGCCCATGTGGCCAAACATCCCTTTTTCGGCATGGGGCCGGCAGGCTACGCCGTCTACAACATGACCTATCACCCGCTCGACGCCCGCTCGACCCACAACAACTATTTCGACGTCCTGGCGCAGACAGGCATCATCGGCTTTTTGGCTTTTCTGTGGCTGCAATGGCGCTTCCTCGTGTTGGGGGTGCGCAACTGCCGCCGGCTGGCGGGCAAACGCAACTTTTCCGCCGCCTTTGCCGCCGTCACCACAGGCGGGGCGGTGGCGGCGATGGTGGCCATGATGTTGGGCGATTGGGTGCTCCCCTTCGCCTACAACCAGACCATCTCCGGCTTCGACAACGCCGCCTACACCTGGATCTTCCTGGGCGGGATTGCGGCACTGGCGCATATTTTGGATCAAGAGGAGGGGATTGGGGATTAGGGATCGGGGACTGGGGACTCGCGCTGGGTCGTACGGGTTTGCGTGGGGCGGAAGCGGATATCGCTTCATGGACGAGTAAGCCTTCCGCCCCACGCAAACCCCTACGCTCACTTTCCCAATCCCCAGTCCCCAATCCCCAGTCCCCAATCCCCTCAAAAGGACACAACATGCTCGATCTCTCAATTATCATCGTCAATTGGAACACCAGGGAGCTGCTGGCGGATTGTATTCGCTCGCTGCAAGAGACGATCTACGATCTGTCCTACGATATTTGGGTGGTGGACAACGCCTCTAGCGACGGCAGTGTGGCGATGTTGCGCGCGCAGTTCCCGGCGGTGCAGGTGATTGAGAACACCGAAAACGAGGGCTTTGCCCGCGCCAACAACCGCGCCATGGCCCGCTGCACAGGACGCTACATGCTGCTCTTCAACAGCGATGCGCTGGCCACCGCCGATTCGGTGCAGGCGTTGATGCGGCTGGCCGAGTTAAAGCCACGCGCCGGCATTGTGGGCGCGCACCTGGTTAACGCCGACGGTAGCTTTCAGGCCAGCTACACCAACTTCCCCAACCTGTGGCAGGAATTTTTGATCCTCACCGGGTTAGGACGGCGCTTTACAGGCTACTGGTATCCCAGCCACGCCGCCGAAGAAGAGGATGGTCCTGTGGCGGTGGATTATGTGGAAGGCGCTTGCGTGCTGGTGCGGCGCAGCGCCTACGAACAGGTGGGCGGACTCGACGAGGGCTATTTTATGTACGCCGAAGAGGTGGATTGGTGCTACGCCATGCAGCAGCAGGGCTGGCAGGTGTGGTATGAGCCGGCGGCGCGGGTGATCCACCTGGGCGGCGCCAGCAGCCAGAACCGGCGCACGGCGCGTGAGGCTGATCTTTACCGCAGCCGGGTGCGCTTCTTCCGCAAACATCACGGCCCCCTCGCCGCCGCCCTGCTCAAAGGACTGATCCTCTCGACGGCAGCGCTGAAGCTCACCGTCCACACGCTCCTGCGCGCCGCCAGCCACGGCAAACGCGGACGGCAGGTGGTCAGTGTGCGGGAGATCACGTCGGCATTGCGGAAGGTGTGATTGGGGACTGGGGACTGGGGACTGGTGATTGGGGACTGGGAGTGTACGTGTAGGGGTTTGCGTGGGGCGGAAGAATTCCTTGCCAATAAAGCGAATCTGCTTCCGCCCCACGCAAACCCCTACGACCCAATCCCCAATCCCCAATCACCAATCACCAATCACCAACCGAGGTGAACATGAAAACTTTTCTACGAAACGAACTGAAGCGCGATGCCGCCCTGATCATCCTCGTGTTGCTGGCGTGTACGGGGTGGATCTTTCCGCGCTGGGCCGATCCAAATCAGAATTCACGGCTGAATATGGTGGTGGCGGTGGTGGAAGATGGCACGCTGCGCATCGACGACTATGTCCACAACACGGTGGACTATGCCAAGGTGGGCGATCACTACTACAGCGACAAGGCCCCTGGCGCAGCTTTTCTGGGGATTCCGGTTTATGCCGGGTTGGCGCTGTTGTTGGATTCGCCGGCGCTGACACCGTTGACCGAGCGACTACAGAACAGTAGCGCCTTCCAATCCACCCTGCGCGAGGACGGCAGCGGCGTCTACGCCGACAAGATCCGCTTTGCGCTGGCGCAGGTGGCGCTGAGCTTTGTGGTGAGCGCGCTGCCTTCGGCGCTGCTGGGCGCGCTACTCTACTTGATGCTGGCCCAGCTGGGTGTGCGTCGCCCCGTGCGCATTGTGACGGTGCTGGCCTATGGCCTGTTTACACCGGCGTTCGCCTACGCCAACGCCTTCTACGGCCATCAACTGAGCGCGGCGCTGCTCTTTGCCGCCTTCTGGTTCATCGCCGGGCTGACGGCGCGGAACGGCGCACCCAAGTTGATCTGCATCGGCCTGCTGCTGGGCTACAGCGTGGTGACGGAATACCCCACCGCTGTGGTGGTGGGTATCCTCTACCTGTACGCTGCCTACCGGCTCTACCGGCTGGGCCGTCCGCTGCAATTGGGGTGGATCACGGCGGCGGGAGCGGTGGTGGCGGCAGGGTGGATGGCCTACAACAACCACGTCTTCGGCGGGCCGCTGGAACTGGGCTACAGCTATTCGGAACTGTGGGTGGATCAACACCACAGCGGCTTTATGAGCCTGTCGCTGCCGCAGTGGGACGCTGTGTGGGGTATCACCTTCAGCGGCTTTCGCGGCCTCTTTGTGATGTCGCCGTGGTTGCTGCTGGCCGTGCCTGGGTTTGTCCACTGGTTCGGGCAGCGTGGACAACGGCCTGAATGGATCGTGGCGCTGGCCTGTGTGGTGAGCATCTTCCTCTTCAATGCGTCGTCGGGCATGTGGTGGGGCGGCTTCGCCGTGGGGCCACGCTACCTGCTGCCCATGCTGCCCTGGCTGGCGCTGGCAGCCGCGTTCACCGTGGACAGGTGGCTGCGCCGCTGGTGGTCCGCTGTGCCGACGGCGGCGATCCTGCTCTGGTCGTGGGCGGCCACGTGGCTGGTGACGTTGGCGGGGCAGGCTTTCCCGCCCGACACCATCCGCAACACGTGGATGGGCTATGTGCGCCCTAGTTGGCAGGCAGGCGACGTGGCGCGCAACCTGGGGACGATCCTCGGTTTTGAGGGCGCCTGGAGCCTCGTGCCTTTGTTCGTCTTCGTGGCGCTGTTGGGGCTGGTGTGGTGGTGGCTGGAACCACGCCGGATTGTGCCGCTTTCACCCCAGCCGGTGATTTCTCAGCAAGTGAAACAAGGAACCCGATGAGCACTACCACTTTTGCAAGCAAACCCCTGGTGAAACCGGCTGCGCGCGCCGCCTCCGAGTGGATCTTCGTGGGGCTTACCATCGTCTTCGTGCTGGCGCTGACCACGCTGCCCTATCTCTACGCCTACTGGACAACCCCGCCGGACAAGGTGTTCATGGGCATGATGCTCAACACGCCCGATCACCTGCAATACTTTTCGTGGATGCGCGAGCTGACCGAAGGCCACCTTTCGGCCAACAAGTTGACGCCGGAACCCAACGCGCCGGTCTTCTTCAACCTGCTCTGGTGGGGCATGGGGCAGATGGGCGCACTGTTCGGGCTGGACTATGCCGGCGTCTACCAGGTTTTGCGCGTGGTGGCGACGGTCCTCTTTTTGCTGCTTTCGTATCACCTTTGCCGCCGCTTTTTGGCCGACACGCTGATGCGGCGGGCGGCCTTTCTGCTCATCGCCTTTGCGGCGGGCTTCGGCTGGGTGCTGATTGTCTTCAAATACACCATCGCCCAGGGTGAACTCTGGCTGCCGCTGCTTGTCTACATCGCCGAGCCGAATTCGTTCCTAAGCATGCTGGGATCGCCCCACTTCACGGCGGCGGCGCTCTACGTTTTCGCCTTCGACCTCGCCCTGCGCGGACAGGAAAAACGGCAGTTGCGCTACGCCGTCTACGCCGGGCTGGTGTCGCTCTTTTTGGGCTGGCAGCACGCCTACGACCTGATCCTCGTCTACGGCATCCTGGGCGTCTACACCGGCATGCTCCTGCTGCGCGACCGGCAGATTCCCTGGTTCATGGTGCAGAGTTTGTTCATCATCGGCATCATTTCGTGGTGGCCGGCGCTCTACTCGGTGCTGCTCACCTCGCTCGATCCGCTGTGGAAGGAGGTGCTGGCCCAATTCGACAACGCCGGCGTCTTCACCCCCAACCTGCTGCAACTGCCCATTTTGCTGGGGCTGACCTTCCTGCTGGCACTGTTTACCCTCTTCCGTGAGAACCCGCTGCGCCTCGAACAGTGGGACAACAACGCGCTTTTCCTGCGCGCCTGGTTTTGGGCCAATTTTGCGCTGATCTACATCCCCACCGACTACCAGATCCACATGCTCAACGGCTGGCAAATCCCGATTGCCATCCTGGCCGTGGAGGGGTTATTCCGCTATGTGCTGCCCGCCGCCCAACGGCTGCGCCCGCGCATAGACGCCCAAAGGCTGCGCCTGGGATTGGTCGCCCTGCTGCTGGCGGCGGTGATCCCCACCAACATCTACCTCTTTCTCTGGCGTTTTGTAGACCTGGGCCGTCACGATTACCCCTACTACCTGTACCAGGACGAAATCGCCGCCATGCGCTGGCTCGATGCCAATGTGGACCCCGACGACGTTGTGCTGAGTTCGGAAGTGGTGGGGCAGTACGTGCCCACGCTCACCGGCGCGCACGCCTACCTGGCGCACTGGGCGCAAACGGTGGACTACTTCAACAAAGTTGACGATGTGAATCGCTTCTTCGCCGCCGACACTCCCCACGCCGACCGCACGGCGGTGATCGACGCTTTTGGGGTGGACTACGTCATTGTAGGGCCGGCGGAACGGGCGCTGGGCGTCGATCCGCTGGTGGACGCGCCTTTCGCGCAGAAGGTCTTTTCGACGCCGCTGGTCAATGTCTATGCCGTACAGGCACGCGAAGGTGCGACGCACGGGTCAGTTCTTGCTGCCCTGGAGACGATGGCTGGACCCGTGCGTCGCACCTTCGCTCTCACATCCAGTCAAAGTCAGTCGTCAATGGCCGTACAGGCTGTGCAGTAAAGAGTAACCCAATGAAGAAGATCCTGACTGTCTTTATCTCTGTCCTGAAATTACAGTGCGCAGCCAGACGTCGGCTTGACATTCGAGTGGCATCGCTGGGCCGCTGTGAATTTCAGGATAGAACTTTACAAAATGGGGCGCGGGGCGCGTTGGCGGCGCTCGTGCTGTTGTGTGCGTTGGCGGCGACGTCTAGCACTTCCTCCGCGCAGACCACAGGCTGGTCGACGCCGATTCCGCTGTCGCCCCCCGACGCCAACGCCTGGTTCCCCGATGTGGCCGTCGACGCCAGTGGACACATCCATGTGGCGTGGGCAGGCGGCATCGAAGGTTTCGACACCGTCTGGTACACCAACAGCGCCGACGGCGTGACATGGGAGCAGCCCAATGACATCGCCGCCTACCCACAAATCGGGATTTCGAGCATTGCCTCTCGCCCGGCGCTGCTGGTGACACAGGACAACATGCTGCACCTGACTTCGTCGAACGATTCGGTCTACCACGCCCAGGCGCGGGTGGATCTGGCCTACTCCGCCGGTTCGTGGACGTCGGCGACGAAGCTCAACGGCGAGAACACCGCCTACTTCACCCGCTCCGCCGCGGACAGCCAGGGGCGCATCCATCTGGTGATCACCGAGAACCTGCGCACGTTGCAGTGCGAAAACTGCTACCACATCTACTATCGCCAGTCCGACGACGGCGGCTATTCGTGGACAGACGCGCTGGACGTTTCGGTGCTGCCCACCGGCGCGGCGAAACCACAGCTCATGGTCGACGCCCAGGACAATGTGCACATGGTGTGGGAGGCCGGTCTGGGCGGCGGCCTGGGTCAGCTTTCGGACCCCACGCAGGTGATGTACGCAGCGTCCTATGACCGGGGGCAGAGTTGGAGCCTGCCGGTTGAACTGGCGAAGCAGAACAACCCGGCCCCGCCCACGATGACAAAAAATGTGTCGCTGGGCATCGACAAAAACAACCTGCTGGTAGCGGTGTGGACGGCGCTGCCCGACGACACCATCCACTTTCAACTTTCGGCGGATTACGGGCGCACCTGGTCCGCGCCACAGCCGTTGCGCGGGCTGTTCAGCACATGGGGCGTCTACGTGGCGCGGCTGGATACGTCGTCGATGGCGCGTGATTCGGCGGGGAACATCCATCTTGTGCTCACCGGGCGGCAGTTGCCCGAACAGAACAGCATCAGCGTCTTTCACCTGATGTGGGACGGTGTGGGCTGGTCGCTCCCCACCGCGATTACGACGCTGGAAGGCGACGTGCCGGAGTGGCCGCGCATTGCCATTGGACAGGGCAACCAGGTGCACGCCGTCTGGTTTGTGCGCGATGAGGCGCATGTGTGGGACTCGGCCAACGGCAACTATCGGGTTTTTTACGCCCGCACCACAGCGATTGCGCCGTCGATTGCGGCGGTGCCCTGGCCTACCGCCACGCCTGTCATCGAGCGGACACCCACACCGGCCCCGCCCACGCCCACGCCGGCCTTCATCGAGCCGACGCTGGCAGCGCCGCCCGTGGAAATGGCCTCGATGGCCGCCATCCAGACCGAAGTGGACGACGTCTGGTTGATCGTCAAGAGCCTGGCGCCCACGTTGTTGGTCTTTGTGGTGATTGGGGTGGCGGTGGTGATGCGGAGAAGGTAGTACTGCGCACTGTAATTTACGGATAGAGCCAAGGCAGACCGCGATGTATTCTATAAACAGACAGTGCAATATCTACGCGACAATAGTATTATGACAACAGTATTATATTAGTAATTATACAGGTCATGTAGAGGTTTGCGTGGGGCGGAAGCAGGTGTCCGCATCATTGGCGAGCATGCCCTCCGCCCCACGCAAACCCGTACGGTACGTCAGCAGTAGAACCGGGATCGATGAATGAAGCTACTTTTTTTGACGCAAGTTCTCCCCTATCCACTGGATGCAGGCCCGAAAGCACGGGCTTATTTTGTTCTCCGCTATCTGGCGCAGCACCACGAGGTGACACTCCTCTCGTTTGTGCGCCCGTCGGATCGAGAAGAGAGTGTGGAGCACCTGCGCTCGTTCTGCGCCGCGGTTCACACCGTCCCCATGATCCGCTCAAAGGGACGCGATCTGCTGCATTTGCTGCGCAGCCTTGGCGCACAGACGCCCTTCCTGATCGCCCGCGATTGGGTGCCCGATATGGCAGAGACGGCGCTGCGCCTGCTCAAACAACAATCGTTCGACGCCATCCACGCCGATCAATTGCCCATGGCCCAATATGCACTGTGGGCCAGGGATCAGATCGCGCAGGAGCCGCGGCCAAAGATCGTCCTCGATGAGCACAATGCCGTCTATCTCATCTTTCAGCGTCTGGCCTCAACCGAGCGCAACCCACTCAAGCGTGCTGTGCTTGAGTTGGAATGGCGCAAGTTGCAGCGCTACGAAGAAAGCATCTGCCGGCAGGTGGACAAAGTGGTGTGGGTCACCCGCCAGGATTGGGAAGCGCTGCACCCCGGCGTCGCCCCCAGCGCCGACGAGCCGGCAGTGATCCCAATTTGCGTCGATCCAGACGGGGTGACGCCCCTCGTCCCTGCGCGGCGGCCGCGCCGGGTGACCTTCCTGGGCGGGCTGCACTATCCGCCCAACGCGCAGGGCATCCTCTGGTTTGCCGAGCATGTCTTCCCTGCCGTGCTGGCGCGGACGCCCGACGCTCTGCTCACCGTCATCGGCAAGCAGCCGCCGCCGGGGCTGCACAAGCTGAACATCCCTGCCGCCAACCTCGAAGTCACCGGCTATGTGGACGATCCCCTGCCCTATTTACACGAGACGGCGGCCTTCCTGGTGCCGCTTTTTGCGGCAGGCGGCATGCGCGTCAAGATCCTCGATGCGTGGATGTGGGGGTTGCCCATTGTGAGCACCACCATCGGCGCCGAGGGGATCGAGATTGCGCCGGGCGAAAACATCCTGATGGCCGACGATGCCGCCGCCTTCGCCGACGCCGTGGTGCTGCTGCTGCAAGATGACGACGCCCGCCGCCAACTGGGCCAAAACGGACGCCGCTGGCTGGAGCACGCTTACAACTGGCGCACCATCTACACCGGGTGGGACAAACACTACCCCAGGACAGAAGCTGATGAAGATCCTCTTTATCGTGCCGTACACGCCGAACCAGATCCGCGTCCGGCCCTATAGCTTACTACGCGAACTAAACCGGCAAGGACACGACATCGTGCTCGCCACGCTCTGGTCGTCGGCGCAAGATCAGGCTGACCTGGCCGCCCTCTCCAACCTGGGGATCGAAGTGGTGGCGCATCCCCTGCCGGCGTGGCGCTCGTTGACCAACGCGCTGCTGGCCGTCCCCTCGCCGCGGCCGCTTCAGGCCGACTATTGCTGGCAGCCGGCGTTAGCCGCCGCCATCGACGACAAGCTGACATCCACCGCTTTCGATGTCGTGCATGTAGAACACCTGCGCGGCGCAGGCTACGGTCTGCACATCCAGCCGCGCGGCGTCCCCGTGGTGTGGGACAGTGTGGACAGCATCAGCCACCTTTTCGCCCAGGCCGCCCAGACCAGCCGCAGCCTGAAAGGACGGCTGATGACGGCGCTGGAACTGAAGCGTACACAGCGCTACGAGGCGTGGCTGTTGCGCCAGTTCAAGCGGGTGCTGGTCACCTCGAAGCATGATCGCCGTGCCCTGTTGGCGTTGCCGGCGCCCGCTGCTGCCGCCCCGTTGCCGCTGGATCACGTGCGTGTGCTGCCCAACGGCGTGGATCTCGACTACTTCAGCGCCAACGCAGGTGAACGAGAGACGGCGTCGCTCGTCTTCAGCGGCAAGATGAGCTATCACGCCAACATCACCGCCGCCATCTACCTGGTGGACGAGATCATGCCGCGCGTCTGGGCCGAACGGCCCGACGTGAAAGTCTATCTGGTGGGCAAAGATCCCAGCGCCGAGGTGCGCCGCCTGGAACGCAGCGCAGGCACAGAGCACGGCGCGGTGATCGTCACCGGCACTGTGCCTGATCTGCGGCCCTTCCTGCACCGTGCGGCGCTGGCGGTGGCGCCGATTGCCTACGGCGCAGGCATTCAAAACAAGGTCCTCGAAGCGATGGCGTGCGCGGCGCCGGTGGTGACCACCCCACAGGCGGTTTCGGCTTTGGATTTGGGCGAAGAGGAAGGCGTTGTGGTGGCAGACAACGCCGGCGCGCTGGCCGGCGCCATCCTTGGGTTGTTGGCCGACCAGCGACGACGCCGTCAACTGGGGCAGGCCGGTCGAGACTACGTGAGCAGACGCCACAATTGGCGCAACATTGTAGCCGATCTCGTTGACGTTTACGCCAACAGCATTGAAGGCGCTGCTGTGACAACGGCGTAGTTGTGCCTCATCAGCTTTAGGAGGTTTTTGTGGATTTACTAGCCTATATCGAGCCGCTTCGCCGTTGGTGGTGGCTGATGATTGTCGCCGTGGTGTTGACCGTGGGATCGAGTTTCTTCTACGTGCGAGAAGTGCCGCCCACCTTCGAAGCCAGCACCACGTTGATGGTAGGCAACGCCATCGAAAGTTTGAATCCCAACAGCAACGAGTTGGCGTTGACACAACAGTTGGCCGGCACCTATGCCAACATCGCCAAACGCAAGCCGGTGCAGGATCGCACCAAAGAAGCGTTGGGCATGGAATGGCTGCCCGAATATGACGCCCGCGTGGTCTGGAATACGCAGTTGTTAGAGATCATTGTAATCGACACCGATCCGCAGCGCGCCCAGATCGTGGCCAACGAACTGGCGCGGCAGCTCATTCTGCAAAGCCCGGCGTCGTCGGAAAACCAGGAAAGCCAGCAGTTCATCCAGGAACAGCTTGATTGGTTGCAGACACGCATTTACGAAACCCAGAGCGAGATCGACGCCGCCCGCATAGAACTGGCCGAATCTTTCAGCGCCAGCCGCATCGCCGAACGGCAGGGCTACATCACCAGCCTGGAAGAAAAACTCAGCGCGCTGCAAGCCAACTACGTCGCCTATCAGGCCAACACCCAACAGGGCGCCATCAACACCATTCGTGTGATTGAGCCGGCGGAGATCCCCACGCGCCCGGCGGACCCAAACAAGGGTCTCAAGATTATGCTGCTGGCGGCCATTGTCGGCGTGGCGCTGGCTGCCGGCGCGGCCTACATCCTCGACTACCTCGACAATTCACTACGCAGCCGCCGTGACATTGAAAGTGTGCTCAAGTTGCCTGTGTTGGGGACGGCGCCACGCTCGCCCAACGAGTCGAGTGCCGGGCAAGGCCACCCGGCGCTGGAAAATCACCCTGCCGTGCTGGAAGCGTACCGAGAACTACGCACGAATTTACAGTTTCTGGCGCTGGAACGTCCGCTGCGCTCCTTGTTGATCACCAGCCCGGCGCCCACCGAAGGCAAAAGCCGGGTTGCCTCGAACCTGGCGGCGGCATTGGCGTATGCCGGCTACCGCGTCATTTTGCTCGATGTAGACCTGTTGCGCCCAACACAGCACGTGCAGTTTGGCCTGCCCAACGACACCGGCATTGTCGACGCCCTGCGCGTGGACGAGCCTGATCTGGACACGCTGCTCTACACCACCAGCATTCCACAACTTCTGGTGATGCCGGCGGGGCGCACGAACATGTACGGCGCCGAGCTGCTTAACTCGGCGCGCATGCCGCGCCTGCTCCACGCCCTAGAGGAACGCGCCGACTTTGTGATCCTCGACAGCCCGCCCGTCAACGCCGCCACCGATGCCGTGGTGTTGAGCACGCTTGTCACCGGCGCGCTGCTGGTGATCGACTTCAAACGCACCGATCGCAGTTCGGCGCAGCGTGCCGTCAAACGGCTGCAACAGGTGCGGGCCAATGTGCTCGGCACTGTGATCAACCGGATGCCGCTCAAAGACATCGACTACTTCCTCTACGATTACCACCGTCCTGGCCGCGGCGCTGGGAAACGCAACGGGCGCGTCAAAGAGCCGGAGAAGGCGCTGGTCTCGTAAATACAGGCAACACCCCCCCAATCAACCAAAACGGCGACGCAATGTCGCCGTTTTCATTTTCCATGCCGCCCCTTCGCACCATTCCCGCATAGGCGTTAAGACAAGCCACGGCTGAAAATGAGGAAGCGGAACCCCTCCCCAACCCTCCCCGCAATTGTTGAGTGTGGCGACTGGTTGCGTAAGTGAGGCGGAGAGGGAGCCGTTGGCGCGTGGACACAATCACGCTGCATTGGACAGACCCACAACGCGACCGACACCCTTGACACGTCGACTGTCCTCCCCCCGCCCACCGTTCGCTCCCCCAACGGCTGCAACGGTTTTTGCGGGGGGAGTTAGAGGGGGGTTCTGACCCTTCCCACCAGTCCCAATCACACATCCAACGTACAAGAACCGAGAAAACTTGATACGGAATTCTAATTATCGTCTTATGTGATCCTCCGTTGAAATGAGTACTCTTATGTACATAGACCCTGAGTACCATCAAACAGCACAAGATCGCCTGGAGCGAGAAAACATGTCCCAACTGACAACTGCACTTACCGAAGTTCGCCAGGAACGCAGCACCCCTGGGCTACAAATCACCCCTCAGGTGCAGCGCCGGCTTTTCTTGGGAACATTGATGCTTTCTGATGCGGCGATGCTGGGGCTGGCCTTTTGGCTCGCCTACTGGATTCGTTTTTATGCGAATCTGCCCTTCTTCGATCTAGAAGTGGTGCCATCGCTGTCCTACTACTCGGCCGTCTCGGCGGCCTTGGCGGGTATGTGGATCCTCTGTTTTTGGGTTTTCCGGCTCTATGAGTGGGGAAATCTGCTGGGGGGCTTTCAGGAATATTCACGCCTGGCCAATGCCTGTACTGTGGCAACGGGCCTGGTGGCGGTGCTCTCGTTTGTGAAGTTGGAATTTGTGATTGCCCGTGGCTGGCTTTTGTTGGCGCTCTTTTTGACGATTTTACTCACCGGCGGGGCGCGCTTCTGGCTACGCCGGCTGGTTTACCGGTTGCGTGCACAGGGCTACTTTGTGGTGCCGGCGCTGGTGGTTGGCCACAACGGTGAGGCGGTTGCGCTGGCGCAGCAGTTGGCCGGCTGGAAGACATCCGGGCTGCATGTGATGGGGCTGGTCAGTGACGCACTGCCGGTTGGTTCGTGGGCGGCGCCGGATCTGGCGGTTGTGGGTAACCTGGGGTCGCTGCAATCGCTGGTGACCAAGTATGGCGTCGAAGAGTTGATCGTCGCCTCGTCGTCGCTCTCGTCGGGCCAGTTGCTTGAAATCTTCCGCCAATTCGGCGGCCAGAGTTCAGTGGCGCTGCGCATGTCGTCGGGTTTGTTCGACATCTTCACCACCGGGCTGCGGGTCCACTCCATGGGCTATGTGCCGTTGATCAGTGTGGACAAGGTGCGCCTCTCGCGGCCGGAGATGATCCTCAAAGGTGCGCTGGATCGCTTCGGCGCTTTCTGTGGGCTGCTCTTCCTGGCGCCGTTGATGGCCGTCATCGCGCTGGCGGTGAAGCTCGATTCGCCCGGCCCGGTGATCTACAAGCGCCGTGTGCTTGGCTGCGGCGGTGAAACCTTCGATGCGCTCAAGTTCCGCACCATGCATGTGAACGGCGACGACCTGCTCACCCAGGAAGAACGCCAGATCTTGCAGCGCGAACACAAGCTCAAAGACGATCCACGCATCACCCGCATGGGCAACTTCCTGCGCAAATACAGCCTGGACGAACTGCCCCAGCTCGTGAACGTCCTTATGGGGCAGATGAGCCTGATCGGGCCACGCATGATTACCGTCAGCGAAAAAGAAAAGTACGGCCAGTGGGACATGAACCTGCTCACCGTCAAACCCGGCCTGAGTGGCCTGTGGCAGGTGAGTGGACGCTCAGACCTTAGCTACGAAGACCGTGTGCGCCTGGACATGTACTACATTCGCAACTACACCATCTGGCTCGACATTCAACTGCTTCTGCGCACAGTGCTTGTCGTTTTACAGGGCCGTGGCGCTTACTAATTGTCTATCCGTAAATGACACCGCTCTGAACAGGCCAACCTCGCCGGGCTGCTGTGAATTTACGGGTAGATTCTAAGCAGTTGAGAGGACCATTAAGGAGAACCCGTTGATTATTTCTCGCACACCGTTGCGCATCAGTTTTTTGGGAGGAGGCAGCGATCTACCCGCCTTCTACCACGATGAACCGGGCGCCGTCATCGGCACCGCCATCGACAAGTACATCTACATCACCGTCAACCGCAAATTCGATCACAAAATTCGGGCCAGCTATTCCGTCACCGAAATGGTGGACACAGTCGACGAGTTGAAGCACGAGTTGATCCGTGAGTCGATGCGGTTGGTGGGCATCGACGGCGGCATCGAGATCACATCGATCTCGGATATTCCCTCACAGGGCACGGGGCTGGGATCGTCCAGTTCGTACACGGTGGGCCTGCTCAATGCGCTCTATGCCTACAAGGGCAAACTCGTGGGCGCCGAACGGCTGGCCGGCGAAGCCTGCCGCATTGAAATCGACATCTGCGGCAAGCCCATTGGCAAACAAGATCAATATCTGGCGGCTTACGGCGGCTTCAAGTACGTGCAATTCTTCCCCGACGAACACGTCGAGGTGATGCCCGTCCTTTGCAATCACAAGTTGACGCACCAGATCGAATCCAATCTGCTGCTGCTCTACACCGGCATGACCCGCTCGGCAGACACGATCCTGGCGCAGCAGTCGCACAATACACGCAACGGCAACGGGGCGCGCCAGAGCCTGCGCCGCATGGTGAAGCTGGCCGAAACCCTGCGCAGCGATCTGGGCGACGGCAAGACTGAATGCTTTGGTCATTATCTGCACGAAGGGTGGATGGAAAAACGCTCGCTTGCCGCAGGTGTGAGCAACGAGCAACTCGATCATTGGTACAACACGGCGCGCACACACGGCGCGCGCGGCGGCAAGATCCTCGGCGCCGGCGGCGGCGGCTTTCTGCTCGTCGACGCAGCACCGGAACATCATGGAGCCATCATCGCAGCCCTACCCGAACTGATGCCGGTTCCTTTCCATTTTGAACCACAGGGAAGCAGAATCATCTACGTCGAAGGAGAAAACCACTAATGTCGATCTCAAACGCAGCTTTCATGGAAGAGTACATGGCCGGCATCAAACGTTCCCTCGACAGCATTCCAGCCCAGCAGATGACCGCTGTTGCCGAGATGTTGCTCGAGGCCTACCGCCACGATCGGGTGGTGGCGGTGCTGGGGAATGGCGGCAGTGCAGCCACAGCTTCGCACATGGCCTGCGACATGGGCAAGACGATCCTCGGCAGCAACTTTGCCGCCAATCGACCGCGCTTCCGCGTGATGGCGCTTAACGACAACATGCCCCTGATCACCGCCTGGGCCAACGATGTCTCCTACGAACGGGTCTTCGCCGAGCAGGTGCGCACGTGGATGAACGCCGGCGACATGCTGATTGTGATCAGCGGCAGCGGCAATTCAGCCAACGTCGTCGCGGCTGTCGAGGCGGCGCGCGAACGGGGCATCTACACCATCGGCTTCCTGGGTTTCAACGGCGGCCTGCTCAAAGAGATGGTCGACTATGCCGTGATCGTGCCCAGCAACAACTACGGCTACATCGAAGATCTGCACATGATCTTCGTGCACATGCTCACGGCCTACATCCGTGAGGTTATCAACAGCGACCGAAGCTGGCAGTTTATCGCCGCGCATGGAGATTCTTATGACGAAAGCGCTCATTTTGGCGGCTGGCGAGGGTACGCGTTTGCGGCCTCTGACCTTGCAGCGGCCAAAGCCAATGCTGCCGATTAACGGCAAACCGTTGCTTCAGCACACCGTCGAGTGGCTGCGCCGCCACGGCATCGAAAAGATTGCCATGAACCTGCATTACAAACCCGAAACCATCCTCGAACATTTCGGGGATGGGCGCGGGCTGGGGGTGGAATTGACCTACGCACAGGAACATGAGCTGTTGGGCACCGCCGGCGCCGTGCGTAACCTGAAAAGCTTCCTCGAAGACGACGGTCCCTTTGTTTTGGTTTACGGAGATGTACTGACAGACCTGGATCTAGGACAACTATTGCGCTTTCACCAGCAGGTTGTGCAACAGGACGCGTCGGCGCGTATCACACTCAGCCTCTACTCTGTGCCAAACCCCACCGAAGTCGGCCTGGTAGATCTGGCGCCCAACGGCAAAGTGCTGCGCTTCGTGGAAAAGCCCAAGGCCGCAGAAGTCTTCACCGATCTGGCCAACGCCGGCATTCTGGTCATCGAGCCGGGCGTCATCGAGCAGATTCCGGCCAATACATTTTATGACTTTGGGCATCATCTCTTCCCGGCCATGCTCGCCGCCGGCGAGTCGATCTACGGATGGAAAGTGCCGGATGGGACCTATCTTTTGGATATCGGAACGCCGGAAAAATATGAGCAGGCACAACATGAGTTTCCCGTTACAACCAGCCATCTTTCTTGATCGCGACGGCGTTATCAACGAAAACCGCGATGACTATGTCAAATCCTGGGACGAATTTCACTTCTTGCCCGGCGCGTTGACAGCCATCGCCGAGTTGGCAAAGCTCCAGCGCCCGATTGTGGTCATCACCAACCAATCAGCCGTCGGTCGCGGACATGTTGATCAGTCGACAGTGGACGAAATCCACCAGCGCATGATCGCCGCCGTCATCGAAGCGGGGGGGCAGATCGATGCCGTCCTCTACTGCCCGCACCAGCCGGACGAGAAGTGTACATGTCGCAAACCGCAGCCGGGGATGCTCTTGACCGCGGCGCAAGCGCTCCAAATCGACCTGACCCACAGTGTTTTCGTAGGCGACGCCGAGTCGGATGTCATGGCTGCCCAGCACGCCGGCTGCCGCCCCGTTCTCGTCCACACAGGACGTGGCCGGCGCGAGATGCAGAAGCTACAGCAGAAAGAGACCACCGGCTACCATACATTCGCCGATCTAACCGCCGCCGCCGACTGGATCTCAGCCCTGCCTGAATTTCAACCATACCAACAGCTACATCACTAGCTGAAGCAAGGTACCCTTAATCTCGTCCTCGCCATCTATGCACTGTAGGTTAAAAGCAACGTCAAACGGCGAGTCCAGGTGGCTCGCCGTTTGACGTTGCTTGCTGCTTTGATGGCCCAGGTGTAAACGCACCGCGCCCGTACAGGAAAACGCATTTTATATATAGATACAGTAAAAAATAAGATAATCAAATTGTAAGCAAAAAATTAAGATTTATAGTGTATAGTACTGACATGCCAGCACAAGCAGCAAATAGGATAGCCGTCTCTGTGCTTCATCACTGCGTTAAGCGCCTTATGCTGTGTGATACCGCCACCCCCGAGCTGAGAAAGGATGTCTGGATGAGAAACCACCCTAACCTGCGCAAAGGTAATTCCATCAAGTTGCGCAGAACCCGCTCACGGTTTGGGCTTGGCGGCCTGGTGCTCGCCTTGCTTTTTACCCTGGTTGGCCCTGCCCTGGGGAGCGCACTCAATCTTGCAGGCACTCCGTTTGGTGCAGGCAGAGCAGTGGCAGCCGGCACCTACAATGGCACGGCCTTTCGCGATTTCAACGCCGACGGCGTCCAGGGCGCGCAAGAGCCTGGGTTGAGCGGTGTCATCGTCACCTTGTATGACGCAGCCGGCGCCGTCGCCGGCACCGCCGTCACCGATGCCGACGGCAACTACAGTATCAGCTCCACCGGCACAGGACCCTACCGCGTCGAGTTCACCCTGCCCGGCGACCCGGCCGGCACGCCCGGCGAACTGGTGGACTTTATGCGTCCTGGCGCGGCGGGTGGCAGCACCGTGCAATTTGTAAACGACGGCGGCGCCACCGTCAACGTGGGCTTCAACAACCCCGGCCAGTACGCGCCCGACAGCCCGTTGCCCATCGCCATTGCCGAACACAGCAGCGGCTATCGGCGCTTTATCAACAACCCGCCCGACATTGATCCCACCGTCACCACCATTTTGGAGACGTACGGCAGCAATACCACGGATCGACTCACCTACAATCAGCCGGCCAAGGACGTTGTCGCCGATCACGATGACACCGGCGGTATCTGGGCCATGGCCTACGACCGCAGCAACGAGGTGATCTACGCCGGTTCCTTTGTGCGCCGCTTTGTGCCGCTGAAGGGCAACCCCACCACGATCCACCGCATCGACGTAAGCACAGGCATCGTCACCGATTGGATTACGCTGGACCCTGCCCGCGCTGATCCACATGGGCCAACCCCGACGTGGACCGAAGACTTCGACGTCATCAATACCGTAGGCCGTGAAGGCATCGGCGGTATGAAGATGTCGGAAGACGGCTCCACCCTCTTCGCCGTTGACCTGGGCACACGCACGCTCTACAGCATCCCTGTCAACGATGACGGCAGCGCCGGCGTCCCCGTCGCCATCGACCTGGTGAACGGCGCCAACAGCCCGTACAGCCTGGTCGCCAACTGCGCGGTCGAGGGCGACTTCCGCCCCTTCGGCCTGGGCATTCGCGACGGCATCCTCTATCTTGGCGCCGTCTGTAGCGCCGAGTCGACCGCCAACAACACCGGGCTGCCTGTCAGCAGCCTGGGTGGTACGCGTGTGGGCGATCCCGATGCACTGCGTGGTTATGTCTTCGCCTTTGACGGCGCCACCTGGACGCTGCCCGTGGACTTTCCGCTGACGTACGAGCGCGGCATCATCAATCGCCAGGGTCTCAACAGCCCGTGGGCGCGCACCAACCCGATGAATAATGCCCGCTGGGCGCCGTGGGTTTACACCTATCCGTTTATCGGCTTCGTCAACGAAGAACGCATTGCCCACTACCCGCAACCCATCCTTTCGGAGATTGAGTTCGACAACAACGGCGACATGATCCTGGGCTTGATGGATCGCTTCGCCCTCATGGACGCCGCTGAGGCCGTTCGCCCCAACAACCTGGGATCCACCGTAGAACCCACCGCCGCCGGCGATATTCTGCGCGCCTGTGTCACCACGCCCGGCAACTGGGTGCTGGAAAAGCTCATCTCCGGCGACACGAGCTGTGACACCGCCGGTGAACTTGCCCACAACGTGCCGCCCACCGACGAACCGCTGGTAACCATCGACGAGTATTACTACACCGATCAATACCACGGCTTCAACGACCTGGGCGCCATTCCCGGCGCCGCCGACATGCCCAATCACTCGGAAGTGGCGCAGGGCGCGCTGGCCCAGATCCCCGGTCGCGATTCTGTCATTTCGACGGTGCAAGACCCCAACTTTAACGCCACACTCAGCTTCTACCGTTCGGGCTTGCACTGGTACAACAACAGCGACGGCTCTTTCACCCGCGCCTACGAAGTGCGCGACGAACAGATGCGCACCCTCGGCTTCTGGGCCAAGGCCGGCGGCCTGGGTGACGTGGAACCGCTGGTGCCGCCCGCCCCCATTGAAATCGGCAACCGTGTCTGGGTAGACGCCAACTTCAACGGCCGCCAGGACCCGTCCGAAGATGGCCTGGCCAATGTCGTGGTCGAACTCTACCGCGAGATCCCCGATGTCGGCCTGATCAAGGTGGCCCAGACCAGCACCGACGCCCAGGGGCGCTATCTCTTTAGCTTCGACGGCAACCCCAACAGCCCAACTCCCGAAGATTGGTCGTTCGGCAACGACCGCGCCGTGCTGCCCAACCAGCGATACGAAGTGCGCATCAGCCTGACACAGCCGGCCATCGCCGCCCCCCGCTACATCGTCACCACACAGGACAGCGCCGCCGGCGGCAGCGATAGCAGCAACAACTTCAACACCGACCTGCGCGACAACGACGGCGACAACGGCCTGCTCAACACCAACCAGAGCACCATCGTCTACAGCACCGGGCGCGCCGGCGAAAACAACCACACACTCGATTTCGGCCTGCGCACCCCGCCGCCCAGCTTTGACTGGGGCGACCTGCCCGACGGCGTCGCCGGTTCCGCCGACTACCCGACACTTGAGGCCAACAACGGCCCGCTACACTTTATCGACGGCTTCACCTACATGGGCGCCGGTGTGGACGATGAAAACGACGGCCAGCCCAACGCCGCCGCCACCGGCGACGACATCGCCGACACCCCCGACGACGAAGACGGTGTCACCTTTGGCCTGCCCATGACCCCTGGCGCCACTGTGCCGGTGACCATCACCACCGAGACGCAAGCCGGCACCGGTGCGCTTAGCCTCTTCATCGACTTTAACGCCGACGGCGATTTCGACGACAACGGCGAGGTGATCCTCTCCGACGAAGTTGTGAACGACGGCGTGCAGGTGATCCCCGTCAGCGTGCCTGCGGACGCGGCCGGTGTCTTCGGCGTGCGCGCCCGCTTCACCAATGGCCCGCAGCAGGGCGGCGGCAAACCCACCGGCGGCGCCGAGACAGGCGAAGTCGAAGACTACATCCTGGCCGCGCTGGGCGATTACGTCTGGTTCGACGACAACAAAGACGGCATCCAGAACGAACCGCTGACCAACGGCGCCAACGGCATCACCGTGGAACTGCTGGGCAGCCAGAACAATGTCCTGGCCACGACGGTCACCAAAAACGACGCCAATGGCAATCCCGGCTACTACCAGTTCCCCGGCCTGATTCCGGGCACGCCCTACAGCGTCCGCTTTACGCCGCCCACAGGCTACGGATTCACCACACAGAGCGGCACGATTGACATCAGCAACAACTCCGACGCCAATCCGGCCACCGGCGCCACCGTCAGCATCACGCTGCAACCAGGCGAACACAACCCGAACATCGACGCCGGCCTTGTGCTGCTCACCTACGATCGCGGCGACCTGCCCGACGGCGTGGCTGGTTCGGCGGATTACGCGACGCTGCTCGCCAACGGCGGCCCCAGCCACTTGATCGACGACGTCACCTTCCTCGGCGCCGGCGTGGACGATGAAAACGACGGCCAGCCCAACGCCACCGCCACCGGTGACGACGTCGCCGGCACCCCCGACGACGAGGATGGCGTCACCTTCGGTGCGCCTATGATCCCCGGCGCCACAACGACGGTGACCATCACCACCAACAGCGCCGACGGCGACGGTGCGCTCAGCCTCTTCATCGACTTCAACGGCGACGGCGACTTTGCCGACGCCGGCGAAGAGATTCTTTCTGACGAAATTGTGAGCGACGGCGCCCAGGTGATCACCGTCACCGTGCCCACCGACGCCACCGGCATCTTCGGCGTGCGCGCCCGCTTCACCGACGAGGTCGGCCAGGGCGGCGCTATCCCCACCGGCAATGCTGCCAACGGCGAGGTGGAGGATTACATCCTCTCTAGCCTGGGCGACTATGTGTGGGTGGATGACAACAAAGACGGCATTCAGAACGAACCTGCCGCCAACGGTCGCAACGGCGTCATCGTGCAACTGTTGGGCAGCCAAAACAACGTCCTGGCGACGACGACGACCAGGAACGACGCCAACGGCAACCCCGGCTACTATGAATTCCCTGGCCTGATTCCGGGCACGCCCTACAGCGTGCGCTTTACGCCGCCTGCGAACTTCGTCTTCACGACCCAGAGCGGCAACGTCAACGACGCCAACAACTCCGACGCCGACCCGAACAGTGGCGTCACGGCGTCTGTCACCTTGACGCCTGGCCAAAAGAACCCGAACGTCGACGCCGGCCTGATCCAGATTCTCTTCGACTGGGGCGACCTGCCCGATGCCAGCGGCGTTGTCAACCCGAATGGGCCTGAGTACAACACCGACAGCACTGGCGCCACCGGCCCCAGCCACGTGATCATCGACACGCTGCGCATGGGCGCGGCGGAAGACGCCGAAGACGACGGTCAGCCCAGCGCCACCGCCACCGGCGACGACATCAACGGCACGCCCGACGACGAAGACGCCGTGACCCTGCCCGTCTTCCTGGTCGGCAACAGCGCCGTCGTGCCGGTGACCGTCACCAACAGCACCGGCGCAGCCGCCACACTCTACGGCTTCATCGACTTCAACGGCGACGGCGACTTTGCCGACGCCGGCGAAGCGGTCACTGCCACGGTTGCCAGCGGCGTCAACGGCATCGTCAACCTGACCTTCAACGTGCCGCTCGATGCCAACACCACCGACGAACTCGGCGCTCGCTTCCGCCTCAGCACCGACGCCGGCCTCGGCCCCGACGGCCCAGCCAGCGACGGCGAAATCGAAGACTATCTCATCACCATCGACCTCTTCGACCTGGCGCTGCGCAAGCAACTCGCCACCGGTCAACCGTCCGTCGTCCAGCCCGGCGATGACGTCACCTTCACCCTGACCATCTTCAACCAGGGCAGCGTCGACGCCTTCGACATCGAGGTCACCGACTACCTGGACGCCAACCTCACCCTCAGCCCGAATGACAACAACGGCTGGGTCGCCGGCGGCAACATCGTCACCAACACCATCGCCTCGCTCGGCGCAGGCCAGCAGACCACGCTCAACATTGTGATGCGTGTCTCCGCAGGCTTCCTGGGCGGCGAACTCACCAACTGGGCCGAAATCTCCAAGGGCGACAAAGACCGCAACCCCGGCAACACGCCGCCCACCGACAAGGACAGCACCCCGGACAAGAGCAACCAGAACACGCCCGGCGAAAAGCTGCCCCCCGGCAAGGACGACGAAGTCGACGAAGATGGCAAGAAGGGCGGCGACGAAGACGACCACGATCCTGCCAAGGTCACCGTCATCCGCTTCGACTGGGGTGATCTGCCCGATGCCAGCGGCGTTGTCAACCCGAATGGGCCTGAGTACAACACCGACAGCAGCGGCGCCACCGGCCCCAGCCACGTGATCACCGACACGCTGCGCATGGGCGCAGTCATCGACGCCGAGCGAAACGGTCAACCCAGCGCCACCGCCACCGGCGACGACGTCAACGGCACGCCCGACGACGAAGACGCCGTGACCCTGCCCGTCTTCCTAGTCGGCAACAGCGCCGTCGTGCCGGTGACCGTCACCAACAGCACCGGCGCAGCCGCCACGCTCTACGGCTTCATCGACTTCAACGGCGACGGCGACTTTGCCGACGCCGGCGAAGCAGTCACTGCCACGGTTGCCAGCGGCGTCAACGGTATCATCAACCTGACCTTCAACGTGCCGCTCGATGCCAACACCACCGACGAACTCGGCGCTCGCTTCCGCCTCAGCACCGACGCCGGCCTCGGCCCCGACGGCCCCGCCCGCGACGGCGAAATCGAAGACTATCTCATCACCATCGACCTCTTCGACCTGGCGCTGCGCAAGCAACTCGCCGCCGGTCAACCGTCCGTCGTCCAGCCCGGCGATGACGTCACCTTCACCCTGACCATCTTCAACCAGGGCAGCGTCGACGCCTTCGACATCGAGGTCACCGACTACCTGGACGCCAACCTCACCCTCAGCCCGAATGACAAGAACGGCTGGGTCGCCGGCGGCAACATCGTCACCAACACCATCGCCTCGCTCGGCGCAGGCCAGCAGACCACGCTTAACATTGTGATGCGTGTCTCCGTAGGCTTCCTGGGCGGCGAACTCACCAACTGGGCCGAAATTTCCAAGGGCGACAAAGACCGCAACCCCGGCAACACGCCGCCCACCGACAAGGACAGCACCCCGGACAAGAGCAACCAGAACACGCCCGGCGAAAAGCTGCCCCCCGGCAAGGACGACGAAGTTGACGAAGACGGCAAGAAGGGCGGCGACGAAGACGACCACGATCCCGCCAAGGTCACCGTGCGCCTCTTGACCTACGACCGCGGCGACCTGCCCGATGGCATCGTCGGCGCGGCGGACTACCCGACGCTGCTGGCCAACGGCGGCCCCAGCCACTTGATCGACGCCACCACCTTCCTCGGCGCAGGTGTGGACAGTGAGAGCAACGGCCAGCCCAACGCCACCGCCACCGGTGACGATGTCGCCGGCACGCCCGACGACGAGGATGGCGTCACCTTTGGTGCGCCGCTCATCCCCGGCACAACCGTTGCTGTGACCATCACCACCAACACCGCCGACAACGACGGCGCGTTGAGCCTCTTCATCGACTTCAACGGCGACGGCGACTTTGCCGACAGCGGCGAGGTGATCCGCTCCGACTCGGTTGTGACCGACGGTGTGCAGGTTGTCTCTGTCAACGTGCCCGCCGGCGCCACCGGCATCTTCGGCGTGCGCGTCCGCTTCACCGACGAGGCCGGCCAGGGCGGCAACATCCCCACCGGCAACGCCGCCAACGGCGAAGTGGAAGATTACATTCTCTCGTCCCTGGGCGACTACGTCTGGGTGGACGAGGACGAAGATGGCACGCAGAACGAGCCTGCCGCCAATGGCCGTAACGGCGTCACCGTGCAACTGCTCAACAGCCAGGGCACGGTGATTGCGACCACCACGACCAAGAACGACGCCAACGGCAATCCCGGCTACTATGAATTCCCCGGCCTGATTCCAGGCACGCCCTACAGCGTCCGCTTTACGCCGCCGGCGGGCTTCACCTTCACCACCCAAACCGGCAACGTCAACGACGCCGGCAACTCCGACGCCGACCCGATCAGCGGCGTCACCAGCAGTGTCTCCCTGATCCCAGGCGAGAAGAACCCGAATGTGGACGCCGGCCTCGTGTTGCCGCCGCCGCCGCCGCCGCCGACCTTCTTCGACTGGGGCGACCTGCCCGATGCCAGCGGCGTTGTCAACCCGAATGGGCCGGAGTACAACACCGACAGCGACGGCGTTGTCGGCCCCAGCCACGAGATTACCGACACGCTGCGCATGGGCGCCGTGATCGACGACGAGAACGACGGCCAGCCCAGCGCCACCGCCACCGGCGACGACGCCACCGGCACGCCCGACGACGAAGACGCCGTGACGCTGCCCAGCTTCCTGGCCGGTCGCGCCGCCAATGTGGCGGTGAGTGTCACCAACAGCACGGGCAAGGCGGCCACGCTCTACGGCTTCATCGACTTCAACGGCGACGGTACCTTCGACGACGCCGGCGAAACTGCCACCGCCGCGGTGAACAACGGCGCCAACGGCATCGTCAACCTGACCTTCAACGTGCCGCTCGACGCCAACACCACCGCGCAGTTGGGCGCCCGCTTCCGCCTCAGCACCGCCGCGGGGCTTGGTCCTAACGGCCCTGCCGGCGACGGCGAAGTGGAAGATTACCTGATCCGCGTCGACGTCTTCGACCTGGCGCTGCGCAAGCAACTGGCCACTGGTCAGCCTGTGAGCGTGGAAGCCGGCGACGATGTCACCTTCACCCTGACCATCTTCAACCAGGGCACGGTGGACGCCTACAACATTGAGGTCACCGATTACCTGACCACCAATCTGTCGCTCAGCCCGAATGACACCAACAACTGGACGGTGGACGGCGTCAATGTGGTGAAACCTATCGCCTTCGTGGCGGCGCAGCAGCAGGCGACGGTGAACATCGTGCTGCGTGTGGCGGCGGACTTCCGCGGCGATGAACTGGTCAACTGGGCGGAAATCTCGAAGGGCGACGACGACACCAATCCCAACAACACGCCGCCCACCGACGTGGACAGCACGCCTGACAAGACGAATCAGAACACGCCCGGCGAACGGCCCAACACCTTCGTTGACGACGAGGTGAACCAGAACGGCAAGGGTGGCGGCGACGAAGACGACCACGATCCGGCCAAGATCACCGTCGACCAACTGCCGTCTGTCCTGGTGACCAAGGTGCTGGAAACACCGAACCCAGTGAAGCTCGGCTCGGAGATCACCTTCTCTATCCGCATCACCAACACCGGGCCGACCACCATCGTCACCTTGCCGTTGAGCGACACCTACGAGGCCGAGTTCATCAGCTTCGTGCGCAGCATCCCGACACACGATCGGGCCGTCACCGGCGAAGTGGAATGGTTCGACCTGACGACGGTCTTCGGCGACCTCGTCCCCGGCGCTTCGGTGGAAGTGAAGGTTGTCTTCACCGCCGACAAGCCCACGACGACGACGATCAACGTCGCCACCGTGGTCAACGCGCTGGACGAGGACAAAAAGCCGTCGGGTAGTGGCAGCTCTACCGGCGTCATCATCCAGGATCCGACGGTGGTGGAATTGCTCAGCTTCACCGCCACGGGTGTGGATGCCAATACGATGCAGGTTTCGTGGGTGACAGGGCTGGAGATCGATACGTGGGGCTTCAACATCTGGCGCAGCGAAAGCGGCAACCGCGCCGACGCCGTCAAGGTGACGACGCAACTGGTCCCCGCGCAGGGGAGCGCCAACAGCGGCGGCAGCTACAGCATCCTCGATAGTGGTGTGCGCCCTGGCGTGCTCTACACCTACTGGCTGGCCGAAACGCAGACCAACGGCATCGTCATCGACTACGGCCCGGTGACAGGCATCACCGGCGACCAGCCGTTGAACAGCCAGCGTATCTTCCTGCCGGTGGTGGGGAGGTAGCGGAGAAGAGATTGGGAGATTAAGCGATTAGGGGATTGGGGATACGAAATCCGCCCAGGAGGTGCTCCTGGGCGGATTGTTTTTGGTCGCGACACCGATTGTCATCGAGGACCAGCCCCGCATCCGGCACCAGCGTGTCCGGCGAGAGGAATTGTCCTCACGCGGGGTTGTCCGTTGACGACGACAGTAACTCCATTTTGGAAGATGCGCTTGGGCTGTCAATGCTCAGTTTTTCTATCTTTTGTGTAGATGACGCGCAGGAAACATTCGGCGGCGGTAAGCGTTTTGCCGAATGTCACCAAAAACCGCGCCGAATGTCCACCCATCCCCTTGACAAGAACATCCGTTCGGATAAACTAACCCAATAAGGGTACCACCAGGCATTCCCCTCTGCCCCAATCACCAATCACAAATCACCAATCCCACTCTGGACCAAGCATGACCAACGTCCACGACAGCGGCTACAAGATGCTCTTCTCGAATCACACCATCTTTCGACAGTTGATGGAGACCTTCGTCCCGCAGCCGTGGGTGAAGCAACTCGACTTCGACCGCGCCGAACGCGTGGACAAGTCCTTTGTCAGCGAAGAGTACCAGCAGACCGAGAGCGATCTCATCTATCGTCTGCCCTGGGGCGAGGACGAACTCTACGTCTACGTGCTCTTGGAGTTCCAATCGACGGTAGACAAGTGGATGGCGTTGCGCATGCTCAACTACGTCACCGACTTCTACATGTCCTGGCGCAAGGACCACGAAGACGCCCAAACGCTGCCGCCGATCTTTCCGCTGCTGTTGTATAATGGAGACGAGCGCTGGCGCGCAGCCACGTCAATGGCCGAGTTGATCGAAGCCGAACCTGATTTGGGCGACTACGCCATCGGCTTCCGCTACTTCAAGTTGGCGGTCAACGAATTCAGCCAGGAGCAATTGCTGGGCATCCAGAACATCGTCTCCACGCTCTTTCTGGCCGAATCCAAACCCGACATCGAGCTATTGAGTGAGCAGTTCCTGGCGCTCTTTGACCGCGAAGAAGACAGGCAGGCCATTGCGATCTTCTTCAACTGGTACAAGCAACTGGCCCTTCGCGGCTACGTCACACCCGACGATTACACCTCGCTTGCCGAAGTCTACCGTTCCGCAGAGGAGGTCACCGGTATGTTACAGTCTACATTCAAGAAGCAACATGAGCAGTGGTTTCAGGAAGGTTTCGAGGAAGGTATCGAACAAGGCATTGAAAAAGGCATTGAACAAGGCATCGAAAAAGGCATTGAGAAAGGCATTGAACAAGGCATCGAGAAGGGCCGCGAAGATGCCCTACGCCGCACCGCCCTGGCCATGTTCGCCCGCGGCATTGACCCAGTCCTCATCGCCGAGGTGACCGGCCTCACCGCCGACGAACTCAACGCCATCCTCACGTCACCACCGCCCGAGGACGTGACACCCTAATCTACAATACGAACAAACCGCCCAGGAGGTGCTCCTGGGCGGTTTGTTTTTGGTTGCGACACCGATTGTCATCGAGGACCAGCCCCGCATCCGGCATTCACTCACCCATCCCCCGAATCCTTCCCACCACGCGCCCGCCGCTTGGCCTCACGCAGCCGTGCCAGGGAATCGGTGGACGAAGGCTCGTCGGGCTTTTCTTGTGGAACCGAGGCCGCCGGTTTCTCTTCCACTGCCGGTTTTGCTGCCGGGTTTGCCGCCGGTTGCGCCGTGGTGCGCTGCGGCTGTTGCCGCGACTGTTGACGCGATTGACGACCGCGCGCCCGCTCCCGCGCGCTGAAAAGCGTCCCCAACACAGGATCGGCGGCGTCCGCGGCGGGACGCTGGGGACGCGCGAAGCCCAGGCGGGCGGCGAGTCGCCCGGCCAGGCCAGGTTCCAGCATCACCCGGCGCAGCGCAATGTCCAGCGGGAAGAGGAGGACGACAAAGAGCAGCAGCCAGTCCCAGATTTCTTGCACGGCGCCGGCAAAAGGCAGGTTGTCGGCAAAGGCCGCCGCCGGGTCGGTCAGTTCGCCGCCGCCGGTGACGCCGGCCAGCCGCCCCAGCAACGCCCGATCCGTGCCGCCGGCGCGGTATTCAGGCGAGTAGGGCACAACCAAACCGAGCGTCTGCTGGCCGATCACTTCGCCCTCTTCGGCCACAGAAAGCCGCACAAGATAGGCGCCCGGCTGCACGGCGTCCACGTCGACGGCGTATTGGCCTGCGCCGGTCTGGCGCAGCGTGGTCTCCGTCACCGCGAGGTCGGGGCCGATCACGGTGGCTTCCACGTCGAGGAAGTTGCGCGGCAGGCCCAGATCGTCCTCGGCGGCGACGCTGAGGACGGCGTTGCCGTCGGCGAAATCGGCGCGGGCGGCGATGCCTTCCACCTGCGGCAGGGGCAGCGTCCAGTCTACCAACTGGGCGACGAAGGGGGCGAAGCCGTCCCACGTCACCCATTCAGTCGCCCAGCGCCCTTTGAGGTCGGATGTCCACACGGCGGCGCGGCCGAGGCCGTAGTTCCACGTTGCCAGCAGGGGATCGCCCTGTGGCGTGGTCAGCGCCACCTGCGCCGTCTCTTTGGGCGTGGTGCCGTTGTAGCCCCACAGGAGCGGCAGCGCCGCCAGGTCCACCCCGCGCAGCACCGGCGTCGAGCGCGAGAGGAAGGGGTAGAACGGCTCTTCTACGATGTAGCGCCCCACCGCCTGCACCGTCTCTTTGAGGAAGAAATCGGGCACGCGCAAAATGTCGGTGGCGGGGTAATAGCGCCCGCCGCCCTGTTCGGCCAACCCCATCAGGTAGAGCGCCGAGCCGCCGCCTGCCGCCACCACGCTGAGGGTGATGCCTTCACCGCGCATCTGCACCGCCAGCGTGGACAGTTCACCCTGTTGCAGCCAGCCGTCGGTGAGCAGGATGATGTGCTTCAGGCGAGCGTCCACCTGTTGCAGGGCGCGGTAGGCGCTTTCCACGCCTACGTGGATGTTGGTGTCGCCGGCGGCTTCAATGCCGCCGATGGCGTTTTCGATCTGGGCAAAGCCGCCCACCCGATCCACGTCGATGGCCCAGTGGGCGCTGTCGTCGAAGGCGACCACGCCCAGGTAATCCTGCGGCCCCAGCGCCGATGCCGCCTGCATCACCGCTTCTTTGGCAATGTCGACCTTGGGCAGGCCGCTAGGACGGCGTTCGTAGGTCTGCTCCATGTTGGGATCTTCACAGTGGCAGGCGCCCATGCTGCCCGATTTGTCCACAACGAGGGCCAGGGCCAGGTTGGGCGTCTGCTCGCGGCTGCGCACGTCCATGTCTACGGGCAGCGTCTCTTCCAGCGGGGTGCGCAGGTAACCGCCCGCGCCAAAGGAGTTTTCGCCGCCGGTCATCAACAACCCTTTGCCCAGGTCGCGCACGTAGACCTGCAACATCTCCATGCTGCCTGCGGGGAGTTCCGTGGCAGGCACATTGGCCAGGATCACGCCGTCGTAGGCAGCGAGTTCGGAGAGGGTGGTGGGCAGGTCGGCTGGGGCGACGGTGGAGACATTCATCGCCGCGGCCGTGAGCGCCTGGGCGAGGTTCGCCCCGTCCTCGGCGGTGGAGACGAGCAGGAGGCGCGGTTCACCGTGGACGACGGTGAAGGCGCCGGCCTCGTTGTTCTGCAACCAGGTGTCGCTGTCGGGCACAACCTGGGCGCGGAAGCGCACGAAACCGCCCTGGGCGTCTTCGAAGGGGACGCGGAAACGGTTGGCGCCCGGCTGCAAGCGCACGCTCTGGCTGTGGATCAGCGCGCCGTCGGCAAAGATGCGCAGGGTGGCGTCGGTGGCCGCAGTGCTGTTGACGGAGAGCGAAAGATCGAAGTCCTGTCCCTGGCGCACGTCGGCGGGGACGTCGAGCCGTTCGACCAGCACTTCCACTTCACCTTCGGGGCCGGCCAGCGGCATATACGAAAGCTCAATGCCGTGGATGGCGGCCAATTCGGCCTGTTCTACGGCGCGCCCCACATTTTCGCGCCCGTCGGACAGGAGCACGATGCGCCGCGCCCCGGCTTCGGGGAAAAGCGCCGTGGCCAGTTGCAGGGCGTCGCCGATGTTGGTGCGGCTGGTCACCGGCACCGAGGCAAGGTCGGCAAAGAGCGGATCAGACGAAGCCAGCCGCTCCACCAGCGCGTCCGAGCCGAAGACGACGATGGCGGCCTGGTCGCCGTCGGGCATGGCGTCCACGGCGGCGCGGATCAGCGCTTCGCCGCGCGCCCGCTCCGTGGCGGGCACGCTGTCGGAGACGTCCAACACAAAGACGGTGGTGAGCGTGTCCGAGGGCAGGCGCAGTTGCACCCCGGCCAGCGCCCCGATCAGCGCCGTCATCAGCAGCGAACGCAGCGCCAGCCCGATCCAAAAACGCGCCGGCGTCGGTCGTCGATCCCCAAGCAGCGCCAATCCAATCATGGCGGGCACAAGGAGGAGCAGCCAGAGGGCGGTGGGGTAGATGAAGGTTAGGGACATTGGATCTCCTGATGGATTGATGCGTAATTCGCAATGCGTAATGCGTGTTGCGTGTTACGTGGGGAGAGACGATCCCCGCTCTTTCGTAGCTGCACGCTACCAGCGTGCGGTTTGTGTCGACGAGTTCACTTTCATTGGAAACGATCTCGTCCTCGACGACCCGCACGCAGGTTGCGTGCGGCTACGACAGACGCAACCACCTTCTCAACACGATCCGGGTTACGCATTACGAATTACACTCATTCTGCGCAACACGTTCCACACACGCCCCACCGCGCCGCGCTGATACGCGATCCACTCTGCCACGAGGACGGCCAGGGCCACGAACGCCAGCAGTCGCCACCATTCACGGCGGGCGGCCTGGAGCAGGGGCGAAGCCTGGCCGTCTGCGCCGACGGCGGCGGTGAGCGATTGGGGGGCGATGTTCGATTCTTGGGCGGCGGCCAAATTGACGGCAAATTGGGCCTGGGTGACGCCGTCCCAGGCGATCTGGTAGAGGCCGAGATCGCCGGTGCCGGCGAATTGGACACGTCCTTGTTCAGGCAGCAGGCGCACCGTCTCCCCGTTGGGGCGCACAATGTTGACGGCGTCTACGTTGAGCGGCGGCGCGAAGGTAAGTGGCTCGCCGGGAGCCAGCGCCGCGGGCGTCTGCGCCGAGGAGGCCGCCAGCCAGCCCGTCAAGTTGCTGAGCAGGATGGGAAAAGCCACTTGCAGCGGCAGATCCGAACGGCGCAGATCGAAGGCGATCACGGCGATCCTGCGGTCGTCCAGCTCACCGGCGAAGAGCAGCGGCGACGTTGGATTCATTTCGTCCACCACGAGAGGACGTGCCCAGGCGGGCGTCGCAATCGATGCAGCGCGCAATATGCTGACTTCTCCCAGATTGACATTATCCAGTAGCGGATCACTGCGATCAACGGCCACTGGGATGGGCTGTTCCAGCGCGCCGGTGACGCTGAAGAATTCGCTGCTGCGCAGCGGGCCGATGAAAAGCAGGTTGCCGGTGGGCAGCGTCATGGTGACAGGCAGGCTGCCGTCGATGATGGTCAACGTGGCGGCGGTGGGGCGGTAGTCTTCGGGGCGGATGGTGGTGAGGGCCAGCCCCGGTTGCAGCGCCAGCGCGGTTTCGAGGAAGCGATTGCCTGCCGTCACCAGCGTCACGTCCACGGCGGCGTTGGTGGGGGCGACGGCCCAGGCGCGGTCGTCGACGGGCAGCAGATCGTCGCCGGCAAGCGAGGCGACGAGGGCGGGCAACGACGGCGGCAGATCTTCGGCCACGACGACACGTTCGCCCTGCGCCGGCAGGTCGAGATCGTAGGCGGCGAGGGCGTCGCCCTGGGCCGGGGCAAGGACCAGGCGGCGCTGGACAGCTTCGGCGCTGAAATTGGTCACCTGCACAAAGGCGATCAAGGAGGCGCCGTCGGGCGCGCGTTGCAGGGTCAACGCGCTGACGGACTGGTTCGCCGCCTGCATGCCCACGGTGACGAAGCGCACGCTGGCGTCGTCTACGCGATTGAGCAGGAAATCGGCGTTGTCGATGCCGGCGAAGTCGGAGTAGACGACGATCTCGGCGCCGGGCTGGCGCGCGGCCACGGCGGAAGCCAGTTCGAGGGCGGCTTCCAGGCGGCTGCCGCCGCTGCCAGGTTGGAGCGCGCTGACGGCGTCGTGCAGTTGGCGGCGGTCGCGGCCCGATGCCACGGCGATGCGCACGTCTTCGCCGGCGGTGATGAGCGTGGCGGTGGCGTTGGCGGGCATGCCGTCGATGAGCGTGCGCAATTGGAATTTGGCGTCGTCGAGGCGCGTGGGCGAACCGTCCATCGCGGCCATGCTGGCGGAAAGATCGACGACGAGCACCGCCGTCTGCCCGCCGATGCCTTCGGTCCACGTGAAGGGGCGGGTGAGGGCCAGCACGAGCAGCGCGGTGGCGATGAGTTGAAGAATCAGGAGCAGGTTGCGGCGCAGGCGTTGCCAGGGCGCGTTGGCTTCCACATCGCGCACCATGCGCTGCCAGAGGTAGACGCTGGAAATGGTCTGCCGTTGGCGGCACACTTTGAGCAGGTACATGGCCACGATCACAGGCAGCAGCAAGGCCAGGGCGAAGGCGGCAGGGGCGAGGAAGTTCATGCCAGCACCCCCCGGCGGCGCAGCAGCGAAAAGAGTAGTTCGTCGAAGGGCAGCGAGGTGATCACCGGCACGTATTGGACGGCGCGGGCGGTGCAAAATTCACGGATCTCGGTCTGCCACGCCGCCACACTGTCGCGGTAGCGTTGGAGCAGGCCGAAGTCCGCCGTGATTTCGATGGCGGCGTCGGTTTCGCTGTCGATGAGGTTGAGGTCGCCGCTGAGTTGCGGATCGACTTCCGCCGGGGCGAGTAGATGCAGCACGGTGACGTCGAAGCCGCGCCCGGCCAGGGCGCGCAATCCTGCGGCCCAGCCGTCGTCCATGAGATCAGAGATGAGCAGCAGCGGTCCTGGCTGGCGCGCCGTGGCCGCATAGGACGTGAGTGAGGCGGCGAGGTTGGCTTCACCGCTGGGCTGCACTTCTTGGAGGAAGCGAAAGAGTGGCAGCGCCTGGGGCCGTCCGCGGCGCGGGGAGAGCTGTCCACGCGCGCCGAGGGTGGAGACGGTGAGCCTGTCCAGACCGGCGAGGGCGATGTATCCCAGCGCGCCGGCAGCGCGGATGGCGTAGGTGAATTTGTTGGGTTCGCCCCAGTCCATGGAGCGGCTGGCGTCCACGAGCAGGTGAACGAGGAGATCTTCCTCTTCGACAAAGAGCTTGATGAAGAAGCGTTCCAGGCGGGCGTAGGCGTTCCAGTCGATACGACGGAAGTCGTCGCCTTCGGTGTAAGGGCGATAGTCGGCGAACTCGACGGATTGTCCACGTTTGGGGCTGCGCCGTTCGCCCTGGATCTGCCCCGCCATCGCCCGCCGCGACAAAATCGCCAGCCGATCCAGCTTGCGCAGGTAGCTCTCGTCAAAGAGACGGGGCGGTGGGGTGGGTTGTGTGGGTTGGTCGGTCATAGATAGATTGGTTCTCGGCAGAAGACCCCCCTCTAACTCCCCCCGCAGAAAAGAAGCGGGGGGAGGACTGTTGACGGGTCGGCATCGTTGGTCGCTCTGTGGGTATATCCAATGTACAATCATTCGTCTACACAGCAACGGCTCCCTCCCCGCCATTACAAGCTCAACAAAACCACATCCTCTACCATTGCGGGGAGGGTTGGGGAGGGGTTCCGCTACACCCGTTCCCCCATCCCCTCCAAAATCGCCCCAATCACACTGTCCGCGCTGACACCTTCAGCCTGCGCCTCAAAGTTAAGGATCAACCGATGGCGCAGCGCAGGACGGGCGGCGTCACGCAGATCGTCGAAGGCAGCGTTGTAGCGACCATCCAACAGTGCGCCGATCTTGGCGGCGAGGATCATAGCCTGCATGCCGCGCGGGCTGGCCCCGAAACGGACGTAACGGCGCACCATCTCCGGCGCTTCGGGGGAATCGGGGTGCGTGGCCTTGAGCAGACGGGCGGCAAAGGTGACCACATGATCGGCGATGGGCACGCCGCGCGCCAATCCTTGCATCGCCAACAGCGTAGGACCGTCCACCACGGCGCGGGCGGTGGGCTGATCCGCGCCGGTGGTGCGCAGGGCGATTTCCACCAGTTCGTCTACGCTGGGGAAGGCGACGTCGATCTTAAAGAAGAAGCGATCCAACTGCGCTTCGGGCAGCGGATAGGTGCCTTCCATCTCCAGCGGGTTCTGCGTAGCAAGGACGAAGAAGGGCTGCGGCAGTGGGCGCGTCGCCTTGGCCACGGTGACACTGCGCTCCTGCATCGCTTCGAGCATGGCCGACTGCGTCTTGGGCGTGGCGCGGTTGATCTCATCGGCGAGAACGAGGTTGGCGAAGATGGGTCCTTGCTCGAACTGAAAGCGCCGCCCGCGTTCGTCATCCACGATCAAGTTCGTGCCCACAATGTCCGACGGCATGAGGTCGGGCGTAAATTGGATGCGCGAGAAGGCACAGTCCACGGCCTGGGCCAGCGTGCGCACCAGGACGGTCTTGCCCAGGCCAGGCACCCCTTCGAGCAGGGCATTGCCGCCGGCGAGCAGCGTGATCAGCGTCTGGCGCACCAGGGCGCGCTGCCCCACAATCACCTGGCCCACCTGCTCCTCAATGGCGGCGGCGTGGCGGCGGAAGTCGTCGGCGGAAAGTTGTTGAGACATGTTGGATCCTCTTGGAGGAATGAGATTGGGCGATTAAGAGATTGGGCGATTGGGGATCGCGTTTGGGATGTGAATGGATATTGGGTGGATGGTTTGTGCAAGGTGAGATTGGGTGATTAAGGGATTGGGCGATTAGGGATCGCGTGCAGGATGTGAATGGACATTGGGTGGATGGTTTGTGCAAGGTGAGATTGAGCGTTACGAGATCACACGCGCTACACGATCCTCAATCCCTCAATCGCCTAATCCCTTAATCTCTTCTCAAACCAAATACACACAAGTCCACGCTCACACTCTCCACACGAGATCCCCAATCCCTCATTCGCCTAATCCCCCAATCTCTTCTTCTCACGGCTCAAGCTGCGAAAAATAGCCCCGCACATACTCCTCCATCCCCGCCGGGATCGCCTCGCGTTCGAGCGCCTGATTGGCGGCGTCGATGTAGGTGCCGTAAACATCCTGGTAGGGGACGAGGGGTTCGGCAGCGCTGCCGGGCAGGGGCTGTTCGGTTTCGCGCACCTGGGTTTCGCCCTGGCCGGTCTGCTGGCCGGGGACGATGAACTCGCCGTCGGTGTTGCCGCGCCGTTCCCAGGGAACGTAGACCTGATCGGCCATCTGCTCTTCGCCGCCTTCGGGGGCTTCTCCGCGCGGCGCGCCGGCGCGTCCGCTGCCCGTGTTGGGCGGGAGGGTGGAGGCGTTGCTGCCGCCGCCGCTCCCCGCGCTGTTGCCCTGACTGTTGCCGGCATTGCCAGGATTGTTGCCGGAACCGTTGCCTGGATTCTGCCCGGCCTGGTTCGACGGCACAGACGCGGCCGCGGCGGACTGGTTGCCGCCGGCCTGCGCCATGACCTGTCGCCCCGCTTGCAGGCTTTCCAGCGTGCGCGCCAGGACGGCCTGGGCGTCCGCGTCAGATTGCGCCGACGCCATCGCTTCAGACGCGGCCTGCGCCGCAGACTGGGCGGCGGCAGCGTCACCGGCCTGGGCGGCCTGGGCCAGAGAGGCCAATGCCTGGGCCAGTTCGGCGTTGCCCGCAGCGGCGGCTTCGCCGGCCAGTTGCGAGAGTTCACGGGCGAGGGCTTCCAGCGCTTCCGGATCGAGTGAATCGAGCGCTTCGGCCAAGGCTTCGAGGGCGTCGGCGGCATCGGACGATTCGGCCTGAGCATTTGCCGCGGCTAGCGCTTCGAGTTGGGCGGCCAGGGCGTCGAGGGATGCCTGTTGCTCGGCCCAGTTGGCGTCGAGACGGTTGCGCAGTTGTTCTTCCAGTTCGGCGAAGTCGGCCAGGGCTTCTTCTTGATCGCCGCGGTTGGCGCGCAGTTCCTCGGCCAACTCGGCCAGTTGACGGGCCAATTCTTCGCGATCTTCAGCCGTCAATTCGGTGGATGCTTCCACTTCTTCGGCCAATTCTTCGACGCGCGCGGCGGCTTGCTCAGCGGCGCGGGCGATGGCGGCGCGCTCAGCCAGGATCTGGTGCATGGGATTGGGCAGCAACGCCAGCGCCAGGACCGTCGCCGCCAGCGCGGCGGCGATGCGCAGCGGGCCGGGCAACCAGCGCAGCGGAAAATCGCGGGCCGGGTCCACGCCGCGGGCGACGGCGAGGGCGTCGTCCTGTTGACGGGTGAGCAGATCGGGATCGAAGTGGTGCGCGTGCAGCGTGGACGGGTCGCCGTGGGTCAACGTCCATGCCGTAGACAGGCGTTCCTTGAGATGCAATTCCACGTCCACACGGCGGGCGATCTGAGACGGCGCAAGCGGGCGCGCCAGCGTCCACACGGCCACGGCAGGCAGCCAGAGCGCAAGCGGGGCCAGCGTCCACCAGAGTGCATTTTCCACAGGCCAGAGGCGAGCGGCAACCTGCACAAGGAGGGCCACGGCCAGCGCCGGCCACAGCGTGCGCTGCGCTGTCCGCCAGCCGTCGCGCAGGCGCAAGCGCCGTCCTAGCCGGGCCAGGATGGTGTCAAGTGAATCGGTGGTGAACATGCTTATTCGCCCCATGAGGCTCGGCTCTCCGTCACTTGCCAGCCGCTATCTTCGCTGCCCAAGCGAGCCAGGACGTAGGCGCGGCCGACCGTCCGTTCGCCGGGCAGGTAGGCGGTCACCGACACGAGGAGAGGCCCTTCGTCGAGATCGCGCAGGTTGCCCAGGACGAGTGCAACGTGATCTGCCGGGATGTCGGCGGGCCACTCGTCGATCCACTCCACGGCGGGGGCCTCTTCGATCAGGCGGGTGGCCAGTTCCTCTTGCAGCGTTTGCACAAAGACTTTCTGCGCCACAATGGGCGCATCGGCAAAGCCCAAAACGTCGTCGGTGGTGGGTGCCAGCAACAGTTGGGTGTTGGCCGGCAAATCCAACTCGGCGCGGATCTCGTCAATCACAGTAGCGTAGATCGTCACCGCGTCGGCCAACGGGTAACCGTCGACGATCACGGGCGTCGGCGTCCCATTGGGTGCAGCCGGTGCGTCGGCCACGGCGCGCACTTCCACGGGGCGGGCCGCAGCCATGACGGGCATCGGTCCTGGGCCGAAGGGTGTGGGCGTGGGCAGCGGCGAAAAGATACTGCCCTTATACTGCTCCGAAGTCGACTGGAAGGCGAAAAGCGTGCCGCCGCCAACAAGCGCCACCGCCAGCAGCGCCGTCGCCACACTCGACCAGCGCAGCCGCCGGGGGCGGACGGGCTGAATCTGCTGTGCGGCGAGGAGATAGAGCAGCAGCGTCAACGCCGCGTAGAAGGGCAGGCTGTAGAAATAGAGCGGACGCACCACGATCCCATTCATGTCGGTGACGACGCTAAAGCTGCCGGTAAGCGCCATGCCCAGGGTGCCCAGGATGTTACCGCCGCTGTTGGAAAGCGACGGCGTCATCGCCGAAAAGAGCGCGCTGATTGGGTTGGGAATGAGCAGCCAGCCCGGCGGCACATCCTGTCGAATCAGGCCGGTGGCGATGTAGGCGGCCACCGGCCCTATCACCAGCAGCAAGACGAAGAGATAGCTCATCACCGTGGCGCGGGCGGTGCGCCCTAACCAGACGGAAAAGAAGATGCCCACCACACCCAGCATCACGGCAATGGTCACCAACACGATCAGCGCCATGAACATTTCTCTGAGCGCCACGCCGCCGAAGATAAAGACGAGGCTGGCCAGCGGCACCGCCGCAAAAATCAAGAGGAAGACGTAACTCAGCGCTGCAATCAGCTTGCCCCACAGGATGCTGGCCGGGTGCAGCGGCGTGGTGAGGAGCATCTCATAGGTCAATTTTTCGCGTTCACTGCTCACCGCACCCGCCGTCACCGCCGGGGTGACAAAGCAGATGATGGCCAGCAACAGCAGCGCCAGCCCGCTAAAGAGCGCCTGCCCAATGCTGGCGCTGAGCATAGACGAGTAATACATATTGGCCACCATGATCTGGTAGAGGCCATAGAGCGCGCCGCCCAACAGCACCAGCATCCCCGTCAAAATCAAAAATGCCCGCCCCCCCCGCATGCGCGAGCGCAGTTCTTTGACGATGATGGGGTTGGGGGCGAGGTGTGGAAGTAAGTTCATAGATTTGTTGACCTTGTCGTTGGTGATTGGTGATTGGGGACTGGGGATTAGGGACTGGGGACTGGGGCGGATGCTTTGGGGACTGATAATGGGAGGATGAGATGATGGGCTTTGCAACACATCATCCTCTCGACACGACTTCTTCCCAATCACCAGTCCCCAGTCACCAGTCCCCAATCACCAATCCCTATTCTCCGCGCGTCAGCCGCAAAAAGACCTCTTCGAGATCGCTGTTTTCTTCGTTGAACGAGATGACTTGCTGCCCGGCATTGACCAGGACGGCGAGCAGGGCGGCCACGTCGGCGTCTTCGCCTACGTAGTCCACTTCGAGCAGGCCGTCGGTGTGGCGGATTTCGCCGACGCCGGGCTGGGCGGCGAGCAATTTGTGCGCCGCATGGGGATCCGAAAGCAGTTTGATCTGCAAGATGCGTCCATGCCGGGCCTGGCGGGCGATCTGATCCAGCGGGCCGCTGGCAACGAGTTTGCCGTGTTCGATGATGCCCAACGAATCGCACAACTCGGCCAGTTCGGCCAGGATGTGCGAGCTGACGATGATGGTCTTGCCCATTGCGCCCAGTTCGCGCAACAGTTCGCGCATTTCCACACGCGCCCGTGGATCGAGGCCCGACGCCGGTTCATCCAGCAGCAAAATCTGCGGATCGTGGACCAGTGCATGGGCCAGACAGAGGCGCTGGCGCATGCCACGCGAGAGGCTTTCCACGTAGGCGTTGCGCTTGTCTATGAGATCGACCAGGGCCAGCAGTTCGTCGACCACCTGCGTACGCCGCGCCGGCGGCAACTTGTGACAGCGGGCGAAAAAGTCCAGGTATTCCCACACCAGCATGTCTTCGTAGACGCCGAAGAAGTCGGGCATGTAGCCGATCTGGCGGCGGTGGTGATCCCAATCCTGGGTGGCGTCTTTGCCGTGGAAGTGAATCTCGCCCGAAGAGGGCGCTTGCAGCCCGGCCAGCATACGCAGCGTAGTTGTCTTCCCCGCGCCGTTGGGGCCGATCAAGCCGAAGATGGCGCCGGACGGCACGACCAGGTTGAGATTGTCCACAGCCACGAGGTTGCCGTAGCGACGGGTGAGGTGGGTGGTTTCGACGGCGGTAGTCATACAAAATCCTTTCACGCATCTGGTTAGGATAGAACGCGGATTGAGCGGATCGGGCAGATTGATGCGGATTCAGCAGAGATTCTGTGAGAAATCTGTTTCATCCGCTCACTCCGCCCGCTCCGCGTTCTATTCCACAGGCTGTTTGACGCCAGAAATGCCCAATCCAAGATAAATACACCCGCCGCCGTTGATCTGAGAACTGACGCGCATGCGGATCTCGCCGTCGTCGTTCAAGAAGCCGACGGCAAAGGCGATCTCGTTGATCCCCAATTGTGGCGATTCCAGCGCCAGCCAGCTTTCATTGTCCCAATTGTAGATGGCGGTGTCGGGCGCGTTCATCCAGCCGCCGTCACTGCGCACCGACAGGTGAAGTTCCGACAGTTCGCTGTTGCGAAAAGCGGCGGGCACGCTGAAGTCGAAGATGGCGTCGCCGCGGTTGAGGTAGATGGAGGCAGTGCCGGTGGGGCCACACGTGCCGCCATCCACAGGCATTTCCACCAGTTCGGCGGCAAGTAGACCAGGCGGCAGGGCGAACGGCCCCGATTCAGGCACAGGATGGGCGAAACTGGTGTAGTAGAGCGCCGTGGTCTGCAAGCTCAACACCTGCCCGGGAACTTCCACATTGGGCGGCGCGTCCTTGAACCAGCCGATGAGGAAAATTTCATCGGCGCGGGCGGTGGATTGCATGAAGCCGTCGAAGCCCATGCTGCCCTGCAAGAGATTGTCGAGGACAGTCCGCTTTAATTCTTCTTCACGGTTAGGCGGGCCGCCGCTGTAGTCCGGCTCGTAGAGTCGCCAGGCCAGCGTGGAACCGGGCAGGGCGTCGCTGGTTTGGGTCGTGGCCAGCGTGGCGGCGACGCTGCCGCCGGCGGCAATGTCACCGATGCGGGCGAAATGTTCGCCCCAGACCAGGGTGACGTCGGTAAGCGGGTAGTCGGTGCGGTTGCTGATCTCGCCGACGACGCCATTTTCGTCAAAGCGGAGATCGGCGTCGACAGAACCGAAATCCGTCCATTCCGTCTGCTGCATAAAGCTGCGCATAGACCACTGGTTGATGTTCAGCCCACGCAGGCGGCTGGGTTCGCCCTGGATGATCACCATTTCGTTGCCCGCCACCGGCGCGCCGCTGTTCCACGGATCGGCGTTGCGCACCAATGGGCTGAGCAGCCCTGCGCCGTCGACCACGATTTCGTACGATTGCTGGGCGGGCGAGAAAAGGCCCATGTAGCTTGTCACCTCCACAATGCCGTCGTCGGTGGGATGGAGGAGTGAAATCTTGTTGAGGATGAGATCATTGCCGCGCAGGGCATAGCCGATGCCGAAGGCCCCAACCGAAAAGACCAGCGTGAGCAGCGGAATGGTGACCCACGCCCAATGCATGCGGCGCATGCGGCGCAGCAGCAGGTAGTTCACCGGCCCCACCAACAGGATGTAGACGCCAAGCAGGATGGTGAGGTTGCGCACCGAAGGTAGATCGAGCGAGGGCAACAGGGAAAGCGGATATTCCATCTGCTCGGCGCGCATCCGATCAGGGGACATGTCGGGCGGCAGGAAGTCGGGGTAGGCCACCCCTGGCCCCAGCAGCGCCAGCCAGAAATCAGAGAGGCCGGCCCAGGCGTCGAAGGGCGATGTGGTAACGTCAAGGGCGACGAAGTGGACGGCGCCCTCGCCCAGTGAACGTTCCACCAGCAGCGGCACCTCCCCTTCGGCCACGAGGACGTCACCGTCCACACTGCCGCGCGCCGCGGCAAATGGACCCGGCACGCGGATCGGCTCATCGTCCGCGTACGTGGCCAACGCCGGAACGTCAGCCACATCCACCAAAGATTCAGGGCGCAGCGGCAACAGCGCCGCAGGCAGACCGGCGGCAGTGGTCAACGCGCCGGCGCCGCCGCCGATTACCAGCCGTCCACCGGCTTCCACCCAGCCGGTGAGGGCGGCGCTCTGCTCCGGCGTGAGGTTGGAGGTGTCTGTGTTGTTGAAGATGAGCAGATCGAACGAGCGCAGACCGTCGACGCGGTCGGGCAGATCGGCCAGGGAAATGTCGATGAGCGAGATCGGGCGGGGCTGGCCGGGCAGCGAGAGGCTGTTGATCAGCGAAAGTGCGCCACGTTCAGGGGCCAGGATGCCCACCAGGAAGTGGATGGCCGAAAGCGGCTGCACCGCCACCTCGCGGCTGAGGATGGGCGCGGCGTTGGGGCTATCGACATCGACCAGGTTGACGGTCAACTCACGCGAGAAGCTATTGGGCGGCACGTAGAGGACGATCCGCTTGCGCGCGCCGCCGGGCAGTTCGGCAGGCGCAGCATAGGTGATGTCGCCGCTGCGGCTGTTGATGCTCACCTGCACCAGCGCATTGAGGTCGCCGCCCTGATTTTCCAGCTCAACCTGGAGCGGCAACCACTCGCCATACTTAAAGTGGCCGTTGAAGGCTGCTGTGGCCTGCATCGAGATCAGGTTTGAAGCCTCCTGGGCCGAGGCCACCGGGGAGCGGCTGCTGAAGGGCAACAACATCGCCAGGAGCAGGAGGGCCAAATAGAACGCGGATCGGGCGGATTGGGCGGATCTCACGGACTTGGGAAAGGTCATGGTTGGTGCTTTCGTATTGCGTGTCAGAGATTTTGTTTACAGATACCGCAGATTACCAGGATTATACAGGATTGTCCTCGGCAAGTTGCTTATGCGCGCCGCACAATTGTCGTAGCAGGCGGTTTGCAGCCACGAGGGCGCACTTCTCTTTCTGCTGATCTGAAACGTATAACTGCCCCAAAATGTTTCCACAACTTGACAAACGCCAATCGCCGCCGCAAAATGGTTAGAAGACTTAACCATTAAGGAACTTACACACTTTTCATGGACTCACCAACACCCTCGCACGAGGACGTGCTGCGCGCCGCCATCGAACGTTTCTGGGATGCCATTCCGCCTACGTGGAATCGCATCCGTTCCCACGTGCGCGGCATTGCGGCGGAACGCTTCGAGATTTCGGTGGAACAGTTTCATATTTTACGCCATATCCGCAAGGGGGCGGCCTCGGTGAGCGACCTGGCCGAAGAACGCCAGATCAGCCGCGCCGCCGTCAGCCAGACGGTGAACACATTGGTGGAAAAGGGGCTGATCCTGCGTCGTCAGGATGTGGCAGATCGGCGTTTCGTCCATTTGGCCTTGAGCGACGCCGGCAATCACCTGCTCGACACCGTCTTTCAGGAAAACCGGGCGTGGATGCGGGCGAAAATGTCCGCGCTTACCCCCGCCGAACTGGAAGGCGTCATTCAAGCGATGGATGTGTTAAAGCGCACGTTTGAGGACAACTGAAAGTAGATTCACCGCAAAGGACGCAAAGGTCAGAAGAGAGATCCACGGATTTCACAGATTAAAAGGATTTCCAGAAGGATGCAGAAAAGAGATGCATCTCTCGTCTTATTTCTCCTCTCCCCTTTGCATCCTTTGCGCCTTTGCGGTGAGCCTCTGAGCCGCTTGTGGTGACATCTCAGAATCCTGAAAATCCAGCAAATCTGTGGCTTTCTTTTCTGCCCTTTGCGTCCTTTGCGCCTTTGCGGTGAACATCTCTGAATCTCTCAATCCTAAAAATCTGTGAAATCTGTGGATCAATCTTCTTTCCTCTGTGGAGTGGACGGGCTATGAATGACGTGAAGAAATTGTTACATTTTGTGAAGCCGTATTGGTTCGGCTCGCTGCTCTCTTTGATCACGTTGACGACGCTGGTCTTTTTGGATCTGGCGATCCCGCGGTTGATCCAGCGCATTATCGACGACGGCATCGCCGCCCGCGATCAGGGCGTGGTGATCCAGACGGCGCTGATCATGCTGAGTATTTCGCTGACAAGCCTGATCTTTGCCATCGCCAACAACATCTTTTCGGTGCGTGTGGGCGAGGGGATGGCGCGGGATCTGCGCGAGGCACTTTTCGCCAAGATCCAGAGCTTCTCTTACGGCGATCTGGATCGCTTTAGCACCGGCAAGCTGATGGTGCGCCAGACGGCGGACGTGGGCGCCTTCCAGCGTTTGGTGCAGATCAGCCTGCGCATCGGCACCCGCGCCCCCATGCTCATGATCGGCAGCCTGATCCTCATGTTCACCACGGATCAGCGGCTGGCGCTGATCATGCTGCCCCTGCTCTTGGTGACCACCATCGCCATCGTCTACTTTAGCACGAAGATGGAACCGCTCTTTTTGACGGTGCAGCAACGGCTGGACAGGCTGAACACCGTGCTGCAAGAGAACATCGCCGGGGCGCGGCTGGTGAAAGCCTTTGTGCGCGCCGACTACGAAGGTGGCCGTTTTGAAGAGGCCAACGAAGAGTTCACCGACCGTTCGGTGCGGGTGATGCAGTTCATGTCGAGCATGGGGCCGGTGCTCACCGTCTTTGTCAACATAGGCATGGTCGTGGTGATCTGGGCCGGCGGGCTGGAGGTGATCCGCGGCGAAGCCACCGACGGCCAGATCGTGGCTTTCATCAACTATCTGCTCACCACGATGACGCCGCTGATCATGATGACAATGCTCTCCAACGTGTGGGCCAACGGCATCGCCTCGGCGGGGCGCATCAACGAGATCCTCGACGTGCAGCCCGAAGTGCAGCAATCGCCCAACGCCAAACCACTCCCCGCCACCGTGCGTGGACATGTCCGCTTTGAGCAGGTGAACTTCCACTACAACGGCAACAGCGGCGAGACAGTGCTGCACAACATCGACGTTGAAGTCGAACCGGGCAAGACGATTGCCATCCTCGGCGCCACGGGCGCGGGCAAATCGACGTTGATCAACCTGATCCCCCGCTTCTACGATCCTGTGCAGGGGCGGGTGACCATCGACGGCATCGACGTGCGCACGATCCAGCAGGATTCGCTGCTCCGTCATGTGGGCATTGTGCCGCAAGAGACGATCCTCTTTTCGGGAACGGTGGCCGAGAATATCCGCTACGGTCGCCCCGAAGCCAGCGACGCGGAGGTGATCGCCGCCGCCAAAGCTGCCCAGGCCCACGATTTCATCGAGCGGCTGCCCAACGGCTACGACACCCATGTGGAGGAGCGCGGCGTCAACCTTTCGGGGGGACAGAAACAGCGCATCGCCATCGCCCGCGCCATCACCACCCAGCCCACGATTCTCATCCTCGACGACAGCACCAGCGCCGTGGATGTGGAGACCGAAACCAAGATCCAAAACGCGCTGGACGAGATCATGGCCAGGCGCACCAGTTTCGTGGTGGCGCAGCGCATTAGCACCGTCCTTCACGCCGACGAGATCTGGGTGCTGGACAAGGGCAAAATCGTCGCCCGCGGCACCCACGACGAGTTGATGATCACCAGCCCGATCTACCGGGAGATCTACGACTCGCAGTTAGGCGGGGAGAGAGTAATGAGTAATGCGTAATGAGTAAGGGTTGGGTACGATCTCTGCGCGGCAACACGCCAATTCCGTCGAGACAAACTCACCCCTTACTCATTACTCATTACTTCTCCAGACGTTCACCCAATCACAGCACCCCATACTCTACGATAGGAAACGACGATGGCTGTACGTACAATGCGCCAACGCGTGAGTGATGATCGCCCACAGGCCCGCCCAGATCCGGGTCCAAGTCGGAAAATCGAAAAGGCCAAAGATCCGCGGCAGGCGGTGGTGCGGCTGCTCGACTATTTGCGTCCTTTCAGGCCGGCGTTGATTTTGGTGATGGGCTGTGTGCTTCTGTACACGCTGCTCGGCCTGTTAGGACCATACTTGATCGGCGTCGCCATCGATATCTTCATCGCCGGCGGTGACGCTGCCGGGCTGGGGCGGCTGGCGCTGCTCATGCTGGCCGTCTACCTGGGCAACAACCTGGCCCAGGCGGCGGCAGGCTGGATCATGGCGGGGGTGTCGCAGCGGGCGCTGAAGCAGATGCGCCGTGATCTCTTTGTGCATATTCAACGGCTCTCGGTGGGCTTTTTCGACAGCAACCCCGCCGGCAGCCTGATGAGCCGCCTCACCAACGACGTCGACGCCATCAATCAGGCGGTGTCGCAGAATGTGACGTCGCTCATCGCCAGTGTGCTGTCCATGGCCGGCATCCTCATTGCCATGTTTGTGCTTAACGCCTGGCTGGCGCTGGCGACGCTGCTGGTGGTGCCCATTATGTTCTGGTTCACCCAGTTTGTGGCGCGCTATACCCGTCGCGGTTTCCGCGACTTGCAGAAGCAGGTGGGCGAACTCAACGGCGTCATCGAGGAATCGGTCAGCGGCGGTAAGGTGATCAAAGCCTTTGGCCGCAACGAAAGCGCCATGCAGAGCTTCCGCCGGCACAACCAGGAGGTCTACAAAGCATCGACTTACGCCAATACCTACGCCCTGCTGCTGATGCCGCTAACAGGCGTGTTGGGCAACTTCTTTGTGATTGTGTTGGCGGGGCTGGGCGGCTGGCTGGCGCTGCGCGATCTGGTGACGGTGGGCACCATCGCCACTTTCATCAATTACGGGCAGAGCTTCATTAACCCGTTGCGCCAATTGGCCAACATGTACAACGCCATCCAGGCGGCGTTGGCCGGGGCGGAACGGGTCTTCGAGATCATCGACACGCCGCAGGAAGTGGACGATGCCAGCGCCAAACCCCTTACGCGCGTCGACGGTCATGTCCGCTTCGACAATGTACACTTCAGCTACACCCCCGGCACGCCGACGATCAAGGGCATGACGCTAGAAGCCCAGGCCGGGCAGACCATCGCCCTGGTCGGCCCCACCGGCGCGGGGAAGACGACCATCATCAACCTGCTCACCCGCTTCTACGAGATCGACAGCGGCTCCATCACCATCGACGGGCGCGATATTCGCACCATCCACAAAGACGAACTGCGCCGCCAATTGGGGCTGGTGCTGCAAGACACCTTCCTGTTTTCCGACACGGTGATGGAGAACATTCGCTATGGCCGGCTCGACGCCAGCGACGAAGAGTGCATCCATGCCGCCCAACTGGCCGACGCCGACCTCTTCATCCGCCAACTGCCGCAGGGGTACGCCACTCAGCTTTCGGAGCGGGCCGGCAATCTCAGCCAGGGACAGCGCCAACTCCTCGCCATTGCCCGCGCCATCCTGGCCGATCCGGCGATCTTGATCCTCGACGAAGCCACCAGCAGCGTGGACACCCGCACCGAAGCGCGCATCCAGCAGTCGCTCCTGCGCCTGATGCAAGGACGCACCAGCTTTGTCATCGCGCACCGGTTGTCCACGATCCGCGACGCCGACAACGTGGTGGTCATCGACAACGGCGAAATCGTGGAACAGGGCAACCACGAGGCGTTGCTAGAACGCCGCGGCTTCTACTATCAGTTGTACGTGAGTCAGTTCAAGGGGAAGAGCATTTAGGGGGCAAAGGCCCTCACCCCCAGCCATTGACAGGAAAGCACAGCGTAAGCGAGTTGCGCGGAATAGAACGCGAAGAATAGAACGCGGATTGAGCGGATTGGGCAGATCTCCGCGGATTTTTCCAGAATAATCCGTTTGATCGGCCCAATCCGCCCGATCCGCGTTCTATTCTGATGTTATGTGATATGCTTGGCATCACCGATGACGAAAAACGCGGAGAGAGCATCCTCAGATACGGCGCAGAACGGACATACACCGCACGATTGGATGCGTTACGAGAAAGCAAATGCCTGGCAACCCAACCTGGCCGCAAATCAAACTCCCCTCCTCGGCGTGGACCGACGCCTATACACACGGACAAGCTGAGCTGGCGCGCCGTCTCCAGCAGAGACCCGACGCGTGGACGCTCTACTGCGCCCGCTACGCCCACACCGACCGGTCTATCGTCGATCCGCCTGGCTATGCGAACAGGGCGATATCAGTAGCGGCGTCGTACTGGCTGGCGTGGTCAGTCTTTGGGGTGGATGGGGATGAGGCAAAGTTGGATGCTGCCCTCGCCCACGATCTGGTGGAGGACGATCCCTTTACTGCCGATCCACTGCGCATGATGGTGGCGTTGCAGTCGGCAGCGTGGATGTGTGCAGCGTTGGGCCGTCCCCTGCCGCGGGGCCATGCCGACGCCGTGGCGCAGACGCAAGCCCGCTTCCCGCTGCTTCCCCCGCTCGACCGGCGGCTGGCCCAACTCTGGGCCGCACCCGACGATCCACAGGAGGCGCTCTTGCTTCCTTTGCTGGCGGAGATGAAGAGAGGCGCGGCGGACCCACAGCGCCTGCCCACGCTCATCGACCGCTGTCTGCTGCTAATCCAACTGCTGCACCATCGCCAGGACGGCGCGCCGGCCCGCGAACTGGCATGGGTCGCGGCGAACGGATGCCGTCGCGATCCTGCGCTCCACCTCTACCTGCCCCCGCTACTCCTCGAAGGCGTGATCGGGTTGGTCCCCGCCGCGGCGGACAGCTTCGTCACCTGGCATCTTCCCGACGCATTTGCCCAGATCGGTGTCTCCCACTATCATGTAGGCAGCGCGTCCCTTTCACTACACGCAGAGCGAGATCCACAGGCCGGTGATCTTCTCCACGCCGTCACCGACGCCACGCTCACGCTCGAAATTGTCACAGCGCAGCGGACGTACGTAGAGGCGTTGACGGCAGGCGAACATTGGATTCGGTTGACGGTGTTGGATCGAACAGACGTCAAGAGAAATGAGTAAGGAGTAATGAGTAAGGGTTGAGCACACTACCGATTCTCTTGAACGAGAGTCCGTTCAAGAGAATCGAGATCAAACCCAACCCTTACTCATTACTCCTTACTCGTTTTCTTCCATCTCCACCCACCGCGCCCGCGTCAACTTCACCAGATCCTCCGGGGCGATGCCCACCTGTGCGCCCCGTTCGCCGGCGCTGATGTAGATGCGCTCAAAGGCGGCGGCGCGGCGATCCAGGTAAACGGCGAAGCCGCGGTTGATCAGCGCCAGCGGGCTGATGCCACCCGCCAGCAGACCGGTCATTTCTTCGGCCTGCGCCCGCGAGGACATCTGCATCTTCTTGGCGCCGATGGCTTTGGCCAGTTGCTTGAGATCCAACGTGGCTTCGGCGGGGATCACCACCAACGTGGGCTTGGCCTTGGGATCGGCGGACAGGGTGACCAGCGTCTTGAAGACCTGCGCCGGCGGCAGGCCGATAGACTCGGCCACGTCCACCGCCGAGTGGGTGTCGGGGCTATAGTCGTAGGTGTGGACGGTGTAGTTGATCTTCTTGCCGTCGAGAAAACGGGTGACGTTGTTGGTGAAACTCATTGATTTCTCCAAAGGATTTCTTTGTGGACACCGATCGCAGAGAACACGGATGGGAATGCCAGAAAGATTTGATCCACGAAGGCACACGCAGAGGCACGAAGGCAGAGGAGAGATCCACAGATTTCACAGATTTGAAGGATTTCCAGAAGGATTGGGTGCTGCTTCTCTGAATCCTGAAAATCTGTGTAATCCGTGGATCATGATTTCTCTGAATTCTCCTCTCCGTGTTCCGTCCAATCCGTGTCCACAACGCTGCTGATTGAAGGAGTACACAAGCAATGGATTGGCTCGATCTGCTCTGGACGGAGATCGAAGCGTGGATCATGGGCGATGGCCGCATGCCCTGGCTTGTCCTGGGCGTGGGCGCCGTCCTCTTGATCCTGGGCTGGCTGGGCGGCTATTGGCGCACGCAGCGGTACACACAGCGAATGCTGCGCGTCCTCGTGGAAAGCACGCCGGAACGCGTGGAAGTACGCCCGCGTTGGGACGGTTTCGCCGCCAAGGTAATCCAGCCCATGCCCCCCTTCCAGATGCTGTTGATTGTCTACGACGCGCCGCTGATGCTCAACCCCATCACGGCGTGGGCGGCGCTCTTAGGCAACACCGGCGGCCAGCTCACCATCCAAGGACGTTTCTACGGCGTCCCTCGCGCCGAGCTGGCCTGGATGCGCGGCGGCGTCCCTGGCCAGGTGTTGCACAAAGATGTCAACCTCTCGGCCTGGGTACACCGCCGCGTCGCCGTCACCAAGACAGAGTTCGCCACCCGCGGCGATCAGGTGGAAGCGCTGGTTGCGGCCTTCACCGAGTTCTATCTGCGCTTCAACCCTGCCTTGCAACGCGCTTCGATTCAGCAAGCCATGGAAAACCAACTCGAAGTGGTTGTCCTCTTGCAGCCGCTCCCACTCAAGAGCATCCCCCACCTGATGGCGTCGATGGTGACAATGGGCGTCGCATCCTCGCCGCGCACATCCTATCCTCAAACAAAGAAGCAGGTGTGACAGAGTGTCACACCTGCTGAAAAACGAAGTGATTGGGGATTGGGGATTAGGTTTGCCCATTGGCGTACAACTGAACATAGATAGGTCTCGCCAAGCGCACCGAATTTAGGATCCGCATGCTCTTGCCGAAACCTAATCCCCAGTCCCCGATCCCCAGTCCCCAGTCTTTAGTTCCCCATCTCTGAACCGGGGAAGAAGACCGAGAGATTCACGTCCGAAGCCTGGATCACGGGCAACAAGTTGGCGATGGCGTCGGAGACGGTGGCGGCGTCCATGCCCAGCGAGCCGCCGGCCCCAGCCAGAAGACCCTGCACCACCGGCAGGCTGAGTACATTCTGCAACTCGCCTTCGGCCCAGGAAAGGGTGGGCAGCGCCTGTTCATTGACAGAAATCACCAGCCCGGCGGGTGTGGTCTCCAACGACATGCTGGTGAGGCCGGCTGCGCCGATGGCCTGAATCTGCTCAGGCGTGAACTGAAGCAGATCAAACGGGACACCGGTCAGTGCGACCCATTCCGCGCCGGTCAAGTCACCGACGGTGAAGTTACCCTGGTCATCATAGACCACAGGCAGGTTGATGCGGGGGGCCGCGCCACCCACGGCCTCGACAATTGCTTCGGCATCGGCGCCTGAGGCGCTTTCGGCAATCTGGCCCAACGGAATGGCTTCATTGCCTTCGGCCAGGGGGAAAGTCAGGGTGATGCCCAAGCCGAACTGCTGCACCAGCGGCAGGATACGATCCAGCACAGGCAGCGCAATGCCCAGGCTGCGCACTGTGTCTGCCGTGGCCACCAACGAACCTTCGTCCCAGGTCAACGACGGCACCTTCAAGCCATTCACCAGGATCGTCAACCCATCTGGGCCGGTGACAACCTGAATGTGCTGAATGTTTTCCAGGCTAAAGAAATTGACGGTAGTGGCAGGCAACGCCAGCGCCGACAGGTCGATGCCTGCCACCGCGCCCAGGTTGGCCACCCCAACGCCGCCCAACGACGCCTGGCCGTCGGCGCCAAAATCGAGGACAATGGCAGGCAGATCGACGTAAAGCTCATCCGACTCAAAAGACTCGGAGAGAGACGTCCCCGCTCGCGGCGCACAGCCGGCCAGCACCAGCAGCGATACCAGGAGCAGGGCAACCCCCAAAGTGAGACGTCGGCGCATTGGATACCTCCTGAAGAGTGGAGTTGAATTTTTTGGGTTGACCTGTATTCTACACACGCTTAAATGGAGTGTCAATCAGCGCGGCTTTCCGCCTGGGATTGTGAAGGGGATTAGAACGCGGATTGACCTTTTCTACGGTGCAAACTACAATTTGAGTGGTTTCATCTAAACAGATAGTAACTATACAGGTGACGTACCGTACGGGTTTGCGTGGGGCGGAAGCAGATATCGCTTCATTGGCGAGTGAGCCTTCCGCCCCACGCAAACCCCTACATGACCTGTATAGATACAACAGATATTGTCCTCGTTGATCCTTCCACTCGATTTGACCCGTATGCATATTGTGCATATATTCAACAATTGAAGTTTCAGTACGACCCTGCGAAAGCCAAAAGCAACAGAAGCAAACATGGGATTTCTTTCGCTGATGCAGAAGGTGTCTTTTATGATGATCTGGCGATTCATCTTGAAGATCCTTTTGCGGAAGACGAAGAACGATGGATCGCTGTCGGCACGGGCAGTACGAATCAAATTCTTGTCGTTGTCTACACCTTCCGTGAGGACGAAATCAGGTTGATCTCTGTACGGCGCGCAACCCGCCGAGAGGTGCGAGATTATGAAGAACGAATATGATTTTTCACAAGGCAAACGAGGTGCGTTGCTCGCTAGCAAAGGAAAGACACGCATCACGATCTACCTGGATGACGCTATTTTGGATGAATTTCGCGCCAGAGCTGAGGAAGCAGGCGTCGGCTATCAGACGCTCATAAACGATGTATTGAAGGAATATCTTGATTCTCCCGTGGAAAAACCCGTAACTGAGTCTGTATTGCGTCGAGTTCTACACGAGGAACTTCAACTGCGTGCAGAGTAGGGCACACCGATGCCAACGCCCAGCGCGGCGTTTTGTCTTGACAAGCAGTATCAATCCTATCGTCTTCCCCTCCCATCATCCCTCGCACACTCAAGGAGTTCTCAAGGATGACAACTCAGTCGATCCCCAGCGACCTGGATATCGCACAGGCGGCGCAGTTGCGGCCAATCGAGGAGATCGCAGAAAAGATGGGCCTGCGCCGTGAGGACATTGAGTTCTACGGCAACGCCATGGCCAAGGTGAAGCTTGAAGCCATCGACGCCCTCAAGGATCGCCCCAACGCCCGCTACATCTTGGTGACGGCGATTACGCCCACACCGCTGGGTGAAGGCAAGTCCACCACCACCGTGGGGCTGGGCCAGGGGCTGCACCATGTGGGCAAGAGCGCCACCATTGCCATTCGCCAGCCCTCGCAAGGACCTACCTTTGGCATCAAGGGCGGGGCAGCGGGCGGCGGCTACAGCCAGGTGGTGCCCATGGAGCAGTTCAACCTGCACATGACCGGCGACATCCACGCCGTCACCGCCGCCAACAACCTGCTCGCCGCCATGATCGACAACCATATCTACCAGGGCAACGCGCTGGACATTGATCCCTACAGCATCACCTGGCGGCGTGTGCTGGACGTGAACGATCGTGAGCTGCGCAATATCGTGTTGGGGCTGGGCAGCAAGAGCGACGGGCGCCCGCGCCAGAGCGGCTTCGACATCGCCGTGGCCAGCGAGGTGATGGCGATTTTGGCGCTCACCACCAGCCTGCGCGACATGCGCGAACGCTTCGGGCGCATCACCATCGGCGTTAACGGCAAACGCGAACCTGTCACCGCCGAGATGCTCAAGGCCGCCGGCGCCATGACGGTGCTGATGAAGGAAGCCATCAAGCCCAACATCTTTCAGACGTTGGAGAACACGCCGGCGCTGGTGCATGCCGGCCCGTTCGCCAACATTGCCCACGGCAACAGCTCGATTTTGGCCGACCTGATCGGCATCAAGACGGGCGACTTCCTCATCACCGAGGCCGGTTTTGGGGCGGACATCGGCGCGGAAAAGTTCTTCAACATCAAGTGCCGCTACAGCGGTCTGCGCCCCGACGCCGCCGTGCTGGTGACGACGGTGCGGGCGATGAAGCTGCACACAGGCAAACACCGCATTGTGCCGGGCCGTCCGCTGCCCGCGGCCATGCTCAAGGAAAACCCCGACGAGGTCTACGAAGGCGCGGCCAACCTGCGCAAGCAGATCGACAATGTGCGCAAACATGGCGTCAGCCCGGTGGTCTGCGTCAACCGCTTCCACACCGATTTCGACAGCGAGGTGGAGGCGATCTTCCGTGTGGCGCAGGAAGAAAACGCCCGCGTCGCCGTCTCGAATCATTGGGCCGAGGGCGGCAAAGGCGCCACGGATCTGGCCCGCGCCGTGATCGAGGCCGCCGAGGAACCCACCGATTTTCGCTTCCTCTACAACGTGGAGCAGTCGATCAAGGCCAAGATCGAGACCATCGCCCGCGAAATCTACGGCGCCGACGGCGTCACCTACGAAGACGAGGCCGAGCGCCAGATCAGCCAATACGAGAAAGCCGGCTTCGGCAATCTGCCCATCTGCATGGCCAAGACACACCTCAGCCTGAGCCATGATCCCAAGCTCAAGGGCGCGCCCAGCGGCTTCACCGTGCCGATCCGCGAGGTGCGCGCCAGTGTGGGGGCGGGCTTCATCTATCCTCTGCTGGGCGAAATGCGCACCATGCCCGGCCTCTCCAGCGCCCCCGCGGCGGAAAATGTCGACATTGATCTGGAGACTGGGCAGATTGTTGGGCTGTTTTAGCTTGCCTGAGCATGACTTGTGGACACGGATCGAGGAGAACACGGATTTTTTTGATAGATCTCTTTTGATCCGTGTTCTCGTCGATCCGTGTCCACAACACTCTGCCATATTTCGACCGTAACGGAGTCCAACCATGTCCCGCGAACCCATGACCAGCGTCGATCGTTCCTGGTTGCTGGCGGATGGACCGACCAATCGCATGGTGATCAACGGGCTGTGGATTTTTACAGAGCCGTTGGATCACGCGCGTTTTGTACAGGCGCTGGTGGATCGCTTTTTGAGCATTCGCCGCTTCCGCCAGCGTGTGGTGGAGCCGCCGGGATCGATTGGGCGCGCCTACTGGGAGGACGATCCCAACTTCGATCTGCGCGCCCACATCCGCCGCATCGCCCTGCCCGCGCCAGGAAGCAAAGAGACGTTGCAGGAGTTGGTGAGCAGCCTGGTCAGCACGCCGCTGGATCAGTCGAAGCCGCTGTGGGAGTTCTACCTCATTGAGAACTACGAGGGCGGCAGCGCTCTGCTCGGACGGCTGCACCACTGCCTCGCCGACGGCGTGGCCCTGGTGAGCGTGATGCTCTCGCTCACCGATCCCACGCCCGAAGACTCGTGGCAGCCGCCCACCAAACGCCGCCGCGGACGCTGGAATCCGCTCAAGCCGCTGCTAAAGACGGCGCGTTTGGCCATCGACGCTTCGCTGGGCATGGGTTCGCTGCTGGCGGCGGAAAGCAAGGAATCGCTGAGCAACCCCGCTCATCTGCGCCAACGCATCGAGGACGGCACAGAGCTGGCGGGGAAGACGGCGGGGGTGCTGGGCAAACTGCTCTTGATGACCGGCGACGACCGCACCGTCTTCAAAGGCAAGCTGGGCGTCACCAAAAGTGTGGCCTGGTCCGAAGGGGTGTCGCTGGACGAGGTGAAGTTCATTAAAAACCGCACAGGGACGACGGTCAACGATGTGCTGGTCTCGCTGCTGGCGGGCGCGCTGCGCCGGTACATGCTCGGTCGCGGCGACAACCCCACGGGCAAGGAAATCCGCGCCATGGTGCCCGTCAACGTGCGCCCGGCCGCGCAGGAGATCGAAATGGGCAACCAGTTCGCCCTGGTCTACCTCTCGCTGCCTGTGGGCATTGCCGATCCGCTGGAGAGGCTTTTCGAGGTCAAGCGGCGCATGGACAGGATCAAGCAGACGCCTGAAGCGGTGATCACCTACCAGATCATCGCCGGGTTGGGCCTTTTCCCCAACGACATGGCAGGGTTGATCAAAGAGTACTTCGCCAGCAAGGCCAGCGCCATCCTCACCAACGTGCCGGGGCCGCCGCAGAAGCTCTACTTCGCCGGCACCCAGCTCGACAAGATGTACTTCTGGGTGCCGCAGTCCGGCTCCATTGGCATGGGCTTAAGCATCCTCAGCTATGGCGGCGAAGTGACCATCGGCGTGATGACCGATGATCACCTTGTCCCTGATCCGGCGGGCATCGTCGAGGCGTACGGGGCCGAGTTCGAGGAATTGCGCCGCATCGCCCATCTGCCGGATGAAGAGCCAGAGCAGGAAGAGACGGCGCAGCCAGCAAGCGACGAAACGACAACAACACAAGAAGCAGACCGCGATCCAGAAGCGGTGCTCGCAGAATTGATGGCCGAGTACCTGGCGCTGAAAGCGGCGGAAGGTCTGCTCGAAGCGGCAGCGCCGTCGGCAGAGGCAGAACCAACGCGCTGCCACGCCGTCACCCACAGCGGGGAACGTTGTAAACGCCGAGCAAAGACGGGTTCACACTATTGTCATCTGCATCAGAAAATCGAGTAGAGAAGCAAAAGCAGAAATTGATCCACGAAGGCACACGAAGGCACACGAAGAAGAGAAAAGACGGAGATGGATTTCAGGAACACAAGGACATCTCAAAAGGTGGGGAATTCTGAGTCCGAAAAACCCGCGCTATCCGTGTCTCACCCCTTCTCTTTTTTCTTCTTCTCTGCCTTCGTGTATCTTTGTGTATCTTCGTGGATCAATTTCTGGATCTGATTTCTCATCAACTTAACGATAACGACAGGAGTTACTTTCATGGCCAAGGTAGTCTTTATCGGCGCGGGCAGCACTGTCTTCGCCAAGAATTTGATGGGCGACATCCTCAGCTACCCCGAAATGGCGGGGGACGCTCACTTCGTTTTGCACGACATCGACCCCGAACGGCTGCGCACGTCGGAAGTGGTGGCGCACAAGATTGCTGACGCGCTGGGCGTCTCCCCTGTGATCGAGGCGACGCTGGATCGGCGCAAGGCGCTGGTCGACGCCGACTATGCGATCTCCATGATCCAGGTGGGCGGTTACAAACCCAGCACCGTCGTCGACTTTGAAGTCCCCAAGAAGTACGGCCTGCGCCAGACCATTGCCGACACGCTGGGCATCGGCGGCATCATGCGCGGGCTGCGCACCATCCCCGTGCTGCTCGACATGTGCCACGACATGGAAGAACTCTGCCCCGACGTCACCTTTTTGCAATATGTCAACCCCATGGCCATGAACTGCTGGGCCATCAGCCGCGCCAGCAGCATTAAGACCGTGGGCCTTTGCCACAGCGTCCAGGGGACAGCCCACCAGCTTGCCGACGACATCGGCGTCCCCTACGACGAGATCGATTACATCTGCGCCGGCATCAACCACATGGCTTTCTACCTCAAGTTCCAGCGCAACGGCGAGGATCTCTACCCTGCCATCCGCAATGTCATCGCCGAGGGGCGCATCCCCGACTGGAACATTGTGCGTTACAAAATTTTCGAGAAGTTCGGCTACTTCGTCACCGAATCCAGCGAACACTTTGCCGAATACACGCCCTGGTTCATCAAGCGCGACCGCCCCGATCTGGTGGAACAGTTCAATGTGCCGCTGGACGAGTACATCACCCGCTGCGAACGGCAGATCGCGGGCTGGCACATGCTGCGCGACAAGTTCGAAGACGAGAACTTCCGCTTCTTCACCGAAGATGACGCCGATCACGCCCCCACCGATGGCAGCGACGACGACGAAGCGCGCGCCATTCGCCGCCTGCTCACCGTCAAGCGCAGCCTGGAATATGGCTCGCAAATCATCTACAGCATGGAAACCGGCAAGCCGCAGGTGATCTACGGCAACGTGCCCAACCACGGCCTGATCGACAACCTGCCGCAGGGCTGCTGTGTCGAGGTCCCCTGCCTGGTGGACGCCAACGGCATCCAGCCCACACGTATCGGCACTCTGCCGCCGCAACTGTCGGCCATGATGCAGACCAACATCAACGTCCAGTCGCTCACCGTTGAAGCCGCCCTCACCGGCAACCGCGACTACGTCTACCACGCCGCCTTCCTTGATCCGCACACAGCGGCGGAGCTGGATCTGGATCAGATCACGGGCCTGGTGGACGATCTAATCGAGGCGCACGGGGATTACCTGCCGCAGTTCAACCAGAAGGTCGCGGCCTCGGCCTGAGCAGCCTACACTCCGCTTGCCGGTGTCCCTCGGCCTGAGGAGACGACACGCTACCCCACCACGCACCAGCCCACCGAGGATCAGATCCTCGGTGGGCTGTTCATATGCCATATTGCGATAGGTTGCGCTCTAGGAGGGTGCACAGTGAATCGCCAAGCCATCCACGACTACATCGACGAGCACCTGGACGATCATGTTGCGCATATCCAGAGATGGGTGCGCCAGAAAAGCGTCAGTTGGGACAACCTGGGCGTGGCGGAGTGTGCCGCGCTGGTTGCCGATTCCTATGGGCAGTTGGGCTGTCAAGAGGTTGAACTCATTCAGGGGAAGTACTATCCCGGTGTGTGGGCGTTCTACGATGCCGGCGCACCGCTTACTGTCCACAATTACTGTATGTTTGACACCCGCACGGTCCGCCCGCAGGATTGGTCGGGCGATCCCTGGTCCGGCGATCTCGTGGCACAGGGTGCGTTCCCCAAAGTGTTGATGGGGCGAGGCTCGATGGGGGCCAAAGGACCGTATGTGGCATGGCTCAACGCGCTGGCATCCATCATCGCCGTCGAAGGCACGCTGCCGATCAACATTATGTTTCTGGCCGAAGGAGAAGAGATCCTGGGCAGCCCAAGCTATCAGGATTTTGTCGACCGCTATCACCATCGATTGGCGCAGGTGGATGCCAGTTTCTGTCCGTCATCCAGCCAGGGCGCCAACGGGACGGTGTCGATTGGGCTGGGCCTGAAGGGGATGGTGGTGGTCGAACTCACGGCCAGCGGCGAGTCTTGGGGATATGGGCCGAAGCGCACGATTCACAGTGCTGCGGCGGCTCTGGTCGATTCACCACCGTTCCGTTTGGCGGCGGCATTGGCAACCCTGGTGGATGCACAAGGCCGCGGCTGTGCGGTGGCCGGCCTGGAAGAACTCTGGGCATACCGGAAGCCGCTCACACAGGAAGAGATGGATCTGCTGACCAAAATTGCGTCACAAACCCACCACAAAGATTGGCGCAATGTCCTGCCACTGGGCGGGGTTGACAATGTCGCCCACGTCAATGGCGGACTCGAAGGCATGGATCCGCTGATCAACTATCTGTATGGCCCCACCTTCAACATTGCCGGTCTGCGCAGCGGCTTCTTGGGGCCGGGGACAGCAACCATCCCCTTTATTGTTCCTAGCGAGGCGACGGCGATGCTGGACATGCGCATGGTGGTCGATCTCAGCCCCGAAGAGATCATCGCCCATCTGCGCACACACCTTGACCGGCATGGATTCGGCGACATTCAGGTGAAGGTCTATGCAGCCTTCCGCCATGCGCAGACATCGGCACAGGAGCCTGTGATCCAGAGCGCGATTGAAACGCTGGCCGGCTGGCAAGTGGAGGCGACGCTGTGGCCGATTGAAGCAGGCGGCGGGCCGTGGACGGCGGTGCCCAATAGGTTCAACGTGCCCTGCTTGCGCGGCGGCGTCATCGGCGGCGGCAACCGGAGCGACAACAACGAGTTTATGGTCATCGAAGGCGACGGCAAGGTGGCCGGGCTGGCCGATGTGGAGAAATATCTGGTCGATCTCATCTACAACTATGCGCGCACGGCGGCGCGTTAAGAGTTTTCTCGTCACGTGGCGAGAGAAGCATTACGCCGCCTTTTTGCCCAGGAGAAATCACGATGGCGACTCTACACAACCCGTTCCAATCGCTTTTTGCAGCACCTGCCGATCTCCACTTCTCTGCCAACAAGACAGCGCTGTTGGTTGTCGATATGCAATACTTCGACGCCCACCCCGATTGGGGCGAAGGTCGTACAGCCAAAGAAGTGGGTGTGGCCCACTGTTTTGATCCCTACTTCGAGCAGATAGACGAGGTTGTCCCCAAAATTCAGGAACTGTTGGCGCTCTTTCGCGAGAAGGAGATGGAAGTCATTCACATTCGGGTGGCAGAGTGGACGGAAGACTCACGTGATGTGGGCTGGAAGCAGTTGGTGCGTGGTCTGATCGTGCCGTCTAATTCGCGCGAGGCAGATTTGCTCGAAGCAGTCGGCCCCCAAGCAGACGAGATTGTCGTCAGCAAGTCCTCTTCGGGCGTTTTCCCGGTGACAAACCTGGATCGTCTGCTGCGCAACCTGGGCATCGACACCCTGGTTTTTACCGGCACGTCCACTGGCGGCTGTGTGGAAAGCGCGGTGCGCGACGCCGTTGATCTCAACTACAACGTGGTCGTCGTCTCTGATGCGTGCGCCGATTCCACGCGCGACAGCCATGCCGTTGCCCTGGGACGCATGGCCGGCGGCACAACTTATGTGATGAGCAGCGCCGAAATTCGCCAACAGCTTCAGGCCATCCCCAATGGCAGCCGTGCCGCACGCAGTGGCATTGAACGGGTGAAACCCTATCTGCCGCAACCGCCCCAAACCCCGCCCGCGGCAGACGTGAACCCCTATTCGCTGATTTTCCCCCCTGCGATTGAACTGCCTCTCGCCAACGACAATCTGGCGTTGGTCCTGATTGACGCGCAGCGCTTTACGTGTGATCCAAAGCAGGGGCTTGGCGCGTTGGCGCGGCAGCGGCAGGAATGGCCCAAGTTCGAGGAGTATTACCAGCAAGTTGCACGTGCTTTACAGAACATGCAGACACTCCTGATCGCGGCGCGGCGGCTGGGCATTCCTGTTTTGCATGTGCGCACAGCCGGCCACTTTGCCGATGGCCGCGATCTTTCACGCAAGTTGAAAAGCCAGGGGATCGTGCCGCACATCGCTTCGCCAGACGCCGACTTCATGCCCGCTGTACAGCCCCACGCCGACGAAATCGTCGTGACAAAACGAACATCGGGCATCTACACCGGCACCGGCCTGGATGAGCTACAGCGCAACCTGGGCATCGAGCACCTGATCCTGGCGGGCATTTCGTATGAAGGCGCACTGGAAGGTTCGATCCGCAGCGCCACGGATCGCGGCTACGGCGTTGTCCTTGCCCCCGATGCGTGCGCCACCTTCCACCCCGACCTGCAAAGAAAGCTGCCCGACCTGGAGAGCGGAATCATCCGCGTTTATCCGACACAACGTGTGGTGGAACTGCTCGAACATGTGATGCACGTTGCACCGGCACAAAGCGCCTAGCCCCTGCCCAAGGATAGCCATTGTGTTCATGCGACATCCTCTTACCTTGTTGACAAAAGAAGTCGCCCCCATTGCACTGACGGCGCACAGCACTGCGCTACTGGTGCAGGATCTACACGATCCATTTGCCGACGCCGAAGCCGGTTGGCTGGCGACACAGGCGCGCGCAAAAGTGGTGAGCCGCGAGTTCGACGAATATTTCGACACACTGCGCCTGTTCGCCGCCAATATCACACACTGCCTTTCTCTCGCGCGGCAGGCTGGATTTCGGGTGGTGTACGCTTGTCTGGGGTATCGCACCCCGGCAACCCCATCCACCTTTCAGGCGGCCACAGGTTGGGATTGGTGTTTGGATAATGTGGAAACCGGCTTCCCGGCGCAGTGGCAGCCGCGTGCACAGGAGCCTGTCTTTGCCAAACCAGGCTGGGGAGCCACGGCCAATCCCCAATTCGGGGCGTACCTGCAATCTCATCAAATCAAGACCGTGGTGGTGGTTGGCGCAATGTTCGAGTTTGGGATTCGCCAGAGTTGCCTGGCCTTGGCGGATCTAGGCTATCAGCCGCTTGTCATCTCCGATGCAGTTGTCCCCTTGACGGGGATGGGACAGCGCTACACAGCCGGGATGCTGGCCCACGGTCTGGTGAAACTGCGCTCGACCGGCGAATTCACCGATCTGGTGGAGCGTCTCGGCGCGGAAGAAGTAGTCTGGGTGTAGCAAACAGCCGGAAGGCAGGTATTTTCAATGATCGAAACTGTATTGGGGCCAATTCAACCAGAGGCGTTGGGCGTCTGCTTACCCCATGAACACATCTGGTGTGATCAAAATCTGGCGCCGCGCAAACATCTCTTCGACACAACACGTCTACAGAGACATACATGCGCTTGAACAACTATGAGCGCATGGTCGGCGAGTTGAAAGCCTATTCGAGATGGGCCGGGCGAGCGATTGTCGAGGTCACCTGTGACGGGTGGGGGCGTGATCTTGATGTACTGGCCCGGCTGTCCGAGGCGTCGGGTGTTCACATCATTGCCACGGCAGGATACTACATTGAGCCATGCATGCCGCTGCATCTCTCAGAATGGTCGGCGGCTCAGCTTGCCGATCAGATGACAAATGAGCTTGAGCGGGGGATCGGTGTCGCTGGGCGCAGGTGTGGCGTGCTCAAATCCGCCATCCACCGCGCGCGGATTGAAGGGCTAGAAGAAAAGGTATTGAAGGCCGTGGCCACGGCGCACAAGCGCACAGGCGTTGTGATCACCACACACACCACAGGCTCACGCCGCCAGGAGATCCCCCGGCGGCACGATTGGCGTTCAGCAACTTGAATTCCTGAAAGCAGAAGGCGTGTCGCCTGCGCGTCTCATCGTCGGTCATGTGGACGAAAGGCCTGATCTTGAGGTGTTGGCGTCACTGGCCGCCCAAGGATGTTTCATTCAGTTCGACGTCATCGGCAAACAGCATTGGCTGCTCGATGATACGCGCGCCGAACTCATCCATGCCCTGGTTCAACGAGGTTATCTTGCGCACATCCTGCTTTCGCATGACCGCAATCGCGACCACGAAATGCGCTATGGCGGCGGCAGCGGTTACTGTTACATTTTCGAGTCATTCCTACCCCGCCTGCGTGCGCTGGGGATCACAGAACATCAAATTCAAACGATGCTGGTGGCAAACCCTGCCCGTGCATTCAGCAGAGAGTAAGTTTTCTTAAAAATGCGTACTCCTCCCGGTTCATCATCCCCGACTGCACGCAGAAGGCCGAAGAGAACACATCCTTAATCATTACACCGTGGGCAGGGCGACGGTGAAGGTGGTGCCTACGCCGACGCTGCTTTTGACGCTGATGCGCCCGCCGTGGGCTTCCACCAGTGACCGTGCAATTGCCAACCCCAGCCCTGATTCGCCTGTCATCTGCGAACGGGACGAGTCGGCGCGGTAGAAGCGGTCGAAGATGAAGGGCAGGTCGTCGGGCGCGATGCCGGAGCCGGTGTCGGCCACATGCAGCCGCACTTCGCCGTCCGCCTGCGTGGCCGAAAGCACGATCTGTCCGTTGCGCGGGGTGTGGCGGATGGCGTTGCTCACCAGATTTCCAAAGACCTGCGCCAGCCGTTCAGGGTCAGCCGAAAGCGTGGGCAGATTTTGCGGCGCATCCAGGCGCAGATCAATGGCCTTGTCCAGCGCACGCACGGCGTGGGCGATGACGGCCCGTTCGAGTACGCTGTAGGCCGTCAACGTTTGGCGGTTGAGCGAGAGTTCGCCGGCGTCGGCTAGCGAGAGCAGGCGCAGGTCTTCGATCAGCCGTTGCAAGTGTTGCGCTTCGCCGTGGACCACCTGAAAGATCTCCGGCGAGCCGGGGATCTTGCCGTCGCTGAGCGCTTCGGTGTAGCCGAGGATCACACTCAACGGCGTGCGCAGATCGTGGGCGATGTCCGCCGTCATCTGGCGGCGCTGGCGCACGGACGCGGCCAGGTCAGCGCTCATGTGGTTGAATGAAGCAGCCAGCTCGCCCAATTCATCGTTGGAACGCACAGGCACCTGCTGTCCGAGCGCGCCCTGGGCCAGGGCGCGGGTGGCGTCGGTCAATTCACGCAGTGGGCGGGTCAACGAGCGCGCCAGGAAGAGGCCCACCACCAGCGCCACCATCAGCGCCACCACCGATCCAATCAAAACGGACCAGCGTATGCTGTCCAAAAAAGCCGCTTCGGCGAATTGTCTGGAATGCCGGGCGATTCGATCCGGTTGAACAAGACCCAGCCCACCGTGACACCGTTGACGTCAACCGCAACGCCGCTGCGCCGTTCCTGAATCGGCAACGGCTCCCCCACGGTGTAGTCACGGCTGTAGACCACCACGCGGTCGGCATTGAGGATCGTCACTGGTGCGGGGTAGTACTCATTAGGCCGCCGCCCGCGAAAGGCCACCGTGCCCAGATCGTCCCAACTGCCCCGATTCTCGTAGTGTGTCTCCAATTGGCGAATCAAGTCATCGCGAAAACGATCATAGACAAACTGATCGAACTGGCGGGCGGTGCGTTGGTTAAAAATCAGCGCAGCCACCAACGTCCCAATCACGGCGATGAGGAGAAAGGCGAGGGTGAGGCGGATGAGCAGCGATCTGTGCACAGGATGGTTCTCCTGGGTAGAAGTGACTGGTGATTTGTGATTGGTGATTTGGCTTGTCGATTGGTCTGTGAGTAGACGTACGATGCGCTTGTCGGGCGCATTGATGCGTGCATTCAGTGGCCTGCCGCAAAACCCAATCACCAATCACGAATCACCAATCACCTTATTCAGCCGATACCCCACCCCATACACCGTCTCCACATAGCGTGGGTTGCGCGGATCTTGCTCGATCTTGGTGCGCAGGTTGCGAATGTGGACGTCGATGGTGCGTTCGTAGCCTTCGTACGTGTCGCCCTGAATGCGTTCGAGCAGTTCGAGCCGCGAAAAGACACGGCCCGGGTTGCCCATCAACGCCGCCAGCAGGCCGAATTCTGACGGCGTTAAGTCTACGTTGACGCCGGCCACGCTGACCAGACGTGTCTCTTGATCGAGGATGAGGTCGCCGATCTGAATGCGGCGGGCGTCGGCGGGTTCTTTGTCCACACGGCGCAGGACGGCGCGCACACGCGCGGTCAACTCGCGCATGCTGAAGGGTTTGGTCACGTAGTCGTCGGCGCCCAGTTCCAGGCCGAGGACGCGGTCGGTCTCTTCCACCTTGGCGGTGAGCATAATCACCGGCGTCTCCCGTTCACGGCGGTGGGCGGTGAGGAAATCGTAGCCGTTCATCTCCGGCATCATTAGATCGAGGATGATGAGATCGGGCTTTTCGTTGCGCGCCACAAAGAGCGCCTCGCGCCCGTCCGCCGCGGTGACCACACGAAAGCCTTCGGCGCTGAGATAGCTCTTCACCAACGTGCGCAACTGCTCTTTGTCGTCCACCACCATGATTGTTTTGGACATGGGAATCTCCGTCCTGTCACAGGGATTTCTGTCGTTGCTACAGGTGCGACGCACTGGCCAGGGCACATTGGGCGTTCGTCAACCACTTGGCCAGTGCGTCGCACCTGTGCTGTCTCGTTGTGGCTATGCTACCACACGATTGTTCAGAAACTTTGAAGACAAACCAAGAAAATTGTGAGGAGGATAGGATAGAACGCGGATTGGGCGGATCGAGCGGATTACACGGATTTCTTCTGAAAATCCGCTGGAATCCGCTCGATCCGCCCAATCCGCGTTCTATTCTGTTTCTTAGCGCAGTTGAGCAAAACAGCGGGCCGCGGCGTCCAGCCCTTGTTGAAAGACGGTGGGGTTCTGGCCGATGCCGATGCGCAGGTAGCCTTCGTAGCCGAAGGCGGAGCCGGGGGCCAACATGACGCTGTATTCCTCGGCCAATTTGTCGGACAGTGCCAGCGAGGGGATGGGCAGATCGTAGTGAAGCAGCGCCAGCAGCCCACCGCGCGGCGGCGTCACGAGAGGAGGCCATCGTGCTCTTCGATCCAGTGGTTGGCGGCGGCGAGGTTGGCTTCGATGATGGCCTGATTGCGGGCGATGATTTTGTCCTTGTGGGTGATGGCGAGGACGCCCAGGGCGTCGTTCAATTTGCCGGGGCTGAGCGAAACGTAGTCGCGCATGGCCCAGCATTTGGCCACAATCTCTTTGGGCGCCACCATCCAACCCAGGCGCAGACCAGGCAGGCCGAAGGGTTTGGAAAGGGTGCCCACGCTGATGCCCAATGGCCCCAGATCAAAGGCGGGCGGCGCGAAGTCGTCACCGCCGGGGATGGTGAGCCAGCGGTACGCCTCGTCGCACAGGACGTACGCGCCCACCGATTCGGCCAGGGCGTAGACGGCGCGCAGATCCTCAGGTGAGAGCATGGCCCCGGTGGGATTGTGTGGCGTGTTGACCACAATCAGCTTGGGTTTGGGGCGTGAGCAGTCGCTCCAGTTCGGCCACATCGTAGCGGAAGCCGGTTTCGGGGCGCACTTCCCAGCGCGACACGTGGCAGCCGAGCGCTTGCGGCACGCTGTAAAGCTGCTGGTAGGCCGGGGTAGGGCGCGATGACATGGTTCCCGGCGTCGAGGAGGATGTTGAAAAGCAAGAAGTTGGCCTCAATCGCCCCCGTCGTCACGAGGACATTGTCGGGATCGCAGTGGTAGTAGGTATCGGCCAGCAGGGAGCGCAAGTGGTGTGTGCCCACGGCTTCGCTGTATCCAAGCGGCATCGTCATCAGTCGATCCAACGTCTCGGCGCGGCGCTCTTCTGGTTCAAAAGCCAGTAAATCGGCCATGGTCAACGGCAGGATGCCGCTTTCAGCGATGTCGTACTTAACGTGCAATTCGTGGCGGGTCAACCAGCGTTCCAGGGCAAAGGGTTCGATCTTCATGTTCGCTCTTTCAATGTTGATGATGTAACTATACAGGTACGACGCACTGGCCAGGAGGACACTCGACATTCGCATCCGGTTTCAGCCAGTGCGTCGCACCTCTACCTGTACAGATAGTTGATGATTTCTATAACGAAGAACGCCAGGCATAGCGCCTGGCGAACACATTGTCCCATGTTATTATCCGCGTTAAAGCTCTTCCCACTCTTCTCGGCTGATTCCCGCCTGACGCAAAATCCGTCCTAACAGCGCTTGCCCGATATCACCCTGATGTGGATTCGGGATGGTCAGCCGGACACCGTCCGCCCGGCGCATGTACTCGTGATTTCCACCAGGAAACGGGCCATCATACCCAAACTGACGCAAATATCGAAGCAGACATCGACGTGGAATAGGGCCAAACGGGGGCATTAAGCAGCCTCACGCACATTGAGATCCACATCATCAATGACTGGCAAAGGATCACCGAAACGAAGGCCGACAATGATCCACCCTTCGAGTGATTCCTGTGTATCTCGGCGGCACGCTTCTTCATCGCTGCCGACGCCGATCACACCCCGACATGACGGAATTTCACCATACCACATACCGTCTTCTTCGTCGTGTTCAATTACAGCTTGCGCCATAGCGGCCTGAATGTAACGCGTGAGCATTGCTACCTCCTGTTTGGAACAGCACAGTCTATTGGGAGTATAGCACACGCTTGCTACGTGTCAACGAAGGTGTTACTTCATCACCCGCCAGCGGTGACTCCACTCACCGGCGAAACGTTCGATGCCGTTCTCGGTGATCAGGACGTCCTCGTTGTTGCCCGTGCCCCAGGGGACGTCGGGGCGCACGCTGCGGTGGGGGTGATACGAGAAGACCATGCCCGCTTGCAGCGTCCAATCTTGCGACTGGCCCCACGGTTTTTCGGCGGCGTGCCAGGGGCGTTCGATGGTGTCCATGCCCTGGCTGTGGAAGTCGAAAGCACGCGTGGGTTTGCCCACATCCCAGCCGTCCGCGGCGCAAAGAGTCCTCGAAGATGCGCGCCAGATCGCTGAGGCGTGCGCCTGGTTTGCCCGCCGGGTAGGTCTGTTGCAGGGCGCGGATCTCGCTTTCCATCAGCTTGATTTCCAGATCCGTGGGCGTGCGGTAGGCCAGGTTGACGGTAAGTTCCGACCAATGACCGCTTTCGCCGCAGATTTCCATGTGGAAGCGCAAAATGTCGTTGCAGTGCACAGGGATGTCCTGGGGCGGGTTGGCCCCCGGTTCCTCGCCGATGAAGACGAGGATGTCGCGCGCGCCGCCGGCCAGCGCCACGGCGCACGCTTCCGCAGACAGCTCGCGCTGGGTGCGTCCTGGCTCCACCACCTGCACGAAGCGCTCCATCGCCGCTTTGGACAACGTCCACAGTTCGCGGATCTGCTGGATCTCCAGTTCGCTCTTGACGGCGCGGATGCGATCCATCAACTCGTCGGCGTCGGTGAACTCGATTTCGGGTAAGCCGTCCACCAGGATTTCGTAGTTGCCCACGGAAAGGATAAAACGTCGCCCGACGAGGCCGACACGGCCGCGGGTGATGCCGTGTTCGGTCATCATCTCCACCATGCGCGGCGCGATGAAGACATCGCCGCGCGCTTCGGTCACCCAGCCACGGGCGGCGATGCGCTCAGCCACGGCATAGCTGGAGAAGACGAGGAAGGTTCGTCGTCTTTGGGGATGCAGAGCAGGCCGTCGTGGCCCCAGATGTGAAAATCGGTGAAGTAGCGCCAATAGCCGCGGCCCGTCCACCAATGTCCTTTGCCGGCCACAAGCAGCGCGTCCAAACCTGCTTCCGCCATCGCAGCGCGCACCCGCGCCAAGCGTGCATCCCGTTCGGCCAATGTTGCTTGCGTCCCCATGCTTCCTCCTGACGATTGAATGATGAAGATCCAGAATAGAACGCAGCTTGAGCGGACTGGGCGGATTATGGCTGATTTAATCCGTTTGATCCGCCCAATCCGCGTTCTATCTCTCCTGATTCACATATCGGCGGATGGCATCCAGGCGGATCGCTTCCGGCGATTCGGTGATGTCGAGGCCGTATTGTTCGCGGGCGGCCTGGGCGCTGACGTAGCCCAGCGCCACATCCTCGCGGACTTTGTCGCGCTCGCGCAATTTGGGATCGCCGTATCCTCCCCCGCCAGGGACGCGCAGCACAACAGTATCACCCGGCTTCCAGGCAATGGGGACGAAGCGTTCCACCTTCACCCCGTTGAGCGTGACGTTGCCTGCCAGCCCAAAGTCGCCGCCTTCCAGCCCCGGTGCGGGGAATTTCATGAGATCGGGGCGGATGGTGAGCATCACCGGCGCGGGGGCGATGCAGCGGATCACAATCTCCTGGCCGGGTCCACCGCGGCGGTAGCCTGCCCCGCCCGAATCGGTGAGCATGACCTTGCGTTCCATCACCAGCGGGCACTGCTTTTCGATGATCTCGGTAGGGGTGACGGTGCTGTTGTGCGGGTAGGCGCTGGGCAGCAGACCGTCGGCGTCGCGTGTGGCGCCCAGGCCGCCGTGGGGCAGCATGTGGACGGCATAGCGCCCGTAGCGTTCGTCCTGGCCGACGATGTGGAAGGGGAAGATGCCGCCTGCCGCTGCGATCACCTCGTTGGGCAGCAGCGGGGCCAGCGCGCCGAAGATCAGCGGCGGGATGTGCTTGATCACCTTGGCGCGGGCCTTCACCGGCGCCGGGAAGGTGCAATTGACAATCGATCCTTCAGGCGCGGTGATCTGGATCGGGCGCACCAGGCCGTCGTTGTTGGGGATGCGTGAGGCCAGCATCGCCTTAATCGGGTAGACGGCGGTGGAGTAGGAAATGTTGAAGGCGGCGTTGATGGCCGAATGGTTCTGCTGCGGCGAACTGCCGGCGAAATCCATCAAAATGTCCGAGCCGCGGATCTCCAGCTTCAGGCGCAAGGTGAAGGGTTCGAGATAGCCGTCGGCGGTCAATTCGTATGTGGAGACGCCGTCGGGCAGCGCGGCGATGGCGGCGCGCAGGGCCGCTTCGGAGCGATCCTGGATGGCGGCGGAGAGTTCCACAATATCGTCCATGCCGTAGTCGTTGAGAAATTCGTGGATGCGGCGCATGCCGATGCGGTGCGTGCCGACAATGGCGTGCAGGTCACCCAGCACCATTTCGGGGACACGGCAATTGGCGGCGATGAATTCTTCGACGATGGGCACGACTTTGCCGTCGCGGTAGAAGAAATTGGGCATCAGCCGCGTGCCCTCCATGAACATGTCCTGTGCTTCGAGATCGCCCAGGTGGCCGCCCACGTCGGAGACATGCGCCACGGTGCCCAAAAAGGCGACGAGTTTGCCCTTGTGGAAGACGGGCGACACCAGATTGTAGTCGGGCAGGTGTGTGCTGCCGATCCACGGATCGTTGGTAGCGAGGACATCCCCTTCGCGCAGCGTGTGGGGCGGGAATTTCTCCAGCATCGAGCGGGTGGTGCGTGGCAGCATGGTGCAGAACTGCGGCGGACTCCACTGTGCCTGCGCCAGCCCTGCGCCCTGCACGTCCATAATGGCGCAGCCGAAATCGTGGCTCTCGCCCACAATCGTCGAAAAAGAGGTGCGGATCACGGCATTGTCGATCTCATCGGCAATCGCCACGAGACGCTGCCATTGGATTTCGAGAGAGATGGGGTCGATCATGGAAACCTCGTAGAAGAATAGGAATGAATGAAGAATGATGATTGGGTGGAAGAAGAAATTGGGCGATTGAGAGATTAGGAGATTGGGGGGGCAGAACCCCTCCCCAACCCTCCCCGCAATCGTTGACTTTGTGGTCTCGTTGAGAGCTTGAGGCGGAGAGGGAGCCGTTGACGCGTCGACAGATTGGTTCTGTATTGGACATCTCCACAACGCGACCAACGTCGCGCTTGCGTCAACAGTCCTCCCCCCGCTGCTTTTCTGCGGGGGGAGTTAGAGGGGGGTCGCTCTGGTCAACGAGATCCCTACCCAATCACGCAACCAACACCTCGCCCCGATCCCCCAATCTCTCAAATCTCAAATCTCAAATCTCCAACCCATAATCGCGCCGCGCCCCCTCCAACGTAATATACCCAAGATCCAAATCTTGCTGGATCAGCGCCGTCTCGCGCTCCGCCACAGGACCAAAACCGCCGCCGCCGGGCATGGTGAGTTCGATGACGTCGCCGGGTTTGAATTCCAGGGGCGGGAAGCGGGTGATGATTTCGCCGTTCATGCGTACGCGGCCCACTTTGCCCGGTTTGCCGCCGTTGAGGCCGGGCGGTTCGCAGAACATCTTGTCGGGGCGGATGCGGGCGGTGATCGATTCTTTGCCGATGTTGGTGAATTTGATCATCTGGCTGACGCCGCCACGTCGCCGTCCTGCGCCGGCGGAATCGGGGAGGAGTTCTTTGCACATCATGAGCAGCGGCGCCTGCACTTCCATGATCTCGGTAGCTGTCACCGCGCTGTTGTGGGGGAAGGCGATGGGGATCAGCCCGTCGATGTCGCGCATGGAGCCACGCCCGCCGTGGGGCAGAATGTGAACGGAAAAACGCCCGTAGCCTTCCACCTGCCCGCTGACGCTGAAGGGCCAGATCGAGCCGCTGCCCGCCTGCGCGTACTCACCCAAAATCGACCACACCGCCCCAAACAGCACCTGATTGATGTTGTTGGTCACCTTGGCGCGGGCCTGTACAGGATAGGGAAATTCACAGTTGAGGATGCAACCCTTGGGCGCGGTGACGTGAATCGGGCGGAACAGCCCTTCGTTGTTGGGCACCTGCGCCACCAGCGCACACTTGAACGGGTAGATTGTGGAGGCGTAGGTGGTGTTGTAGACACAGTTGATGGCGCCCAGCCGTGTCTGCGGTGACGTGCCGCTGTAGTCGACGTAGATATCCGATCCACGGATTTCCACTTTGGCGTGCAGGTGGACGATCTCGATGTAGCCGTCGATGTCGAGGCCGAATTCGTAGGTGCCGTCGGGCAGCGCTTCGATGCGTTCGCGCATCAGCCGTTCGGAACGGTTGTGGATCTCGTCGGAAAGCGCCACCATGTCGTCCATGTCGTAGTCGGCCAGGAATTCGCGCAGACGGCGGGCGCCGATCTGGTGGGTGCCGACGATGGCGCGCAGGTCGCCCAGCACCATTTCGGGCACGCGACAGTTGCTGCCGATCACCTGGAAGACGAGTTCGTTCTCTTTGCCCGCTTCGTAGAGCTTACACGGCGGGATGTTGATGCCCTCGGTGAAGACGTCGTAGGCTTCAATGTCGCCGCGGTGACCGCCCACGTCGGCCAGATGCGCCACCGTCCCCATAAAAGCCACCATTTTGCCCTTGTGGAAGACCGGCGTCAGCACCACATAATCTGGCAGGTGACCGGTGCCGATCCACGGATCGTTGGTGCAGAGGACATCGCCCTCGCGCAGCGTCTCCACCGGGTATTTCGAGAGCACTACTTTGGCTGTGCGCGGCAGCACCACACAGAAGTTGGGCGGGCTGAAGCTGGATTGGCACAACGACGAACCGTCCTGATCGACGAGGATGCAGGCAAAGTCGCGGCTATCGCCTACAATCGTCGAAAAGGAGGTGCGCACGGTGGCATTGTCCACTTCGTCCATGATGCTGATCAGGCGCTGCCATTGGATTTCGAGGGAGATGGGGTCGATAGGGGTAGATGATAGCGTCATGGGTAAGATCCTTTGGAAGATTGGAGATTGAGCGATTTGGGGATTGGGCGATTAGGGATCGTGTTGGGCATAAGATTGCTCTGCCGGTTGGTGACGGGTTAAGTAGCGATTAGGCGACTGGGGTTCGGGCTGAGAGCGTAACATTCAACCAGACGAGTTATAGACTCAACACGATCCCCAATCGCTTAATCGCCTAATCCCCCAATCTCTTCTCACAATATCTCTTCCGCCAACATCACCGGATAGTCGGCCAAAATCTGCTCGGCCCACTCCGCCATGTGGATGCGCAGGATGCGGGTGCATTCTTCTTTGTCGCGGGAGGCGATGGCGGCGACAATAGCCGGGTGGCTGCCCACGACGTGTTCCAGCGATTCGTAGCGGCTGTGGCGGGCGTAAAGACAGCGTTGCAGGCTGACGGCCAGGAGTTTCCACAGTTTTTTGAGCAGGCTGTTGCGCGCCATGCTGACAATCTGCTCGTGGAAGCCGATATCGAGCAGGCCCAGCTTTTCACGATCCTCAGACTGGGCGGCCAGGCGCATTTCGTCCACAATCTGCTCCAGCGCGGCCAGGTCCTCGGCAGTGGCGTACTCTGCGGCGCGGCGGATGGCCAGATTTTCAAGCACGGCGCGCACGCTGTACAGATCTTCCACCGATGAGCGAGTCAACGCCGTTACCACCACACCTTTATAAGGTGTACTTTCCACCAAGCCTTCAAATTCCAACTGGCCCAGCGCCTCGCGCAAAGGACCGCGACTCACGCCAAGCTGCTCAGCGATGTGCGCCTGGTTGATCTCCATGCCGCCGGTCAGCGTACCGTCGATAATCGAACGGCGCAGAATGGTGCACACATTGTCCTTGAGCGTAGACGACTCCACGCGCGCCAACTTCTCAATCGTCATTGATTTTCCTCCACGATAATACGGATAAGAGAGGATCGCGCGCAGAAGGCAAGAACCAGAAGGCAAAAGTCAAAAGGCAAAGCGCAAAAGGCAAAAGTGCAGATCTGCAATGGCGTAAGTGATGGGTGATCACGAAAAATTTGCGTGCTGTCAGCAACTCAGCAGATGATGCAAAGTAATCCGTTGTGCAGTGAGCAAGTCAGCAAAGATGCGAATACCGAGAGCACACTCGTCCTTCACTTTTGCCTTTTGCACTTTGCCTTTTGACTTCTCTCCGCCCTTTTGACTTATGCCAGATTCGCTACCAAATTCGCGAAGCGATCCACCCGCACTCGCGCGCCAGGACCGATGACCGCTGTGGAATCTTTCTCTTCTACAATCGCCGGGCCGTCGAAGACCATACCGCCTTGCAGCAGGTAACGGTCGTAGACGGGGGTATCGACAAAACCGCCCAGTTCGGCAAAGTAGGCAGGGCGCGTACCCTTGCACGCCGTCGCCGCGTCGTTGACGGTATGCTCAGTTTCGGCCAGCGCGATGCGTGGCCGTGGGCCGCTGGCAGTCAGGCGACAGGTGGCGATTTCCAGGCCCAGATGCTTGTGGGCATAGCCGTAGATTTCCTCATAACGGCCGTAGAAGAGCGGACGCAACTGCTGATCGAGATCCAGGTCTGCCAGTTGGGCATCAGGTAAGGTTACAACAATTTCATGCCCCTGGCCCTGGTGACGCATGTCCGCGCGCCGCGTAAAGGTGATCTGATCGGCAGGGACGCCCGCTTCGATCAAGGTGGCGCGGCCTTCTGCTTCCAATTCGGTGTAAACGGCGTCGAGTTCGGCCAATGTGGACGGCTTCACCTTGGCCATGAAGGTGCGCGCAAACTCAAAGGCCACCGGCGCGGTGAGGAAGCCCAACGCCGACGTCACCCCGGCGCTGGCCGGGCAGACGTAGCCCTGCATCTTCAACGCCCGCGCAATCTCGTGCGCGTGGACAGGCCCAGCGCCGCCAAACGCGATGAGCTTCAACGTGCGTGGATCGACGCCCCGCTCCGCCACATGCACACGCGTCGCCGAAATCATGTTTTCGTTGACCACCTGGTAGATCCCATGCGCCGCCGCGGTGACGCTCAAGCCCAGTTCGTCGGCCAGCGTTTGCATGGCGGATTCCGCCGCCGCTCGATCGAGCGTCATGCGCCCGCCCAGGAAATAGTCGGGGTTGAGATAGCCTAGTAACAGATCCGCATCCGTCACCGTGGGCTGCTTGCCGCCCTGGCCGTAGCAGGCCGGGCCGGGATCCGCGCCCGACGATTCGGGGCCGACTTTGAGCAAGCCCAACTCGTCCACGTGGGCGATGGAGCCGCCGCCGGCGCCGATTTCGATCAACTCGATGGTGGGCACGCGCACGGGCAGGCCGCTGCCGCGCTTGAAACGATGCACACGCGCCACTTCAAACGTATCGGCCATGGCCGGTTGGCTGCCGGTGATTACACACATCTTGGCCGTGGTGCCGCCCATGTCGAACGAGACGAGATTCTCCTCGCCCAAAATGTCGCCGTAGAAGAGCGCCGCCAGCACACCCGCCGCCGGCCCCGATTCGATCATGCGCACAGGGAATTTCGACGCCGTCTCCAACGTGCTGATGCCGCCGCTGGAGAGCATCAGGTAAAGCTGCTTGCGGAAGCCGCCCTCGTGCAGTTCCGACTGAAGGCGTTGCAGGTAGCGTTCGGTGAGCGGCTGCACGTAGGCATTACACACGGTGGTGGACATGCGCTCGTACTCGCGGATCTGCGGCGCGACTTCGTGCGAATAGGAGACACTGAGTTGCGGCATGTGTTCACGCAGCCATTCCCCGGCCTGCTGCTCGTGGACAGGATTGGTGAACGCATGCAGAAAACAGAGCGCCGCCGCTTCGATCTTGTCGGTGACGCCCGCCGCTTCGAGTGTCGATTTGAGCGCGGCCAGGTCGTCCAACTGGATCGGTTCGTGGATTTCGCCGAAGCCCGTGAGCCGTTCGCGCACTTCAAAGCGCAATGGACGCGGCACCAGATGTTGCACCGGCGGCGCATGCAGATCGTAGATGTCGTAGCGCATCTCACGCTGTGTGTCGAGGACGTCGCTGAAGCCGCTGGTGGTGATCAGGATCGTCTTGGCGCCTTTGCGTTCGATTAGCGCGTTGGTGATCAACGTCGTGCCGTGGATAGCGTTTTCCACGTCCTCGCCGGCGATGCCCGCCTCGGCCAACAGCGTCTGCCAGCCTTCCATCACCGCCTCGGCAGGCCGGTGGGGCGTCGTCAACGTCTTGTAACTACGAATCTCACCCGACGTTGTATCGATCAACACAAAATCGGTAAAAGTCCCACCGATGTCGAAGCCAAAGCGGTAGCGGTGGGTTTGCTTGGTAGAGGCTGATTGGGTCACGAGTGGATCTTTCCGTGTTCAGTGGGGGACTGGGGACTAGGGATCGGGGACTGGGGATTCGGCATCTCAACGTGATCCCCAATCCCCAGTCCCTAGTCCCCAATCCCTAGTCCCTATGCAACGTCACAATCAAATTCGAATTCGCATCCACCACCACCGTCGCATTCGGCCCGATCACCGCCGTGCTGTCTTTTTCTTCGACGACGGCAGGGCCGGGGAAGGTCATGCCCGCGGCCAGGAGGTTGCGATCGTAGATGGGGGTGTCGGTGAAGTCGCCCAGTTCGCTGTAGAAGACGGGGCGACGTCCTTTCATGGCCACGTCGGCAGATGCACCCTGATCGGGGACTTCCTTCAGCGTCACCCGCGGGCGTGGCCCACTGGCGGTGAGGCGACAGGTGGTGATCTCCAATTCAAGGTGGCGGTGGGCGTAGCCGTAGATTTCGTCGTAGCGGGCGTAGAAGATGGGCTTAATGTCCGCTTCGAGGCTGGCGTCGGCGAAGCTGGCGAAGGGCAGTTCCACGCCGATCTGGTGGCCCTGGCCCACGTGACGCATGTCGGCCTTGCGCTCGAAGGTCATCTGCTCGGCGGGGACGCCGGCTTCGGCCAGGGTGGCGCGTCCTTGTTCTTCTAACTCGGCGTAAATGGCGTCGAGATCGGCCAGCTTGTCCTGGGTGACACGGGCGATGTAGGTGCGGGCGAACTCAAAGGCCACCGGCGCCGTGAGGAAGCCCAACGCCGACGTCACCCCTGCGCCCGCCGGGCAGATGTAGCCCTGCATCTTCAGCGCCCGCGCAATCTCATGCGCGTGGACCGGCCCCGCGCCGCCAAACGCGATCAGCTTGAGTTGGCGTGGGTCGGCGCCGCGCTCGGCCACGTGTACGCGCGTCGCCGAAATCATATTTTCGTTGACTACCTGGTAGATGCCGTGGGCAGCGGCGGTGATGTCCATGCCCAGCGTCTGCGCCAGCGTGCCCATCGCCTTTTCAGCGGCGGCGCGATCCAAACTCATGCGCCCACCCAGGAAGTAGTCGGGGTTGAGGTAGCCCAGCAGCAGATCGGCGTCGGTGACGGTGGGCTGTGTACCGCCTTGCCCATAGCAGGCTGGGCCAGGATCTGCGCCCGACGATTCGGGGCCGACTTTGAGCAGACCCAGCTCGTCCACGTGGGCGATGGAGCCGCCGCCGGCGCCGATTTCGATCAACTCAATGGTGGGCACACGCACGGGCAGGCCACTGCCCCGCTTGAAACGATGTACACGGGCGACTTCAAAATCGTCGCTCATGGTGGGCTGGCCTTTTTTGATCACACACATCTTGGCCGTGGTGCCGCCCATGTCGAACGAGACGAGGTTGGGGTTGCCCGTGAGATCGCCGTAGAAGATGGCGGCCAGCACACCCGCCGCCGGCCCCGATTCAATCAAGCGCACCGGGAAACGCGCCGCCGTCTCCAGCGTAGTGATGCCGCCGCTGGAGAGCATCAGGTAGATTTGGTGGCGGAAGCCGTGCTCGGTCAGGTCCTTTTGCAGATTGTGCAGGTAGCGTTCGGTCAGCGGCTGCACGTAGGCGTTGGCCACCGTGGTGGACATGCGCTCGTATTCGCGGATCTCCGGCGCAACCTCAGACGAGAGCGAAATGCTGACGTTGGGCAGTTCCCGGCGCAGCCACTCGGCGGCCTGCTGCTCGTGCACAGGATTGGTGAACGAGTGCAAGAAGCAGACGGCTACGGCGTCGCTTTCGGCCAGGGTGGCCTTGATCGCATCCAGATCGTCGATGGAGAGGGGCGTGAGCACTTCACCGCGGCCGGTGAGGCGTTCCGTCACCTCCAGGCGCAGGGGACGCGCCACCAGTGGTTCGGGCAGCACAATCAGCAGGTCGTAGATGTCGTAGCGCATCTCCTTGGCCATCTCAAGGATGTCGCGGAAGCCGCGCGTGGTGACCAGCGAGGTCTTTGCACCTTTGCGTTCGATCAGCGCGTTGGTGATCAGCGTGGTGCCGTGGATGGCCGTCTCCACATCGCCAGGGTCGGCGCCGGATTGGGCCAGCAGGGCGTCCCAGCCTTCGATGACGGCGCGGGCCGGTTGGTGTGGCGTGGTCAGTGTCTTGTAGCTGGTGATCTGGCCGGTCTGTGTGTCGATGAGGACAAAATCGGTAAAGGTGCCACCGATATCAAAGCCGAAGCGATAGCGGCGTGCACCGCCGGACTGACTGGAGTTGGACATCCATCGACTCCCCAAATGATGTGGCTGCCGTCGAAATCCAAAACGGCACAAGATGAATCAAAAAGAAGAAAAAGAGTTCACCGCAAAGGGCGCAAAGAAGAAAAACAGAAAGAAAGGCTTTGATGAAGGAGCTAAGCTGCCCTTTCTGAAACCTACGTCTTGGGAGAAATCAGAGAAAAATGATCCACGAAGGCACACAAAGATGCACGAAGGCAGAGAAGAGCAGAAAGAAGGCTATTTCGCTCTGCTATCCTGAGAATCCTAAAATCCGTGTCCCTCTCTACTCCTCTTCGTGCTGCTTCGTGCTGCTTCGTGCTGCTTCGTGTGCCTTCGTGGATCATGAAAATTCTGAAATCGCCTGAGCCTGTCCTTGTCCTGAAATCCGTGTCCGAATCTTTTCTGGATCTTTACGTCTTTTGCGCCTTTGCGGTGCATTTTTGCATCTTCGCGGTGACCCGCGACCCGAAAATAATGTTTGACAGCGTCATTGGAATGTGATATTACTCATTCTACAATCAACTGTCAACAGTTGATTTTCAATTCCAGTAATTTGCAGTGCCTTTTGCAAAGCTGCAATTTGTGCTGCGTGTCCTGCCAAACCAACTGTCGTCCACCGGTTTGCCTGAACACCACCAGCCCCCATTCCCCCCGGCGGCTGTGGCTCCATCCATATTTTGTCATTACCCTGTCGTCTACCAACCCGGCAAGGATCATCCTATGCAGATCACGACGATTCGCACCACACCGATCAACATTCCACGTTCCAGTCGCTTGACCACATCGTACGGCAGCATCGACTACGCGCCGACGATTCTAATCGAGATTGATACCGACGAAGGTATCACCGGCATCGGCCAGGTTTCGGTGGACGCACCCTTCTACGGCGAAACCCTGGAGGGCATGCTGGCCAACATCCACGCCCACCTCGCCCCCGCCCTCGTCGGCCAGGACCCACTCAACATCACCCACTGCAATCATGTCATGCACATGGCATTGCCCCATCATTGGTGCTCGTTTTCGGGCATTGACATGGCGCTGTGGGACCTCAAGGGCAAGGCGCTCAATTCGCCCATCTATGAGCTAATGGGCGGCAAGGTCTACGACGGCGTAAGTTTGATGGGATTTGTCTACCACGGCACGCCGGCAGAGATGGCGGAAACCGCCAAGTCGGAACTCGACGCCCACGGCTACCCCGTCCTCAAGATGAAGATCGGCCTCGATCCCCGCGAAGATGTGCAACGGTACCGCGCCGTGGCCGAAGCGGTGGGCGACCGCGCCGTGATCCAGGTGGACGGCAACACGGGGTACACAATCCATCAGGCGTTGCCCGCCCTGGCCGAAATGGAACGCATCGGCGCGCTGGGGGCGATTGAACAACCTGTCGCCCGCCTGGAAGATCTGGCCGAAATCGCCAAACGGCTCGTCACCCCCGTCATGGCCGACGAGGCGATCTACCCGCCCGAGGACGCCATTGAGGTGGTGCGGCGCAAGGCGGCCAGCATCGCCCTGATGAAGATCAACAAACACGGCGGACTCACCAACGTCTGGAAGATCGGCCAGATCTTCGAGGCGGCGGGGTTGAGCCTCTCCATCGCCATCTACTACGACCTGATCGGCGTGGCGGCGGCACATTTGGCGGCGGCGCTGCCCTGCGTCACCTGGCCGTCGCCTGCCACCCGAATGACCGACACCATCGTCGCCACCCCCTTCGCCCCCGAAGGGCTGCTCCTGCGTGTCCCCGATGGGCCGGGGTTGGGGGTGGAACTTGACTGGGACAAGGTCGCGAAGTACGCGGTGAAAGGGTGAAAGAAGAGATTTGGCGATTAAGGGATTGGGGGATTTCAGAGGGTTGGTTCGAGGAGGATGCTGCTTCCTCAATCGCCCAATCGCCGGTTAACACGATAGAAACCAGCGAAGAGATCGCCCGCTTGACACGATCCCGAATCGCCTAATCTCTGCCCAATACGACACATTCCGGCCAGGAAATCGCATGCTCAACACGATCCATAATCGCCCAATCGCCGGTCAAGACGCCGATATTCGCGTTGACCAATCACGTTCTCAAGACGAAATCTTTAATCTCTTAATCTCCAAAGGTTCCTTATGATTGACGCAATTTCTCTCGAAATCCAATGGCAGCGCCTCATCAGCATCATGGACGAGATCGACAACGCCACGGTGCGCACGTCTTTTTCGACGATTGTGGGCGAAAGCCGGGATTTTGCCTGTGTACTGCTGGATCAGGACGGTTCTTCGATGTGCCAATCCAGCTTTAGCCCGCCCGATTTCTGTGTGATCCTGCCGCGCACAACACAGTCGATGCTGAAGATCTTCCCTGCCGAGACGCTGCGGCCCGGCGATGTGCTGTTTACGAACGATGCGTGGCTGGGTGCGGGTCACCTGCCCGATTTTGTGATTGTGACGCCGGTTTTCAGCGGCGATAAGCTAGTGGCCTTTATGGGGACGATTGCACATGTCTCCGACGTAGGCGGTCACCGCGGGGACATTGAAGCCTACGACGCCTTCACCGAAGGGCTGCGTATGCCGCCGTGTAAGCTCTACATCGAAGGCAAAGAGAACGAACTGGCCTTCTCGATCATCGCCGCCAACAACCGGGTGCCCGAAATGGTGCTGGGTGACGTGCGCGCCATTGTCGGCACGCACCAGATCGGCGTGCGCCGTGTGCGTGAGTTCCTGAGCGACTACACACTGCCCGATCTGGTGGAGCTTTCCGCCGAAATTCACGACCGCTCCGAAGCGCTGATGCGTGCCCGTATCGCGGAACTGCCCGACGGCGTCTACGAGTTCGGCCTCGATATCGACGGCTACATCGAGACTGTCCACCTGCACGCCACGGTGGAGGTGCGCGGCAGTGACATTTATGTGGACTACAGCGGCACGTCGCCGCAGACACGGCTGGGCGCGATCAACTGCGTCTACAACGTTACCTATTCGGGGACGATGTACCCGTTCAAGTGTGCGCTGGTGCCCACGGTGCCCAACAACGCCGGCCTCTTCCGCCCGATCCACGTCAGCGCACCCAAGGGCTGCATCCTCAACTGCGAATTTCCTTTCCCGGTGCGCGCCCGCGCCAAGGTGACAAACAACATCAACCAGGTGTTGTTCGGCGCGGTGTGGCCGATCCTGGGGGAACATGCACAGGCGGGCAGCGGCTCGATCTGGCCTTTCAGCGTAAGCGGAAATATTGAAGGCTATGGCAACTTTGCCGTCTTCATCCTGCCCCACGGCGGGCGCGGCGCTATGCGCAACATGGACGGGCTGATCCCCATCGCCTTCCCCCACAACAGTTCGGTGACGGCGACGGAGATCATGGAGATCCAGGCCCCCATTTTGATGGAGTGCAAAGAATTCCTGCCCGATTCCGCCGGCCCAGGACGGATGCGCGGCGGCATCAGCCAGATCATCCGCTTCCGCAACATCGGCCAAGAGTCGATGTCGGCGCGCATCCGCCCCGACAAGATGTTCTGCGAACCGCCGGGCATCAACGGCGGCGCGCCGGGGCGTGTAGGCACCGTGCACATGAACGGCGAAATTGTCACCCGCTTCCCGCCTATTGAGTTCAAACCGGGCGACGAGATTGTGCTGCGCATGCCGGGCGGCGGTGGCTTTGGTCCTGTGACGGAGCGGGATCCGGCGCTGATCCGGCAGGATCTGGAACTTGGGTATATTACGCCGGAGGGGGCGCGGCGGGATTATGGGGTTGAACTGTAAGATGGGGGCGTGATCTCGTCGACGAGATCGCCCCCCCTCTAGCTCCCCCCGCAGAAATGAAGCGGGGGGAGGACGGTTGACGCAAGCGCGATGCTGGTCGCGTTGTGAGGATGTCCAATGCAGAACCGGCTACCTCAACCCGTCAACGGCTCCCTCCCTGCTTGCGGGGAGGGTTGGGGAGGGGTTCTGTGCTGAGAACGTCCAATGCAGAACCGGCTACCTCAACCCGTCAACGGCTACCTCCCTGCTTGCGGGGAGGGGTTCTGCCCCATTCTTAACCATGACTCTATCTCTTGAAAAACAAGTGTCCTGAACCCATTCATCCTTCATTTTCCTTATGTCCACCATCGGCCCATTGGTTTCCACTTTTTCCATCGTCGGCTATGACCCTGCCGCCTCGGCCTGGGGGATTGCGATTGCGTCACGCTTTCTGGCCGTGGGCGCGCGGACGTGCTGGGGCGCGCCAGGGCGGGGGGTGGCGGTGGTGCAGGCGTACCTGAACGCCAATAACGGCCGCGACGCCGTGACGATGCTGCAAGCAGGCACCGGCGCCCAGGAGATCCTCGATCAGTTGATGGCGCGGGATCGGCACCCCGAACTGCGCCAGATGGCCGTCATCGACGCGCAAGGGCAGGTGGCCAGCTACACCGGCAGCGGCTGTATGGAGTGGGCCGGCAGTGTCATCGGCCAGGGCTGCGCGGCGCAGGGCAACATGCTCACCGGCGGCGATGGTTGCCGGGCGATGGTGGACCACTTTGAGCGTTCGTCGGGTGCGCTGGCGCGACGGCTGGTGGATGCGCTGGCGCTGGGCGAACAACTCGGCGGCGACCAGCGTGGACGACAGGCCACGGCTCTCTTCGTCGTCGGCCAGGAACCGCCGGATCGCTTCGACGTCTTCACCGAGCCGACCATTGACCTGCGCGTGGACGATCACCCCGATCCTTGTGCCGAATTGGCCCGCCTGCTCGATCTGTACGAACTGGTCTACTACCCGTCCACAGCGGACGAGCAGCTTCCGCTCACGGAAGATCGGGTGCGTCAACTCCAGCATTGGCTTTCGCAACTCGGCGACTATGCCGGGCCGGTCAACGGTGTTGTGGACGGTCAACTCGAAACGGCGTTGCAGATCGTCGCCCGCCGTGAAAATCTGCGCAAGCGGATTGTTTTCCCGCTGACGTGGATCGACAGCAGGGTAATCGCGTATCTGGAACAGTTGGTGATGAGGGCATCTCGTCTGCCGTAGCTGCGGTTACTAACCGCAGGATGATGTAATCGAGATCGCGTTCGTGTGTCCGGCAAGTGGACTCGTCAAGTGCGCCTGTCACTGGTAGCGTGACCTACGGCAGACACAATCACCTTGTTCAAGACGACACACAGCGAAGACGAAACAGATTCAACCCAATCATCATTCTTCATTCATTCAAAAAATCTCTCAATCCTTTTCGGAGCCTTCATGAAGATCGTCGAAGTTCGCACCAGCGTTGCCAGTGTGCCCAGAGCCGCCACGTTGACCACCTCGTATGGATCGACAGGGTCGGCCATCACCGTGATCGTGGAATTGGTCAGCGATGAGGGCATCACCGGCATCGGGCAGACGGCGGTGGCGCCCCGATCCTACGGCGAGACGGCGGAGGGGATCGCGGTGAACATCCACACCCATCTGGCGCCGGCGGTGCTGGGTGAGTCTCCGCTGAATATTGAAAAACTCTGTCACAAAATGCACCTGGCGCTGCCGCACCATTGGTCCTCGCACGCGGGGATCGAGATGGCGCTGTGGGATCTCAAGGGCAAGGCGCTGGGTGTGCCTGTCTACCAACTGCTGGGCGGCAAGGTGCGTGACGGACTCAACCTGATGGGCTTCGTCCACCACGACAAGCCGGAGCGCATGGCCGCCGAAGCCATTGAAACGCTGGACGAACACGGTTTCCCCGTCCTCAAGATGAAGATCGGCCTCGATCCGCGCGAGGACGTAGTCCGCTATCGCGCCGTGGCCGAGGCTGTGGGCGACCGCGCCGTGATCCAGGTGGACGGCAACACGGGCTACACCATTCACCAGGCGTTGCCCGCCCTCAGCGAAATGGAACGCATCGGGGCGCTGGGTACGATTGAGCAGCCTGTGGCCAGCCGCGCCGATCTGGCCGAAATCGCGCGGCGGCTGGTTACCCCGGTAATGGCCGACGAGGCGATCTACCCGCCCGAAGACGCCATCGAAGTGGTGCGCAGCAAGGCCGCGTCCCTGGCGCTGATGAAGATCACCAAACATGGCGGCATCCTCAACGTGCGCAAGATCGGGGCGATCTTCGAGGCGGCGGGGCTGGGTCTTTCGATTGCCATCTACTACGACTTCATCGCGCTGGCGGCGGCACATCTGGCGGCGGCGCTGCCCTGCGTCACCTGGCCGTCGCCCTACACCTACTTGCAGGACACACTCCTGGCCGAACCCTTCGAGCCGCAAGGATTGCACCTGCCTGCGCCGAACAAGCCGGGGCTGGGGATTGAGCTTGATGCGCAGAAGTTGGCGAAGTATCGGGTGGGCGAGGAAGCGATTCGGCGATTGGGAGATTAAGCGATTGGGGATCGGATTGAGTATGTGAATGGGTGGCTGGGGTGTGATTGGGTTGGACAGAGATTGAGGGATTCCGTGATTGAGACACCATCATCTCCACGAATCCTTCTGAAATCGCCCAATCTCCTAATCGCCCAATCTCTTCTCAACGAGATCTCAGGCAGCATCAACCAACGCACTCTAGCCAATCATTATTCTTCATTCATTTTTCCCCGACCGTCCTGTCAGCGTGGCCAGGACGTCATCGTAAACCATATTGTGTTTCTTCACGCATGAAAAGGAGACAAAGGACAGATGAAGCTATTTCGGAGCCGCATGTTCACACTCTTCTCGCTGGTGATGCTGGCGGTGATGGTGCTGACGGGCTGTGCGCCGGTGGCTGTGCCGCCGGCCGCGGACACGGGCAGCGACGCCGCACCAGAAGCTACCAGTGCCCCCGCCGAGGAGACAAGCACCACCGTCACCATTGGCATGAATGAGTTGGTTACCTCGCTCGATCCGCCAACCGACTGGGCGATTGCCGCCACCTGGATTCACATGAACATGTTCGACTGCCTGGTCTGGCGCAACCGCGAGACAGCTCAGTTCGAACCATGGTTGGCTGAATCGTACGAGAATATCGACGAGCAGACGTGGCGCCTCAAGTTGCGCGAGGGTGTCACCTTCCACAACGGCGAAGAGTTCAACGCCGACGCTGTGGTGTGGACCTACCAGCGCATCCTCGATGATGAGACGATGGTCACGCATCGCCAGTGGACCTTCATCGAGTCCATCGAAGTGCTTGGCCCCTACGAAGTGGAAATCCGCACCACTGCGCCTGAACCTGCTTTCTTGAGCAAGATGTCGGGCACCGGCTGTGGCATTCAGGCCCCCATCGCCGGCCAAGAACAGGCCGCTTCGGGCGCAGAATACACGCCCATCGGCACCGGCCCCTTCAAGTTCGTGGAATGGGTGAAGGACGATTCCATCACCATGGCCGCCAACGAAAATTACTGGCAGGGCAAGCCTGTAATCGACACACTGATCTGGCGCTCGATCCCCGAAGTCAGCACCCGCGTGGCCAACCTGCTCACCAATGACGTCGACCTGGTGGTCAGCGTCCCCGCGCAGGATTGGGAACGTGTCAACAGCAACGAAGGCACCACCGTCAAAGAGTTCCTCACCACGCAGGTCATGATGCTGTCCATGCGCGTCGGCCCGTCGGCCCCCAATGCAGAGTGGACCGGTGTCACCGAGGATGTGCGCATCCGCCAGGCCATCAGCTACGCCATCGACCGCGAACTGTTGATCGAACTGATCAACGGCATGGGCATCCCCGTGCTCTCGCGTATCACCCCACCCACGCTGGGCTGGAGCGAAGAGTTCATCAACCAACTTGGCGAGTACAACCCGGATAAGGCGCGCGAATTGCTGGCCGAAGCCGGCTACAACGGCGAACCACTCACCTTCCACGCCAGCACTTCGTGGATCTACCAGAAAGAAGTGGCCGAAACCCTGGCCGCCATGCTCCAAGAAGTGGGCCTGAACATCGACCTGCAGGTGATGGACGTAACCACCTTCCGTGAGCAGATCTACTTCCCCTATCAAAACGACGAACTCTACATGGACGCGCTGGGGAACTCCTTCTTCGACCCGTGGATCACCGTCCTCTCCGAGCGCGCGGATCGCCGTGAGCGCAGCGGTTGGGCCGGCCCGTTGGCCGACGAAGCCGATGTTCTGATCCGTGAAGCCGCTGTGGACATGAACCCTGAAACCCGCGCCGAGAAGTACAAGCGCATTCAGGAATTGATCAACGAAGATGCCGTCACTGTCTACCTCTACCAGATGTACGACACTGTGGGCATGAACACCCGTCTGCAATGGGAACCGCCGCTGGACGGCTTCCTGTGGATGGGGAATGCGACGCTGGAATAGTGATTAGGGACTGGGGACTAGGGACTGGAGATTGGGTTTAGCATGTTGGTTGTCCAATCGGCTGATCGTTCGCTGAGAGTGATCAGCCGATTCGGAGAATTGGTTCACTCGACCCGATCCCCAGTCCCCGATCGCCAGTCCCCAGTCCCTCGTTTAGCCAAAAGCGAACCTTATGTTTCGATACTTACTCTCTCGCCTGCTACAAATGATCCCGCCGCTGTTTGGGCTGACGATTATCCTCTTTGTGCTGTTGCGCATTGGGGGCGACCCGGTGGCGCACCTGGTAAACCCCGACGCTTCGGCAGAGGAGATCGACGCGGTGCGCGCGGCATACGGCTTCGACAGGCCGCTGTTGGAGCAATATTTTCGCCAGTTAGGGCTGATCCTGACGGGGGATTTTGGCGATTCGTTCCGCTTCCGCACGGCAGCCATGCCACTGGTGCTGGAAAGGCTGCCTGCTACCCTGGAGTTGGCTTTCTGGTCGATGGTGGTAGCGCTGTTGATCGCCATCCCCGCCGGGCTGCTTTCGGCGATTTACCAGAATTCACCCATCGATCTGGCTGTGACTATCCTTTCAACATTGGGCCGTGCCATGCCGAATTTTTGGATTGGCATTATGCTGATCCTTTTGTTTGCGGTGCAGTTGCGCTGGCTGCCTGTTTCCGGTCGATTAGAAGCCACTTCGATTGTGCTGCCTGCGATCACATTGGGCAGTAGCATTGCCACGGCGTTGGCCCGTGTACTGCGTTCCAGCATGCTCGAAGTGATGCGCATGGAATACATGACCACCGCCCGCGCCAAAGGTGTGCCGCGCCTTTTGATTTTGACACGCCACGGCCTGCGCAACGCGTTGATCCCGTTTGTCACCGTCTTTGGGTTGCAAATGGCCTGGCTGTTGGGCGGCGCCGTGATCGTCGAAGAAGTCTTCGCCTGGCCCGGTCTCGGTCGACTGCTGCTCAATTCTGTGCAGGTGCGCGATCTGGCCGTGGTGCAGGCTGGCGTCTTTGTCTTCGCTCTGGTGGTGATGGTGGCGAACCTGATCGTCGATCTTTCGTACGCGGCGCTGGATCCGCGGATTCGATATTCGTGATTGGGGATCGGGGACTGGGGATTAGGGACAGGGGATTGGGTTTAGCCACTTGAATCTCCTAATCGCTCAATTTCCGCCCGCGCAAGATCGGTGAACAGAAGTAAGAGATTCTGTGCCCAGTCCCTGATCCCCGATCCCCAATCCCCAATCCCTTCCTCAAAGGAGACGCATGTCTCAAGCAACGACATTGCCGGCGCTGCCGGCGCGGCGGAAGAATCGATCGGCTTGGCGCCGCTTTAGCAGCGTGACGCGCAGCCCTGTTGGGATGATTGGGCTGGTACTTGTGTTGGTGACTATCATCTGCGCCTTGGCTGCACCTGTGCTGGCGCCACAAGATCCCAACGCCATTAACGTGCGCGGTCGCCTTTTGCCGCCCGCCTGGAGCGCAGAAGGTGATCCTACCTATCTGCTCGGCACCGATCAATTAGGCCGTGACCTGTTGAGCCGCTTGATCTTCGGTTCGCAGATTTCGGTGGTGGTAGGTGTGGCAGGTGTAATCGTTTCGCTGATCGTGGGTGTGCTCTTGGGGCTGATCAGCGGTTACGTCGGCGGCATCGTGGACGTAATCCTGTCGCGCATTTTAGACACCTTCATGTCAATCCCCTTTATTTTGTTGGCGCTGGCGGTGGTGGGCGTGCTCGGCCTGGGCGAAGGCAGCGGGCTGCTTACGCTCATTATCGTCCTGGGGCTGACGGGCTGGGTCACCTTCGCCCGCGTTGTGCGCGGTGAAGTGCTTGCCGTCAAGCAGCGTGAGTACGTCGAAGCGGCGCGCAGCATCGGCCAGCGCGATCTGTGGATCGTGCTGCGCCACGTGCTGCCCAATGTGACGGCGTCGATCATCGTGTTGTCTACGTTGCAAATCGCCACCGTCATCATTGCCGAATCGTCGCTCAGTTTCCTCGGCCTGGGTGTGCAGCCGCCTACCATCACCTGGGGCACCATGCTCGCCGAAGGACGCGATCACCTGGCCACCTCGTGGTGGCTGGCTACCTTCCCCGGCGCCGCCATCAGTTTGACCGTCCTCGGCACGATTTTGCTGGGCGATTGGCTGCGCGATGTGCTTGATCCGCGGCAGGCGTAGAAGGTGATTGGTGATTGGTGATTCGTGATTAGGTCTTGACATGAGCGTATCAGTCTACGCATCCACGTGGTCGATAACATTGTTGCCGATCCATTCGTTATCCAATCGACAAACCTAATCACCAATCGCCATTCACCAATCGCCATTCACCAATCACTCCCCTGGACACAAGCGATGACCAATCAACGCCCACTTACGCCCCCTGATCTCTTCCACTTTCACATGGCTGATGACCCACAGATCTCGCCCGATGGCAGGTGGGTCGCCTGGGTGCGCACGTGGATGGATGGGGATCTGAATGGATACCGCTCGTCGATCTGTGTGACGGACCTGGATAGTGGTTCGACACATACGCTGACTGACGGTTCGGCGCTGGACACGCACCCACGCCCCTCGCCCGACGGCGGCTGGATCGCGTTTTTGCGCGTCGCCCCGGCGCAGGGATTGCCTACGCCGCAGCTTTGTCTTATCCCCGCGCGGGGAGGGACGGTGCTGGTGGGAACGGCGCTGCAACATGGCCTGGCTGACATTTCCTGGTCGCCCGATGGCGCACACATCACTTTTACTACACGAATATTGCCGGGGCAGCCGTTTCCGATCTTGGGGACGGAAGAGCCATCCGCCGATCCATATGCCCGTTTCAACGCCGATGTGCTGGTGACGAGCCGCCGCAAGTGGAAGGCCGACGGCGCCGGCTTCCTCGGCGAAGAACGCCGCGCGGTGGCACTGGTGAAGGTAAACGATGGCGCCGTGGGTGAACCCGTCCTCGTGGCGGGGGGCAGCGGCGATCTGTCCGCGCCGGTCTGGTCGCCCGACGGCACACAGATTGCGGCGGTGGGCAATCTCAACCCCGATGCCGACGCGGTGCGGAGACTATATGTATATGTAATTGGGATAGAACGCGGATTGGGCGGATCCAAGCAGATTTTTTCTTCTGGAATCCGCCCTGATCCGCCCAATCCGCTCAATCCGCGTTCGATTTTTGGGTTGGAAGACATCCGACACCCGGGCCTGGCCTGGTCGCCCGATGGGACGCAGTTGGCGGTGGCCGGACATGACAACCCGGCGCTGGGCCATTACGGCAGCCAACATCTCTGGATCGTGGATGTTGTATCAGGCGACGGTCGCTGTGTGACACAGGGCTTTGAACGCACGCTGGGCATGGCGGCGGCCACCGACGTGGCGCGCTATGGCGGCGAGATGGGCTTGCACTGGTTGCCCGAAGGCGACCGTATCGTGGCCCTGGTCAGCGACGCGGGGACGGTGCATGCCTGCGCCATTGATGTGGCGAATGGATCGGTGACGCCCATCACAACCGGCGATTTTGTGACTGCGGCGTATTCCCTCGACGCCGCAGGCCGGCGCATGGCGATCCTGCGCCGCGATGCACTGACGCCAGGCGACCTCTTTGCGGTTGATCTGACAGATCCACTACCGGCAGCGCAGACGCGGATCACAAACGTCAACGCTGCGATTCTAGACGAAATCGACGTGCCCAGGGCGCGGCGATTTTCTTTTCGAGGTCACGCCGGCCTTTCCATTGATGGCTGGATGCTGCCCCCGACGCAACTTGCACCAGGAGAAAGGGCGCCGCTGATCTACTTCCACGGCGGCGGGCCGGGCGGGATGCGCGGCGGCAATTTTATGTTCGAGTATCAGGTGTTGGCGGCGGCGGGCTATGCGGTGGCGTGGTGCAACGCCCACGGTTGCCAGGGCTACGGCGAAGACTTTTGCACGGCGATCCTGGGCGATTGGGGCGGGGCCGACTTCGAGGACATCCTCGCCTGTGTGGACGCCGCCTGCGCTCAGTTCGATTTCGTGGACAGTGAGCGGCTGGGCATCGCCGGGGGCAGCTATGGCGGCTATCACGTCAACTGGGCGCTGGGGCACACCCATCGCTTCCGGGCGGCGGTGTCGGATCGCAGCGTCTTCAACCGCACGGCCACCTGGGGCACCAGCGACATTGGTCCTGTGCGCGAGTTTGAGTTCGGCGGCGGCCCACCGTGGGAAACGACGGATTGGTATCTCAAGCAGTCGCCTATTAGCTACCTGGGCAACGCCAAGACGCCCACCCTCGTCGTCCACTCGGCGCGCGACTACCGCTGCCCCATCGAGCAGGGCGAAGCACTCTACCTCAGCCTCCAATTCCTGGGCGTGCCCACCGAACTTGTCCGCTTCCCCGACGAAGGACATGAGCTTTCCAGAAGTGGCAAGCCGTGGCACAGAGTCTTCAGGCAGGAGAAGTATTTGGATTGGTTTGAGAAGTGGTTGAAGAAGTGATTGGAGATTAGAGATTGGAGATTAGAGATTAGAGATTGGAGATTTCGCTACCTGACAGTTAGCCAAGTCAAGAAAGAAAAAAGATTGGCAACGCAAGCGACCTCGAGTAAATTCAAGGTATCCAGCCGAGAATCACTCAGGAGGTACAAATGGTTACCAATCTTCAGCAGTATCATAAGGTCATCACCTATTGTAGTCAACTGATACCGTGGGCACGGATCACGCAAATTCGCAACTTGGCGCTGATAGTCGTGGGATTGCTACACAGTACAGATTGCCATTTGAGCAGTTTGTCAGAGGTGATTCCCCTGCCCATTACTGATCTGAGCGTAGAACAACGGCTAAGGCGCTGGCTTAAGAATGCGGCGGTCGATGTGCGGCGGTGGTATGAACCGTTGGTGCGAACCGCCCTACTCCAGTATCGACAAGAGATCAGCTACGTCGTGATGGATTCAACCCAGTATGGTCGAAGGCATCGGGCCATCGTCGTTGGCATCGCCTATGCAGGACAGGTGATTCCGCTCGGGTGGCGAGTGCTGTCAGGTCGGAAAGGACACACGCCACCTGAGATACAAAACGAGTTGTTGGCAGAGATTCGCACCTTTCTCCCACCTGGACAAGTGGTTTTGGTGGCAGATAGCGAGTTCTGCTCCATTGACCTGTTGCAGCAGATCGACGAATGGAAATGGCAGTTCATTGTGCGGGTCCGCAGCAATATCGGCATGGAAATCAGTGAGAACGAATGGCTCAAGTTGAGTCAATGCGGCCTACGTATCGGCGAAACCAAGGTATGGCATGACATCTATTGGACGCAAAAACACCGCTTTGGCCCTCTGATGACGATTGCCACCTGGCGTCGAGGAGAAAACGAGCCGCTCTATGTCATCACCAACTCAAGCAATCCCGATGCGGCCCTGCTTGTCTACAAGTGGCGCTTCTGGATTGAACCACTCTTCGGCGATTTCAAAGGCAGAGGCTTTCGATTGGCTCAAACTCGCCTTACCGATGCTGACCGGCTTAACCGCTTGCTCCTGGCTGCTTGCATTGCTTTCATCTGGTCGCTCGCTACGGGCAGTTCTGTTTTCCTCTCGCCTCGCCAACGACTCGTTGACCGCAACGACCGGAATGATCGCAGCATCTTTCAACTCGGTTACCGATTCATCAAACGTGCTTTCAGACTCTCTCTGCCTTTGGATGTCTCATTTCGCATCGATCCACGTTGGTTCCCGCGCGATGATTTGACATCTCTAACTGTCAGGTAGCGAAATTGGAGATTAGAGATTGGAGATTGGAGATTAGAGATTTTGTTGGGCACATGAATAGAGGATGGGCATGGATTGGGTGGGCGCTGCGATTAGGAGATTAAGGGATTGGTCTCGTCAAAGCGCCTGAAATCCCCTAATCGCTTAATCCCTGTGCCACCCATTCGCGTCCCCATAGCCCGATCACATTCTCGACACGATCCCTAATCTCCAATCTCCAATCTCAACGCAAAGGACATTTCATGACGACAAAACGCCGACTTACCCCCCACGATCTCTTCCGCTTCCAGATGGTGGACGATCCGCAGATCGCGCCGGATGGGACGCGGGCGGCGTGGGTGAGGACGTGGTTGGACGCGGACGAGAATCGCTACCGCGCCAATATTTGGATCACTGATCTGGCTTCGGGCGAATCGCGGGCGCTGACCCACGGCGCCAATCAGGACACGATGCCGCGCTGGTCGCCTGACGGCAAGTTGCTGGCCTATCTGGCCGCCATCCCCGCCGCCGATGCGCCGCCCGGCCCCCCACCCGCGGTGACGGTGGTGGATCGGGGCGCGCAGTTGCACATTTTGGAAGTGGAAACCGGCGCCGTCCACGTGATGACGCGGCTGCGCGGCGGTGTAATGGCCCCGGAATGGTCGCCCGACGGCACACAGATCGCCTTCCTCACCTACGTGGACCCGGCACGCGGCCTGGAAGTGCTGCCCGACGCGCCGCCCACCGACGATGCCTACACGAAGTACAGTCGCGATGTGCTGGTCACCAGTCGCGTGCGTTGGAAGTTCGACAACATCGGCTTTTTGGGCGAGTACCGGCGGCAGATTGCCACGCTTGCCATCGACGCGGCGCACCTCGACCAACCGGCGAAGCCCGTCCTGCGCACACAGGAAAAGACCGATCTGGCCCCGCTTGCCTGGTCGCCCGACGGGCGCACACTGGCCACGGCGGGCAATCTCGACGCCGACGGCGAGTTGGTGCGCAGCAGCAAGGTCTATCTCGTCGATCTCACCGTCCCCGCGCCGGTGACGCCGCGGGCGCTGTTTGGCCTGGAAGAGATACGCAGCCAGGATCTGGCCTGGTCGCCCGACGGACGCACGCTGGCGGTGTGCGGCCACAACGATCCGGTGATCGGCCACTACGGCAACCAATATTTGTGGCTGATCGACGTGGCGACCGGCGCAGGCGTTAACGCTACGGCCTGGCTGGATCGGGCGCTGGGCGACTACTCGCGCAACACCGACATGCGCCGCTACGGCGGCGACGACGGCCCGCGCTGGATCGACGGCGGCAAGCGGCTGTTGGTCCTCGTGAACGAAGGCGGCTCCGTCTTTTTGGCCGAAATCGACCCGGCGGCGCAGACCATGACACCGCTTACCAGCGGTCGCCAATCGGTGATCGCCTTCACGCTGGACCGGAGCGAAGCCGCCGCGGTGCTCCTGATTGCCAACGACATGAACCCCGGTGATCTCTATCTGCTCGGAATAGAACGCGGATTAGGCGGATCAGAGCAGATTTTTTCTTCTGGAATCCGCTCTGATCCGCCTAATCCGCTCAATCCGCGTTCTCTTGTTCGCCTCACACGCGTCAACGCGGAATTGTTCGACGAGTTGGAGATGACCGAGCCGATCCGCTTCTGGGCGCAGTCGGGCGATGTGCAGATCGATTCGTGGCTGATCCCGCCGGTGGGCGCGCAGCCGGGGAAGCGCTACCCGGTGATCCTTTACACAGGCGGCGGGCCGGGTGGGATGCGCGCCAGCGTCTTCTGCCATGAGTTTCACCTGTACGCGGCGCGGGGATACGCTGTGCTGCACTGCAACACGCGCGGCAATCACGGCTACGGGCAAGACTTTTCCACGCCGACGCGCGGGGCGTGGGGCGATCTGGATACGCTGGACAACATGGCGGCGTTGCGCACGGCTTGTGAACAATTCGATTTCATCGATCCTGAGCGCAAGGCGGTGGCGGGGGGTAGCTACGGTGGCTACATGGCTACGTGGATCATCAGCCGCTATCCTGAATTTCGCGCCGCCGTGGTGGATCGCTGCCTCTTCAACCGCCACTCATTTAACGGCGTCGCCGATATCGGCTTCCTCTTGGATCGGGTGGAATTCGACAAGCAACTGCCCTGGGAAAACCCACAGCGCTACCTGGACCGCTCGCCCATGTCGGGCATTGGCGGCGTGAAGACGCCCACGCTCGTCGTCCACTCGGCGGAAGATCACCGCTGTCCTGTGGATCAGGGGGAACAGCTCTACATGGCGCTGCACCGTGTCGGCGTGCCCACCAAACTTGTGCGCTTCCCCAACGAAAGCCACGAACTGAGCCGAAGCGGTCGTCCGTGGCACCGGATCTTCCGACTCGAACAATATCTGGCGTGGTTTGCGGAGTGGCTCTGAGAGCGGATTGGATGTTTTGTTGAGTTCATGAGTGTGCATTGGGGTGAATCGGGTTAGCGCTGCGATTAGGGGATTGAGCGATTAGGGATCGTGTTGAGTCTGTGAGTGTGGATTGGGATATCTCTTTCATTTCTCCAAACCAGCCCATCACCGATGATAGACTCAACACGATCCCAATCCCCTAATCTCCCAATCGCTGAATCTCAGCCGTATACCCAAACCAACCGATCACAGATCACCCACTCAACACGACACCCAATCTCTCAATCTCTCAATCTCAGCGCCAATCCGGTACATACCAACGACCATTCACATACTCAACACGACAACCAATCTCCATTCCGAAAGGACCCACCATGCCTTCTCCAGTAACAATCGCGTCTACCACCGTGAACCCCGGCGAGCGCGGCTTCGGTTATTTGCACATCGGCACGCTGGCGGGGGGGACGGAAGTACGCATCCCCTATCAGATCATCGTCGGCGCGGAGGACGGCCCCACGCTCTGCCTCGAATCGACCATGCACGGCTGGGAGCCGATGGGCGCGGAGATTATCCGGCGGGCGACACAGCGCATTGATCCGACAAAATTGAAGGGGACGGTCCTCTGTATTCCGCTGGCCAGCCCCATGACCATCGAATTCGGCGGCACGATTGAGAGCGCCGGCATGCGCGTCAACCCCGTAGACGTGCTCGATCTCAACCGTGTGTGGCCGGGCAAGAATGTCAATGCCTGGCTGACAGAGCAGATCGCCTATCATCTGTGGACGGAAATCGTGAGCAAGGCCGATTTCATCGTCGACATGCACGACGGCACCGGCGCGTGTGACGAATTGCCCGTAGCCTTCCCGCAGGCTTTCCCCAGCGACCCGGCCAAGGCCATCGGCGGCGGTGTGGCCGACGGCACCGGCGCCGACGCCTCGGACGTGGCGGCGCGCATCACCACTGAATACCTCGACAGCATGAAAGCCAAGATCCGCGAACTGTCCATCGCCTGGGGATCGCCGGTGATCTGGTGGCGCGAAAAGCCGATCAATCCGGCCATGCTCTCCGGCCAGTGCGCCATCAACGGCATTGTGCCGCTGGTGGTGGAATGTGGCGGCGGCGGCATGATCGACTTCACCATCGACCAGGGCGTGGAATGTACGCTCAATATCCTCAAGTACCTGGGCATGCTAGAAGGCGAGCTGGTGCTGCCTGCGAAGCAGATCATGGTGGAAAACTACGTCGTCTACCGCTCGTTGACCGGCGGCTTCTACATTCAGGAAGAGGGCATTGAACTGGGCATGACGCTGACCAAAGGACAGGTGATCGGTCGCGTCGTCGATCCGCTGACCAGCGAAGTGCGCGAGACCTGCACCTCGCCCGTCAATGGCATGTTGATCAGCCGACGTGTGCGCATGCCCATCAACCCCGGCGGCTACATCGCCCACATCGCCGACACCGACTCGGTGATCTGGTCACAGGAGAACGGCTAATCCATGCGCACCCTGATTCAGGGCGGCTGGATCGTCGGCTACCAGGACGGTCATCACGCCATTTTGCGTGACGGCGTCGTCGTGCTCGAAGAGGACCGCGTGCTTTACGTCGGTCCTCGTTTCGAGGGCGACGTGGATCGCACTGTGGACGCCCGCGGCAAGCTGGTGTCGCCCGGCTTTGTCAACGCCCACGCGCTGGCCAATCTCGACGTGCAGACGCTCGTCCTCGACCGCGGGGAAGGCGGGCTGGCGTCGTCGGCGGCATTGGCGCTGCACGGTGAAGGATCGGCCATGTTCGCGGGCGATCACCTGGCGGCCAGCGCCCGCTTTTCCATTGCCCAACTGCTCAAAAATGGCTCGACGACGATTGTGGAGATCACCACGATGGCCCCGGCGCGCTTTGAAGTCTCGCGCGACGAGGTCCCCGCGCTGGTGGAGGCGGCGGCGCAGATGGGCGCGCGCCTCTACGTGTCACACAAATTCCGCAGCGGCAAACGCTACCGCGACGCCAACGGCATCGGCCACTATCACTGGGATGAGGACGCCGGGCGCGCCGGTCTTGATTACAGCGCAGAGATGGTGCGCCGCTACGAAGGGACGCACGGCGACCGTGTGCGCACGATGATCTTCCCCTACCAGTTCGACGCCTGTTCCGCCGATCTGCTGGCCGCGGCCAAACGCAGCGCCGACGAGTTGAATGTCCCCATTCACCTGCACACGGCGCAGACGCTCTTTGAGTTTCACGATTCGCTGCGGCGGCACGGGGCGACGCCGGTGCAGGTGCTGGATCGCATCGGCTTCCTCGACGAGAGGACGATCCTCACGCATTTGATCTACACCACGGCGCACCCGCAGTCGGGCTTCCCTAACGGCGACGACAGCGATCTGCGCATTGTGGCCGAGCGCGGCGTGCATGTGGTGCACTGTCCGGTGGTTTATGCGCGGCGCGATCGTATCCTTGATTCGTTTACACGCTACCGGCGACGGGGCATCAACGTCGCCCTGGGCACCGACACCTTCCCGCAGGACATGATCGAGGAAATGCGCTGGGCCGCCATCGGCAGCAAGTGGCAGGATCGCGACGAAAACAGCGCCAGCGCCGCCGACGTCTTCAACGCGGCCACGCTGGACGGGGCCAAAGCGCTGGGCCGGGATGATCTGGGTCGGCTCGCTCCCGGCGCCAAGGCGGATCTGATCATCGTCGATTTCCGCCAACTGCACATCGGCCCGGTGGACGATCCCATCCGCACCCTCGTCTACGCGGCCGACGGCGGCGACGTGGAAACCGTCTTCGTGGACGGCAAAATCGTGGTCGACGGCGGCAAGGTCGTGGGCGTGGATGAAGAAAAACTGCGGCGACAGGCGGTGGAAGCGCATCTGTGGCAGAAAGAGAAGATGATGGGGTGAGACAAGAATCCCGACGGTTGAAACCGCCGACTGATATGGAAAACACGATGAATCGTGTTCCCAGAACCGGCTGAAGCCGGTTTCCCATCTCAGACGCCGAATTCATTCGGCGGGCTTGAACCAGACCAACTCACGCGAATAGCGTGAGGATGTACTCAACGAGACCGTGTACATTGGGGCGCGATCTCGTCCCCAACGAACCGCACGCTGATAGCGTGCAGCTACGAAAAGAGTTCTTCCAATGTCAAAGACATTGATTGAAAATGGCGACGTCATTGCTTATGTGGACGGTGCGCACACTGTCTTGCGCGATGCACAGGTGGTTTACGACGGGGATCGGATTGTCTTTGTGGGGCGCGGCTACGACGGCGCGGTGGATCAGCGTGTGGACGCGCGCGGCAAGCTGGTGATCCCTGGGCTGATCAACCACCACATGGCCTTCGGCATCCACATGCAGATGTACCGGCTGGATCGGGCGCGGCCCAACTTCTTCAATTCGGGGTTAGGCTTCGGCGTGCAGTCGGAAAAGGCGTACCACGGCGGTGGTCCGCGGCCCGAGGATTGGCGCGCCAGCGCCGCCTTTGCCATGACCAGCGCGCTGCGCAGCGGCACGACAACCTTCCTCATGGTGCCCAACTACGGCAGCCACCCCTACCGCGGCCGTGTAGGGACGAATCAGGATCTGATCGACGTGACGGCGGCTGCGGGGCTGCGGGCGTATCTGTCGTTGCCCCACATGTCGGGCATCGCCCGCGGCAAAGAGGACGGCACGCTGGAATGGGTGCGTCTCGACGCCGCCGGCTGGGAAGGGTTGGAGCATGCCGTCGACTTTGCCCGCACCCACAACGGCGCCGCGGACGACCGCATCCGCACCTTCCTCTTCCCGTATCAGGCCGACAACTGCTCGGTGGACTTGCTGCGCGCCACCAAAGATGCCGCACGCGAACTGGGCTGTCTGCTCAAGATCCACACGGCGCAGTACTGGCTCGACTTTGTGGAAATGATCCGGCGCACGTCGAAGACGCCCATCCAATACCTGGCCGACGCCGACTTTTTGGGGCCGGAGGTCTGTGTGGCGCATGCCATCTTCACCCAGCGCCACCCTTGGCTGCCCTACCCCAAGGACGACGACAGCGACACGCGGTTGTTGGTGGAAAGCGGCGCATCGGTGGCGCACTGTCCTGTGGTCTACGCGCGCACGGGCTTTGTGTTGCACTCGCTTTCCCATTACGTGCGGGCGGGCATTCCTGTGTCACTGGGCACAGACACCTCGCCCCACGACATGTTCATGGAAATGCGCACGGCGGCGCTGCTCAACAAGCTCACCGAAGCCGACGCCACGGCAGGCACGGCGCGCGAGATCTTCGACGCAGCCACCATCGGCGGCGCGCGGGCGCTGCTGCGCGATGACCTGGGCAAGCTCGCACCAGGGGCCAAAGCCGACATTGTGCTGGTGGATGTAGAACGTGATCACCTTGCTCCGGTAGCCGCCGTCGATCCGATCCAGGCTTTAATTTACTGCGCCCGCGGCAAGGATGTAGACACCGTGATCGTAGACGGCGTGACGCGGGTGCACGGCGGCGAGGTGATTGGCGCCGATCTGGATGCTCTTTTCGCCGATGCCGAAGTCTTCAACCAGCGCTTGCGCGCAAGCGTCGCCAACTCTATCTACCAGGGGCAGCCGGTGACGGAATATTACGGCAGCGCCTTCCCCGCATGGCAAGAGACATGACCTTGTAGTTACATCCGAAGTAGTTACATTCGAATCGGACATGCACCCGCCTGGTTGTAGAACCAGGCGGGTTTTCTTTTTTGTACGCACAATTGTTGAAATGATCGAACCAGACATTACAAATTGATTACAGAATCTATAAATAGGCTTTCTCAGTGAATTTTCAATGCCAAAAGATCAGTGGGCTTCATCTTCGCTTAAACGAAAACCTCTAGTAAAACTTACCCAACAACCACATTGGACTATGGCGCTTGTCCTTTCGGTTGCGTATCGTAAGAAACATAGGTTGGCACGCCTGTTTGTCTGTTTCTTTCCACAAAGCTACAAGGATTTCGTATGAAGCAACTTGTCCGCTACGTAACAAATGCTCTTATCGTTGTGTTGATGGCGATTTCGTCGGTGATTGGTGTTGCACAGCCGGTTGTTGCATCGGGCAACAGCCTTACCTACGGATTGGTGCGGAACATCAACGATCCTTTGCAGATCACCGCTGTCTTCACCCCCTCGTTTACATCGAGCGATGTAGACATTGCTACCGCCGTCTTTACACTGCTTTTGCCCACCGGCACAACGACAACGCCTGCGATCAACGTTGCACCTGGCCGCTCTTCGCCTACGAATGTCACCGGTACGTGGAGAGCGCAGCGACTTACACCGGGCGCCTATGCCGGCGTCGGCGGCAATCCAGCAGATTTGGCAGGGTACGACGTCTATCAAGTGACGCTAAACGGCGCCATCTCCGGGCTGTCCACCACAGCGGGGACAGCCGTTGAACTCTTCCGGCTCCGCTTGCCCAACGATTGTACGACACAACCGGTGGTGGTCCTCACCAATGGGAGCAGCATTCAAACGGCGATTCTCTCTACCGTGGGCGCCAATGTCAACAACCAGATGTCGGTGAGCGTGAATGGGGCCGGCGTTGTTGATCTCTACACCGGCAACACCACCGGCGCACACTCCGTCGCCTGCCCGATCCAGGACAACGACGGCGACGGCACCGGAGATGTCGTGGACACAGATGACGACAATGATGGGTTAAGCGACGCCAACGAGGCGATAGCCGGCACCAATCCGCGGGTTGCCGACAGTGACGGCGACGGCGAAAACGATGCTGCCGAAGTCGGCGCCAATCCAAACGCGCCCACCAACACCGATGGCGACAGCGTGATTGATGCGCTGGAGAGCAGCACAGCCGACAGCGATAACGATGGGACGGCGAATGAGAGTGATGCCGCCGACAACAATCCTTGTGTCCCCAACAACAACGCCGGCGCCTGTGACTTTGATGGCGACAACACCCCCAACAGCGCCGATACCGATGACGACGGCGACGGTTACAGCGACGCCGACGAAATCCTGGCCGGCACCAATCCATACAATGCCAGCAGCAAGCCGGGCGACAACGACGGCGATGGAACCATCGACCTGCTGGATGCTGATGACGACAACGACGGGCTTAGCGATGTGACCGAAACCGCCATCGGCACCAATCCCCTGATTGCCGACAGCGACGGCGACGGCAAGAGCGATTCTGTAGAGGTTGGCGCCAACCCGGCCAGCCCCACCAACACCGACGGCGATAGCATTATCGACGCGCTGGAGAGCAGCACCACCGACGCCGACAACGACGGCGTCCCCAACGAGCGAGACGCCGAGAACAACAACCCGAACAACGACAGCGACGGCGACGGCGTCAGCAACATCAACGAAACCAACGTGCTGGGCACCAATCCGCTGGACAGCGACTCGGACAGCAGCCACACCATTGTCGACGACAACAACAACGGCACCAACGACGCCAACGAAGACTTCGACGGCGACGGTTTCACCAATGCGGCAGAACTGACAGCCGGGACGAATCCACTGAGTAACCTTTCTGCCCCAGGCATCTACCTTTCGGTGAAGGTACTCTTGCAGGGTGCGCTCCTGGATCCGACCAACCCGGTGACGCCGCTCCCCATGATGCGCGACAGCATGCGCTCACGTGCCCAACTTGCCGGCTTCACCAGCACATTCCTCCCGGCTACATCGCCCTACGGCGGCAACGAAAGTGTGCAGAACGCCGCAACCCGCTTTGGTGCCACTGGGAATGATGCTGTGGTTGACTGGGTTAGGGTGCAATTGCGCAATCCCGCCGACCCCAAGGTCATTGTGACTTCCATTGCAGCGCTTGTGCAGCGCGACGGCGATGTCATGGCCGCCGATGGCAGCATGCCGCTCAGGATCCTGGGGCTGAACCCTGGCAACTACTATGTCTCTGTGGATCACCGCAACCACCTCGGCGCCATGACCGCTGCCACAGTGAGCATCGTCGGCACAACCGTCACTGTTGACTTTACCAACGTCAACGCCAGCTTCTGGCACAGCAGCCCCCTCTACGACGGCGGTGAACAGGTGAATGTAGGTGGTCGTTACGCACTCTGGGCCGGCGACAGTGGCAATCAGGGGAAAATGATCTTCAGCGGGCAGAACAACAACGTCGACCGCATCTTCGATGTTATCGATCAAGCGCCAACCAACGTGTTGAAATTTTCAACCTTCATCTTGGACGGCTACCGCAGCGAGGACATCGACTTCAACGGCAGCACCGTCTTCAGCGGCCAGCAAAACGACGTCGACTACATCCTCAACAACATCGACAACCACCCGTCCAACCCACTCAGGCTACCGACCTTTGTGATGCCCGAACAGTTACCGTGATTTACCCAAAATGCGCCAGGCAGAGGACTCTGCCTGGCGCATCTGACACACCCATTCAGGCTCTCATGAAAGCAAATCTCTGGCTCATCTCGGCTTTTATCTTGATCGCAACGGCGTCCATATTCTTACAAGGTGAGAAGGCCAACGCTGCGCCGGCTCACCAAACGGTGCCCCTGCCCCATAATGTGACCTATGGGTTTTTGCAGGACAGCAGCGACCCGCTCAAGGTAACGGCTGTCTTGGTTCCGAATTTCACATCACAGAATATCAGCATGACCACTGCTGTCTTCAGCTTTCTGCTGCCTGCTGGTGTTCAAACCACGCCGTCTATCCCTGTAGCGCCGGCCAAAGGACAGTTTAACAATCTCAACGGCGTCTGGACAGTCCAGAAAATCACACCTGCCCTCTTCAGCGCAATGGGCAAAGATCCAAACTTGTTACAAGGTTTCGACGTCTACCAGGCGGTCTATAGCCCAGGCACAGCCAACCTGACAACCCAGAGCAGCCAACCTGTATCGCTCTTTTCGCTGCGCCTGCCCGGCAATTGCAGCACGCTTGCACTGGAAGTGTTGACCAACAACAGCGCCATTCAGCAGGCGCTACTGAACAACCTGGGCGCAAACTTCAACAACCAGATTTCGATCAGCGTCAACGACGCCGTCTCTACCAATTTCTATGCCGGCAATTTCTCTGGGCTGGAACGGCTGCGCTGCCCGCTCACCGCGCCACAAGACAGCGACGGTGACGGCGTGCTCGATGCCGTCGATCTCGACGACGACAACGACGGCATCCCAGATACAGTGGAAGGCAGCAGCGATGCCGACAAAGACGGCATCCCCAATAGCCTGGATCAGGACAGCGACGGCGACGGCATTAACGATGTAATCGAAGCCGGCGGCAACGACCCAGACGACGACGGCGTGATCGGTACAAGCCCCGCTGCCGACAGTAACGGCGACGGCCTTGCCGACGACGTGGACCGAAACAACAGCGGCCAACCACTCACCCCGCCGGACAGCGACGGCGACGGCGTGCCCGACTATTTGGAGAGTAACGTCACCGATGCAGACAAAGACGGCACCACCGATCAAGCTGATCCAGACGACGCCGACACCTGTGTGCCCAACCCAGGTGCAGATCCATGCGACCTTGACGGCGATGGAAAGCCCAATCGCAACGATCCAGACGCCGACGGTGATGGTTTTTCGAACGAGCAGGAAGTGAACGCCGGTTCCGATCCGTTCGACGATGCCAGTGTGCCAGGCGACAATGACGGCGACGGCGTCCTCGACCATGCCGACCCGGATGATGACAACGACGGTATCACCGATGAGGCCGAAACCACTGTCCGCACCAATCCCAAACGCGCCGACAGCGACGGCGACGGCAAATCTGATCCCTACGAGATAGGTGGCAGTATCATCACACCCAAAGACAGCGACAGCGACGGCATCATCGACGCGTTGGAAAGCAGCATCGATGACGCCGATCAGGATGGCGTCGCCAATGAAGTCGACCCGCGCAACGATGACCCCTGCGTACCCACTCCAGCAGCAAGCCCCTGCGATTTCGACCGCGACGGCCTGCCCAATCGCACTGATCCCGACGACGACAACGACGGCATTTCCGATTTGGTGGAGGGTAATACAGATGTTGACGGCGACGGGCTGCCTAACCGCATCGACACCGACAGCGACGGCGACGGCATCCCCGACAGCCAGGACGGGACCGGCGACAGCGACGGCGACGGCATCCCCAATTACCTGGACGCCGTCAACAACAACGGCAACAACGGCATAGACAAAGGGCTACGCTACTTCCTGCCCACTATCCGCCGCTAAACAATAGCCAGTGCCCAAAAAGGACAGTGCGCCCAAGAAGAAGTTCTTCTTGGGCGCACTGTCGTTTTTTGATCTTGGATGAACAAATCTAGCTTATGCCCCAGAAACCTGTGTTTCGGCATCAGCCACAGTCATGCGCCGCAAGCCATTGTGCGATCTCGTCGGAACGGAAGCCGCAGGCACACCGACAGTTTGCTTTAACCGGGAAGCAGTTACGCCAGTTTGCAGCTTTGCCTTCGACATAGTTTGTAACGAAGCGCGCCGCTCCAACTCGCGCAGTTCCATTTCCACTCGCCGTCCGTTATCGGGTAGCGAATAACGCACACGTAGCGCCTGACGCAGCAAGCGGCGCGCTTCTTCAAATTCTTGGCGCTTGAGAAGAATCGTAGCCAGGTTCGCAGCAGCCAGACCATCCCAGGGCGTCTCTTCCAGGCGACCACGCAGCCGGCGTTCCATTTCATCGTCACGGCGCTTTGGGTTAAGGAGGAAGCCGACGTCGAAGATGATGTCAGGCAGCAACTCAGACTTAAAGCGTTCCGCCCGATGACGCACCACACACAAGGTGCGTGGCACAATCAGATCCAATTCACGAACTACGCGCACGTGCAACACAGCGTCGTCTGCTACTTCTGCCGCGTGCAGTTCAACCGATTCACCGCTGTCCACAATCACGTTAAATAGCTCACTACCCTCTGCCCACTCCAGCGAGTGCAGCAGGATTGGCTGGCGCGTTGGGTTGCGGACAATCATCTTGGCGCCTTCTATCTTCACCTGCACACACTCTGCGCTCTCGGTTTTTGAGTTGTTTAGATCAACACGCCGAGGCTCCGGATACTGCACGTCGAGGATCTCAATAAAGTCGGGCGAGTAGTTCTTGAAAATGCCCACATGCTCGTGGACCTCGTCACCTTCCTGGATCTCGACCACGACTTTCTGCCCGATGTAGCGCTCCAGCAGCGGATCGAAGACGCCGCCCACATGGCCGATCAGGTTGACGCCCAATTTGTTGAGGTACGCTTCGCCCTGCTCGGTGATGTAGCGCCCCGCCGGCTTCTTGGCGCGCCCCACCAACAGACCAAAGACCTCGCTAAGCGAGTCGTTCGCAGTGCTGATAAAGGCGCGCAGGCTGCGCTTGCTCCGTTCCCACAGCCCCAGGTGAAAGGAACGCGCAATGTCGCGTTGACGCTTGCGCTGGCCTTCTTCAGTGAGCTGATCAACGTAGCGATAAATTGCCTGAATGTCTGCGTATTCGTTGGCGTAGAGGATGTAGCTTGATTCGACATGCGCCTCGTCTTGCACATCGTCTCGGTAGAAAAGCTCAAGCCCGGTCGACTCGATTTCCAGTTTTCCCCAGATGATCTTGTCATCGGTCCGCTCTAGCGTTACGTGAAAATTTTCAAACGACGCCAGGCAGGGGTCCTTGCGCCGCGAACGCAGATACGAACCGACCAGGGTGACAAGAAAGACGAGACCGATGGTAAAAAGCAGCGAGGCATCGATCAAACCAGGCAATCCCTGTTCCATGCTTCTTTCCTCATGCTGTAATGGGCAATGGTTGTTTGAAGCGTAGGATACTCTACACGCCGTAGGTCGAAAGTATTGGTGGACGCAGCCGAAAGGTGCGATAGTACACAGCAGAAGTCGAACTTCTCCTTTAGAAGTTCGACTTCTGGCGAACTTAGCAAGCGAAGATCAAACCAACGGCGCCACACAGGACGCATCCTCGTTGCGCGGGTTGTTGACGGCAGTGGAGACGGGATACGCCTTCATGCGCTCGCCAGGGAAAGGGCGCAGCAGATGGCGCAGTTTGTCGCCGCCCTGAATGTCAGGCGAAAGCCATTCGTCGAAGTCGGCAGGATCGAGGATCACAGGCATGCGGTTGTGGATCGACGACACCAGTTCGTTGGCGTCGGTGGTGAGGATCGTACACGATTCGATCACCGAACCGTTGCGTTCCCAATGTTCCCACAGCCCGGCGAAGGCGAAGGGGGCGCCGTCGGCCATGCCGATCAGGTGGGGTTGCTTGCCCTCTTTCGTCTTCTGCCATTCGTAGAATCCATCGGTGGGGATGAGACAGCGCCGGTACTTGTACGCCGCCCGAAACGAGGGTTTTTCGGCCACCGTCTCGGCGCGGGCGTTGATCATGCGGCTGCCGATAGACGGGTCATCGGCCCAGGAAGGCACCAAGCCCCAGGTGAAGAAAGTGGCTTCGCGCACGCCTGTATGCGGATTCGTGCGCACCCCAAAGACGGGCTGTGTGGGCGCGATGTTGTAGCGCGGCACAGCCGGCGGCGCTTCGGGCAGTTCGAAGAGTTCGGCAAGTTGGTCAGGCGTTGCGCGCAACACAAAACGTCCACACATGGTTGGCTCCTAAGGATTACAGGCACGATAGGTACTAATTCCTATTCGAAGTAAGTTTTATCTTATCTCTCCCCTCAAGACATGTCAACAAACGGCGCTGCGCCTGGGTGTACATTAACCTTCAGTTGATCCGCCGCGCAGCCCATTGAATTACTCGCAGCCTTGACGGTTCTGCACAAGGTGGGTAGCATATGCAGACTGACTCTATACCGAAATGGATGACCTGATGAAACTTGCCGTTTTGGCCGACATTCACGGGAACTTGCCTGCCTTTGCAGCCGTCGTTGCCGAGTTGGAACGTATTCAGCCGGATTTCGTCATCGTCGACGGCGACTTGATCAACCCCATCCCCTACAGTGCAGCAGTGCTTGATCAGGTGCGCGCCACCGATTGGGCGGTGGTGCGCGGCAATCACGAGTTTTATCTACTCGACTTCGGCACCACACGCGCCGCCCCAGACTCCGCCGACAGGGAACGCTGGGGCTGCCTGCACTGGCTGGTGGACAATATCACAGCCGCACAGGCGCGCTACCTGGCGGCGCTGCCAGACGAGCGCACACTCTACTTCCCCGGCACGCAGCCGATTCGGGTGGCCCACGGTGTGCCAGGACGAAACCGGGTGGGTTTCTACCAGCAGATGCCTGCCGAAAAGATTGTCACCGAGATCAAAGACATTCCTGAGCGGACGATCATCTCCGCCCACACCCATGTGCAGGTGGATCGCCATCTCTCTTTCCTCGACGCCGTCGATCCTTTCGCCGATCCGCACGACGAGAGCAGCCGCTACTTCGACGGCTACGCCGCCCACCAGCGCGACAGCATCCTCCACTGGCACGTGATCAACCCCGGCAGCGTGGGCTTGCCACTCAACGGTGATCCACGCGCCTGTTTTGCCATCCTCGAAAGCGTGGACGAAAGTGAGGAACCGGGCGGCTGGCGCTGCACCCACCATCGCGTCAACTACGACCGTGCGCCGGCGCTCGATGCCTTCCGCAGCAGCGGTCTACTCAAGATGGGCGGCGTGGTGGCTCAACTTTTCTACTGGGAATTGGTCACCGCCGAAGCCGAAATCATCCACTACTACCATTGGTGCCGCGACAACGGCGTCGATCCCGACGGCAACATGCGTCTTGCTTTCAACCATTACAAAGTCGCCACCGGCCGTGACCACTACGTTGCCCAGCGGGATCCAACGGCAAAGGTCGCCGGGCGATGAGCAGATCCCTGCGCCTGGCCTTTCTGGCCGATATCCACGGCAACCTGCCTGCCTTCGAGGCCGCAGTGGCCGATGTTCAGATGCAGAGGCCCGACGCCGTCTACTTACTTGGCGATCTGGTAAACCGCTGCCCGTGGACCAACGAAGTGATGGCGTTGGTGGCCGATCTGGGCTGGCCCTCGGTGCAAGGAAACCACGATCTCGTCATCGGCACGCTGAACACGCCCGATGGGCCACCCACCTTCGTGGTGCGCGAGCGCTATCCTGTGATCCACTGGACATGGGAACAACTGCACCCCGACTACCGGGCCGCCCTGTGCGCACTGCCCCAGGACATCTACCTCGACGATCTGCCCGGCCCAGCCTTGCGCCTCACCCACGGCATCCCCGGCAACTGCTTTGAAGGCATCACGCCGGATACGCCCACCGACCGCATAGCGCGCAGCCTCGAAAGCGTGCGCCAACCGTTTTACATCACGGCGCACACACACAGGCCGCTGGATCGACAGGTGAACGGCAAGCGCATTTTGAACGGCGGCAGCGTGGGCATGCCCTACAACGGTGACCCGCGGGCGCACTATTTGATCCTCGATCTGGTGACGGCAGGCAACGCCGCCGACTGGCAGGCGCACTTCCGGCAAGTGGAATACAACCGCAGCGGCATAGAAGCAGCCTTTCACCAGTCGGGCATGCTGGCAGCCGGCGGCCCCATTGGTCGGCTCATGCTGCGCACCGTCCTCAGCGGCGAACCGTGGATCAGCGACTTCGGCCACTGGATGAAATCACAACCCCTAGCGCTCCACGCCGACATCGACGTCGCCGTCCAACGCTATCTCGACAGCCACGGCCCGCAGCAGTGGTCGTTTGAGGGCTAATATCCCATCATCTATCGCTCATCTATCACATCTTCACCTTCGATCAGGAGACCAGCATGAGCCTGAACAGCAGCGAAATTCGCCAAAACTTCCCCGCCGTCTTCAGCCAGGCCTACCTCAACACCGGCACAGCAGGTCCACTCAGCCGGCCCGCCGCCGAAGCCATCGAGCAGTGGAACCGCCGCCAGTTGAACGAAGGGCGCTCGAATTTTTCCGTCTACATGGACGAGTACCTCCCCATGCAAGAGCGCCTGCGCCGGCAGTTTGGCCGTCTTTTCAACGCCGACGACGATGAGATCGCCCTCACCCTACACACCACCAACGGCATGAACATCAGCACGTGGGGGCTGCGCTGGCAGCCCGGCGACGAGATTGTCACCAACGCCCACGAACACCCTGGTGGCCTCATGCCTATTTACGCCGTCGCCCAGCGCTTCGGGCTGACAGTGCGCGCAGTGCCCATGCCGCTGGAAGACAGCGACGAGGCGCTGATCGAACGCTTCGCCCGCGCCATCACCGACAAGACGCGGCTGGTCTCGATTTCGCATGTGTCGTGGAAGACAGGCGCCATCCTGCCCGTGGCCGAAATCGCCAGGATCGCCCACCGTCACGGCGCGCTTATCACCGTGGACGGGGCGCAGTCCGGTGGATCGATCCCCATCGACGTCAAGGCGCTGGATGTCGATTTCTATGCCATCCCCGGCCAGAAATGGCTATGTGGACCGGAAGGCACCGGCGCGCTCTACGTGCGGCGCGAGGCGCTGCCCGATCTGTTGCCCACCTTTGCCGGCTATCCCAGCCAGAAAAGCCTCGACAGCGAAGGACATTACATCCCCGCGCCGGGGGCAAAACGCTTTGAGATGGGCACCGTCTATTGGCCGGGGTTGGCCGGCCTGCATGCCAGCCTGACTTTGCGCGAAGAGATGGGCAACGACGCCCTCTTCGGCCAGATCCAGCAGATCACGGCGACATGTCGCGAGATGCTCGAAGAGATCCCGGGGCTGACGGTGGTGACGCCGGATCGCCATGCCGGGCTGCTCAGCTTCAGCATGGCTGATGTGGTGGCCGACGAGGCGGTGGGCAAACTGGCCGAGCAAAAGATCATCATCCGTTCGGTGCATGATCCGGATCTGCTGCGCGTCTCCACCTCGTTCTACAACGACGAGGCGGACGTGCTGCGACTTCGTGACGGGCTGGAAAGCCTGCGCCGTGTATGATGCGTCCACTGGCCGAGGCGGATCGTCCTGGCGTGGCGGCGTTGCTGCGCCAGGCCCCTGCCTTCAACCTCTATGCCTTGGGGAATCTGGAAACGTTGGGCTTTGAAAGCGAGATCTGCCAGTTCTGGGGGGATTTCGACGAAGCCGGGCAATTGCGCGCCGTGCTCAATCGCTACATGACAGGCTGGGTGCTCTACGGCTTAAGCGGTGCAGATTGGGCTGGGCTGGCTGCCGTCATCGACACCCACCCCATCACAGCCGAACGCATCCAGGACAACCCCGGCGGCGTCGCTTCCTTTCTGCCCTACTTGCGCCGTTACCGTCCGCTCAATGTAAAGGTGGAGACGTTAATGGATCTGGCCGCGGCAGACTTTCGTCCACAGCAGCCCGGCGCCGGGATCACAGTACGCCGGGCCGGTGCAGCCGATCTCGACGCGCTGATTTTCCTCTATGCCGACGCAGGCGACATGAGCCGCAGCGCCGGCGGCGTCAAACGTCCGCTGCAAGATGGGCGGATCTGGATCGGCGAGGTGAAGGGCGAGATTGTCGCCGCGGCGTTGACCAATGCCGAAACCGCCGATCAAGCCATGATCGGCGGTGTCTTCACCCGGCCCGACGCCCGTGGACGCGGCCTGAGCCAGGCAGTGGTGAGTGCATTGTGTGCTGATCTACTGGCCGATCAGCGACAACCGGTGCTCTACTGGGTGAATCCTGCGGCGGGCGCTGTCTACCGCAAACTCGGCTTTCGCCCGATTGGCGAATGGCGGGCAGTGCGCTTGCAGAAAATAGACGAAGAATAGAGAGGTTGTTGCGCGGCAGGTCAGTGTTCCGTCAAACCCTCAGCAGGTGTGTACAGCGTAATCAGGTTCGATTCCACCAGACGGTCGCGCAGACAGGAGCGTGCCCGGCTCAAACGCGATTTCACTGTGCCCAATGGCACGTCGAGAATTTCGGCAGCTTCGCCGTAATCGTACCCCTGTACGTCGACCAACAAGACCACTTCGCGATGCCAGGGCGAAAGCCCATTGATCGCATCAAGCAGGAGTTCACGTTGCTCGCGGTGGATGACGGCGCGCTCGGGGTCGATATACGCTTCGTTGTCGGCAAATTCGACGTTGGATGATTCCATCATCTCGTCGAGGCTGACGGCAGGCCGCCGGCGCTGGCGACGCAGATGATCGTAGCAGGTGTTGGTGACAATGCGCAGCAACCAGGCGCGGAAGTTGCCGTCCTCGAAGCGTTCGATGGCCTGGTGCACCTTGATCCAGGCATCTTGCACAGCGTCGGCGGCGGCTTCCTCGGTGCGCAGGATGTGGTAGGCCACGCGCTCAGCCGACGCCCGGTATGCTTCGACCAGACGGCTAAAGGCCAAATCATCGCCCAAACGGGCAGCATCAATCATCGAAGGGAGGTCGGCAACAGCACTTTGCGTCTTTGCTGTGTTGACCTGTCTGGCAGTGTAGAGGTTTGCGTACAACTCATACGACTGCACACTTCGTACTCTCTCCGTTGTTAACATAGCCAATTCCTTTCTGCTGCTATGCAGGAATGCCAATCCGTTGGGTTGGTGTGGGCCATAGTGTCCAGCATAGCGCATTCTTTTTTTTCAACTAGAACATTCTGCGACGCGACCTGGACTGTTTGCCTACGAGTTATGCCAAGCCAGGACAACGTAGAGCAGACGGACACACAACGGAAGACGGACGGGGCAAGGGGACGGCAAGCAAGAGGAGATGAAAAAAAAGACGCCCGGAGACTCATCCCCCGGGCGTCTTTTCTGTTTTAAATATTGAGCGAGCCGCTTTGAGCGAGCCGCTTTAAGCGAGCCGCTTTAAGCGAGCCGCTTTAAGCGAGCCGCTATGGGAAGCGGACAGCGTCGCCAGGCTGAAGTTCACGTCCTGCAAAGATGGGGTTGGCCGACTGCAACTCCGCCACGCTGACGCCTGCCTTGGCAGCAACCGCAGCCCAGTCTTCGCCGGTTTGGACGATATAGAGAATGGTGGGCGGGGCAACCTCAATGCGCAGACGGGTTGCGTCTGGATTGGAAGGCTGCATCGGTCCACGCTCCTCGCTGGGATCGGCTTGTGTATCGCCGCTTGCATCCCCTGCCACCGGCGCAGTTTCGGCCGGCGCTGCGTCTGCCGGCGCTGCTTCGGCCTCAGCCGGAGCGGTTGCCTCTTCCACCGGTTCAGAATCAGCGGCTGGTGTTGCTTCCGGCGTCTCTGCTTCAGCCGGCGCTGTGGGTGTTTCCGCTGCGGCTTCAGGCGTCGCTTGAGTGTCGGGGGCTTCCTCTGCGGCGGGCGTCGTCTCCACCGGCACAGAGCGGATGTCAGGTGGGATCGGCTCGGCGTTGGCCGGAATGATCATCTGATCGCCGATGCGCAGCGCCTGTCCGCGTGCGTCCCAGAGACCGGCGTTGAGCACACGCAGATCGGTGAAAGCGATGCCATTGGCGGCGGCAATGGCGAACCAGGTGTCGCCAGGGCGCACGACGTAGAGTGCGGTGCCTTGCGGCAGTTGGCCCACCATGTAGGGGCCGCCGGCGCCGCTGGAAGGCAGCGCCGCATTGCTTTCGCCCGGCGCTTCGACGACGGCGGGCGATTCTTCACTGGTCGCCTCTTCGACATCGGTTTCCGGCGCACTCTCCTCGGCGCCGCCGGCTGCTTCCGCTTCGGTGACAACTTCGACACCTGGCTGCGCCGACTCAACGTTCTGAGTTGCGCCGCGGATGACGAGGACGTCGCCTGGGCGAATGTAGATGCCGCGCCGGTGCCAGAGGGTCACATTTTCGAGCCGCAGATCCCAGTAGCTGATGCCGAAGAATTCGGCGATCTTGTACCACGAATCACGGTATTGGACGGTATACTCCAGCGCCGTCGGCATCTCGCCGACATCCATCGTCGGAATCACCATCTGGTCGCCAGGGCGAATGACTGTGTTGCGCAGCGTCCACAATTCAGGGTTGGCCTCGCGCAGATCAGGATATTCCAGGCCGTACTGCTGCGAAATGGCGATCCACGATTCGCCAGGGCGCACGGTGTGCACAAAGGCGTTTGGATCTTGTACGGTGTAGGCTTGCCGCCGGCTGTAAGGCGGCGCCGTGGTGGTGGGAATGCCACCCGCTTCCACGCTGGTGGGTGGTTCCTGAGCAGCGGGAGCAGCCGAGACGGCATTGACGCCAGACCACAACAACGCCAGCACCATGCTCAGGCAGAGAAATACAGCAAAGCGGATTGTGCTTTGATTCGACGTATTTCGTTTCGAGATAGAGCAGAGATGCACTCTTTCCATAGTTACCTTTCTTGGCGCTATCAGGTTAGGCCGTGCGGCAGGATCGGATCAGAATATCCTCTATTTTGCCTTATTTCCCGGCAGAGGACAACCCCTTTTTCAAAACTCACGTAGTTTACCTGAATCACGCCTATGACTTCACTGCCAGAAGTCCGACTTCTCTTCAGAAAAGAATTCCACCACCTGCCGGCGTTACATTGTGAGCGACAACACCCACAGCGGGCGTTCGCCTATCAAGTAGGTATGCAGCAATTCCAGTTCACCCATGTCGGGATCGATGCTGTAGACAGCCAACCGACCCGATTCCTGGCCGGCGACAAGCAAATAGGCGCCATTTGGGCTGATGTCGAAGACACGCGGGACGCGCTCGGTTGGGCAAAGCGCAATTTCCGAAAGCAAACCCGTCACAGGATCGACGGCGAAACAGGCGATGCTGTCATGTCCTCGATTGGAGACATAGAGGAAATCGCCTGACGGGTGAATTTGGATCTGGGCAACAGTATTGATGTCCGTCCAGCGCGGCGGCAGGGTCGACAGTGTCTGCAACACAGCCAACGTGCCCGATAATTCGTCTAGATCAAAGACCGACACACTGCTGCCATTTTCGTTGGACATATAGACCCGAGGCAGCCGCGGATGATAGACGTAATGACGGGGACCAACGCCGGGCGCAACGGCCAGGCGTGACGGCTGATTTGGCGTCAGTTGCCCTGTTTCTTCGTCAAATAAAAACTGGAAGATAGTGTTGGCATCCAGTGTATGTGGCACGAAGACATAGTGATTGGTGGGATCAGGCAAGATGCAATGTGCATGGGGCGCCGTGTTGACACTACACACCAGATCACCAATCACGCCGTACTCATCCACTTCGTGAACCGTAACCTTGCCGGCGCGGTAGTAGGCCGAAAGCAAGAACCGTCCACTCCGGTCAACTGCCAGATAGCAGGGATCGGCATCAAGCGCCACACTGTTAATCAGGGTTAGCGAGCCGTCGCCCCGGTTGATCATGTAACTGTTGATAATGCGATCACCGCGCCGGCCAACGAAGAGGGTTCGCTGCGCAGGGTCTACAGCCAGAGGAGCAGGCCCACCTGGGATGTTGACGACTCGCCGTTGCCCAAGTGCACCCGTCAGGGGATTTAATGCAAAGATGCAAAGCCGATCCTCACCTGAAAGTGTAATGTAGACATAGGTTTGCCGCTGTGCGATCATTCAGTGCTTTTTCCTTTCAAGCCGGCGGCGCAGAGCAGACCTAAGATTGCAACGCCGGCCAGACTTAGATAGACATTCTGGTAAGCGTCTAACGTTGAAACGCCACGATCAAGATTAAATTGAAGAAGGACACCCATCAACGCCGTGCCGACGGTTGATCCGGCAAAGCGCACCATGCTGTATTGGCCTGCGGCTGCGCCAAGCGCGTCTTCGCGGACACCGATCATGGCGGCGCTGTGCAATGGCGCCAGCATCAGCCCAACGCCCAGTCCTTGCGCGGCCAGCAGGATAAAGATCGTCCACAGCGGCGCGCTTTGCGGCAGCAAGTAAAAGATGCCCATGATCACTATCTGCACAATCCCGCCGGCGAAGACAGGAGTGCGGCTGCCCCACTGGTCGGCCAGACGCCCACCGTGGCGCACGACGGTAAACATGAAGCCCGGCAGAATCATGAGCAGGACGCCCGTCAACGTCGGGCCAAGCCCACGCACGTCGGCAAGGTAGAGGGGCAACAAGAAACTGCTACCGGCCATGATCGCCATGCGCATTGACGCGGCCAGCGAAGCCAGCGTGAAATTCCGTCCGCTAAATAGACTTACAAGCACAAAGGGATTGGCATGGCGACCTTCCCACAGTAGGAACAGTATAAAAAGCATAACAGCGACCAGCCCCAATCGCCAATCCTGCAACGGCGCTACACCGGTAATTGGGCGGCTGGAAAGGAAAAATAGCAGGGCGCAAACGGCGCTGCTCAACAACGCCACCCCCAGCCAATCAAAGCGACGCCAGAATTTCGGCTCGATGGTACTCAACCCCGCTGGCACCAGACGCGCCACGATCACAATCGTCAAGATCCCCAGGATCAACGGCGGCGCAAACGCCAGCCGCCACCCCCAGTGATCAACGAGAAAACCGGCAAAGAGCGGCGACAAAAAGCCAACCATTGGCCCCACCGAACTCCAGGTGCCCATAACTTCGCCCCGTTCCGAGGGGTGAAAAACTGCCGACAGGAAGGCGATCCCCAACGGCACCATGCCGGCGCTGCCGAAGCCCTGAATGGCGCGCCCGATCATCAGCCAGGTTAGATCAGGCGCCGTCAATGTGATGGCGGTGCCAATCGCAAATAGGATCAGTCCGGCCAGGATCAAGCGCCGCTTGCCCACCCCATCGCTCAACCGCCCATACACCGGCATAAAGACCATAAACGGCAGCGTAAAGGCTGTAGACACCCACGCCGTCATGTCGGCGCGGATGGCGAATTGATCGCGGATCGTCGGCAGCGCCACATCGGCCATAGACGACGCAAAGGGCATCAACATTGCCGGGAAGAGCAGGCTGAAGAGAATGCGCTGCGCCACGGCGCGCGGCACCGGCAACTGAGCGTCGGGGATGCGAGCAGGCGCGGCAATTTGCGGCTGCGCCATCCGCCAGGGCAGGAGGCGCGGCCAGGGCAGGACAGAACGTACTTTCATCAGTGCAAAGTCCTTTTTGGTCTCAATCCTGAACTTCACCACAGGCTACCGTGAATTTCGGGGGAGAGGTTTAATCACTATGGGTGGCGGCAGGCACAGCCTGTCTGCGGAAACGGGCAACCAAGAGCGCCTGACCACGCACCCCCCACCATACGGCCAGGGTTTCAACGACGAAACCACCCAGCAGGGCTGCAACACCCAGGGTTGCTCCTGTAACGCCGACGGCGGGCAGCGTCACCAGCAGAAGCACAATGGCGGCAACGCGTGCAGGCGCGCTGGGCGCCAGCGCCCGTGTGCGGTGTTCGAGCAAGCAGATCCCGTGCAGATAGGCGCGGATCATCACCACAAACGAGAAGAAGGTGTAAAGCGCCAGCGGCCAGTGCGCCGCCTGAGCCAACTCCGCGTCCACCCCCATCAACCTGCCCAGGATAAAATCGCGGATGGGCGTCCAAAACAGCGTGGCTGAGAGCGCAAACGAAAGTACACCACAAGCCAAAGCGAAGCGGCGGACGGCGCGCAGTCCTGTGTCTTCGCGATGAAAGGCCGGGGGCAAATTGCGAATTTCGTTGAGCCAGCGATAGGGCCATTGACCAAGCGCATAGGAAATACTCAGCACCGCCAGCGCCACCGTGCCGTCAGGCCCGCGCGCGATGAAAAGGTTGATCAGCGGGCGGCTCAACTCCTGCACAAACATAATCAACGCCAGCGGCCAGAAGAATTGCAGGATGTAACCATACGAAAAGGTCAACGGGGCGCCGCTTTCCACCGCTGTGTTCACAGCGGGCAGGCGCACATAGCGCCGATAACCGCCATAAAGCACAATAAATTCGGCCACAGTCATGGCATAGGTGGCGAGGATGGGCAGCCAGATGGGGTGAGCGCGGATGGCGTCGACTGTCAACAGCAACGAGACGGCAGCAATGCCGCAGGCGATGCCGGCGGCGGTGGCATAGCTGATGACGTCGGTGCGGCGTGTGCGGATGAGTAGGCCGGTGTAGAACAACGACGCATTGCGCAGCAACGGGATCGGCGCCATCCACACCAGGATCACACGCACCCACTCACTTAACGTGCCGTCGACCTGGTGCAGATCGTCGATCACCCAGTCGCCCAGCGGCGTGGTCACCAGGCTGATCTGCACGGCCATAAAAAAGAACGACGCCGCCAGCACAAAAAGTCCACTCTTGCGGTAGTTGGCTTGACTGTCAACCAGCACCAGGCTCAACTGCTTCGCCTGCGCCAGCGGCCCGGCCAGAAAGAGGATCAGCCCCCACGCCAGAGCAAAGGCGGCCAGCGTCTCTGTGGCCTGGGGCATGCGCGCCATCCCCGCGTTGATATATTGCACGCCGAATTCCTGCACGACGATGGTAATCACCAGAGGCAACAGGAACCGCGTAAAGCGCCAATACATGGGCGAAATCACCTTAAAACCTCTAAGTAACTGTACAGGTCATGTAGGGGTTTGCGTGGGGCGAAAGGATGGCTCGCCAATGAAGCGACAGCATTTCCGCTCTACGCAAACCCTTACGGTAGATCACCTGTATAGAGACTTCTGTAAACCGTTTTAGTGCGCAGACAGCCGCTATAGTATAGAGGAGGAAAGGGGAGATGGCAAAGCGAGAATGAAAGGCAAAAGGCAAAACGCAAAAGGTAAAATGGTATAATCCATTCATCACATCATTCATCCCCACAAGAGAGGACACCCCATGAAGATTCAGGCTGCGGTCGCCCGCGAGGTGGGCGTTGTCGCCATCGAAGAAGTGACCCTCGATCCCATCAAAGAGACGGAACTGTTGGTGCGTATGCAGGCCGCCGGCGTCTGCCATTCGGATCTCGGCTCGTTGAAAGGCGAAATGCGCGCCACGCCGCCGCTGGTCCTCGGCCACGAAGGCGCGGGGATCGTCGAGGCTGTGGGCGCCAAGGTGACGCGCTTCAAGCCCGGCGACCGGGTGATGATCAACTGGCTGCCCGGCTGCGGAAGCTGTTTCACCTGCCTGGACGGCCAGCCCAACCTGTGCGAACGGCTCACCACCACCACCTTCCGCGATCTGCCGGTGGAAGGCACCTCGCGCCTGCACACCCACGACGACGTGACGCTCAAGCACATGCTCAGTTCGGCCACCATGGCCGAATATGCCATTGTCAACGAGGACGGCGCCATCCCGCTGCTCGACGGCGTGCCCTTCGACGTGGGCGCCATCATCGGCTGCGCCGTTATTACCGGCGTAGGCGCGGTGATGAACACGGCCCAACCCAAAGCGGGCAGTTCGGCGGCGGTGATCGGCTGCGGCGGCGTCGGCCTCAACGTGATCCAGGGCTGCGTCCTTGCCGGCTGCTACCCCATCATCGCCGTGGACACCGTCGACGCCAAGCTCGAATTCGCCCGCCAGATGGGCGCCACCCACACCGTCAACGCCCGGCAGACCGACGCCGTTGAAGCGCTGCGCGCCCTCACCCACCGCGGCCCCGACTACGTCTTCGATGCCGTGGGCGCGTCGGCTACGATCCGGCAAGCGCTGCAAGCAGCCCGCCCCGGCGGCGCCGCCGTCCTCGTGGGCATGTTCGACGTCAAGCAAGAGGTGCCCATCCTGCCCGGCTGGATTGTTTCGCAAAACAAGCGGCTGCTCGGCTCCTTCGCCGGCTCAGTGCGCCCGCACATCGACCTGCCCAAGCTGCAAAAACTCTACCTGGGCGGCAAACTCAAACTCGACGAATTGATCAGCAAACGCTATCCCCTCGCCGGGCTGCCCCAGGCGTTTGAGGACATGGAAGCGGGGCGCGTCGCGCGCGGTGTGTTGGTGTTCAAAGAGTGACAATTTACGATTTACGATTTACGATTGACGATTGTCTTTATGCAGGTAGCGTACCGTAGGGGTTTACGTGGGGCGGAAGGCTCACTCGCCGATAAAGCGACACCTGCTTCCGCCCCACGCAAACCCCTACATGACCCTTCGTTAACATTGAAACATTCCAGAGAAGATCTCACTAGCGCAACACGACAATCGTAAATCGTAAGTAACGATACAGGTGACGTGCCGTACGGGTTTGCGTGGGGCGGAAGCCGACGTCGTTTGATTGGCGAGCGATCCTTCCGCCCCACGCAAACCCCTACATGAGCTGTATAGTTACAATCGTAAATCAAGGAAACCTTATGCCGACTGTCGCCGAAAGACTCGTTGATCATCTCTTTGCCGCCGGGGTGCGTTTTGCGTTTGGTATGCCCGGCGGCGAAACTGTGGAAGTGTTGGAGGCGCTGCGACGGCGCGGTGTGCGCTTTGAATTGGTGCACGACGAAGCGTCCGCCGTCTTCATGGCCGACGCCGTGGCGCGGGTGACAGGACGGCCCGCCGTGGCGTTGACGACGCTGGGGCCGGGCGCGACCAACGCCATGCCCGGCGTCGCCCATGCTTGGCTCGACCGCTCGCCTGTCATCTTTATTACGGCGCAGAAACCCGACGCCCTCCTGCCCGACTACACCCATCAGGTGCTCGACCTCCACGCCATCTTCGCGCCCGTCACCAAGCGGACGGTGAAAGTCACCGCCGCCAATGTAGAGGACGAGATCCCGCACGTCCTGGCGCTGGCTACGCAAGGACGCCCCGGTCCGGTCCATTTGCAGATCAGCAACGAAGAAGCGCGGGAGGCAGTTAGCAGAGAGCAGTTGGCGGAGATCGTTGGGGACGAATCGCCCAGTCACCCTGTTGCTCCGTCCCCCAATCACCAATCACCAGTCACCAATCCCATCTTCTCCGCGCGTAGACCTGTGATCGTGGCCGGCTTAGGGCTGGAGCCGGAAGCGCCCTACGATGCCCTACGCGAACTAGCCGAGGCGGCCAATGCGCCGGTGATTGTGACACCCAAAGCCAAGGGCGCACTGCCCGATGACCACCCCCTGGCGGCGGGGACCATTGGGCTGACCCGCACCGATCCGGCCTATGAGATCCTCAACGAAGCGGATTGTGTGGTGGCGGTGGGTTTTGATGTGGTGGAACTGGTGAAGGAATGGGATCACGCCGCCCCCCTGCTCTGGATCGCGCCCTGGGAAAACGTCGATCCGGTGATCCCGGCGGTGGCCGAATGGGTGGGGCCAATCACGCCGGTGCTGCGCCAATTGTCGGACGCCGAGTTCAGCACCGACGCAGCTTGGGGCGCGGCGCGCGTGGACGCCTTCCGCCGCAAACAAGCGGCGCGCACTTTGCCCGTCCCCGCGGCGGGACGCATGTTGCCGCAACAGGTGCTTTCGGCTATGCGCAGCGCGGCCACAGCAGACACTTTGTTGGCGGTGGATGTGGGTTCGCACAAGATCTTCAGTTCCCTGGAATGGCCGACCCTCGCGCCCAACCGCTTCCTGGTTTCCAACGGCCTCTCGTGTATGGGCTTTGCACTGCCCAGCGCCGTCGCCGCCTCGCTGGCATTGGACGGCGCACCCACGTTGTGTCTTATCGGCGATGGGGGATTGGCCATGTGTCTGGGTGAACTGGGGGTGCTGGCGCGCCTGAATCTGCCGGTGACAGTCATCGTCCTCGTGGACGGGGCCATCGATCTGATCCGCAGCGCCCAGGTACGCAGTGGACGGCAGATTCACGGCACGGAGTTCCCGCCGCCCAACTTCTGCGCCATCGCCGCCGCCTACGCCATCCACGCCGAACGGGTGCAAGACGAAGCAGCGTGTACCTCCGCCCTTCAACGCGCGCTGGGCAGTGGACGCCCTGCCTTCGTCGAAGTGATGCTCGATCCGGTCAGCTACCCGACGACGGTGAGGAGAGGAGATTAGGGGATTAGGCGATTGGGGGATTGGGGAAAGTTGTCTCGTGATCGGTTGATCGATCATGAAATAAGGTGGTATCTATACAGGTGACGTACAGTGACATAAAGTGTTGAGACAAAAAGAGGTGGAAGGCCGTGGCCTTCCACCTCTTTTTGATTCTGGGCCTTCAATCGGCATAAGTAACTCCACCAAGATCTATACGCAACAATTACACCACCTAAGCAAAATTTCGGTTATCGAAGTAAGTTTTTTATTACGATACTAATAGAAGATAGAAATGCCGTTTTTTGGCAAACTTTTGCAGTTCCCCACCCCCCAATCCTTCATCCAAAGGAGCAGTTCATGCGTCGCATACTTCAGGCGCTGACATTTTCGCTGTTGTGTATTCTGTTGTTTCAACTCAACGCGCAAGCAGCTCAGAACAAGGCCGAAGTTGCCCCGGGTTCTGCCAATCCTGCCCCCGTAGCCTGGCCGACGGCGCCGGCAGATCCAAACGCATGTACCACAAACTGCGGTGGGTGGACACCTTACACGATGCAGTCGGATACGTTGAACGATCCGCGCGTTCAGGACCCGTCTAATGGTGGGACTTCACCGCAGAATTATGTCAACGTGTCATCAGGTTGCACCGACAAGAGCCTGCCCAGCGTCTACTATGCTTTCGACCACGCCAACAACGTGCTCTTCTTCCGTTGGCGTGTGGAACAGATCGCCAATACTTATGCCACCGGCCCCAATGCAGGATCTTACAGTTCTTCGGATCCGTGGAACTCGGCGCTGTGGACCGTGTTGATCGACATCGACGGCGACGGCTTCCGCGAGTTTGCCGTTCACCTCGACGGTTCCAGCGGCAGCCCGGGCAATGCCATCGACAGCCTGGCCGCCATCTACAGCAACACCCCCAGCCAGTCCATCGACTACATCAACGATCCGTCAATCACCCTGCTCAATCAAAAGCCCACGGCCTTTGTCTCCGGCGGCAAGATTGCCAACTACCAGAGCAGCAACACACCGGTCTATTCCTGGCCCAACGGCAGCAGCGAAACGGTGTGGGATTATGGTTCGACGCGCGCCACCAAGATCCTCAACAGTTGCAATGAATTTTTCATCGATTATCAGATCCCGTTGACCCTGCTCAACGCCACCGCGGTGGGCGGGCCGCAGGTGACAACCAACACGCCGATTGCGCTCTTCTTTTCCACGGCGAACAGCCTCAACAACCCCGCCCAAAAGGACGCTGTCCTCAACGGCGATGTGGTCTTTGTGGGCGATCCCAACAAACAACTTCCCTTCGGCGATACCATTACGCCGGCTGGTGGTGTTCTGAGCCAGCCGGTGATTGAATCGGTGGCCGCCGCCAGTTGCGCCGATGCCTCGCTCACAGCCCTGGTCAAAGACGCGCTCAAACTCGACGGCACCACCAGCGTCAACGCCGTGGAATTCTTCCAATATTACGACGCCAACGCCGACGGCCAGGACAACGACAGCAGCACGTGGACGTCTATCGGCGCGGCGGCCAACAGCGGCGGCCAGAATTGGGCATACAGTTGGGATTCGACCAACCTCGCCAAAGGCCAGTACCTGATCGGCGCCAAGGCCACCGATGCCCCAAGGCAACGTCACCTGGAGCTACCTGGACGAAAACGAAGCGACGGCGCTGGGCGCATCGAACTACGCCAACCCTGCGCCCACGCCCGGCGTGGTGGTGACCACTTTCCTCAACACCTGTGGCGTTTCGCCCCGCCTTGTCAAGACGGCCAGCGCCGCCGAAGTGGTGACCGGTCAGACCGTCACCTTTACGCTGACGGTGGAAAACCCCACCGCTGATCCACTTTCGCTCACCGCCATCACCGACACACTGCCCGCCGGTTTCACCTTTATGGCGACCACCGGCGGCACCCTTGCGCCGACGTCGTCGCCCAGCAACGGCAGCAGCGGCGACATTGTGTGGGCGTTCGCGCCGCAGGTGATCGCGGCCAACGGCGGCACAGGCACGCTGATCTTCACCGCCACCGCGCCCAGTGTGGTGGGGACTTACACCAACAACGCCGCCATGTCCACCGCGCAGGGATTGTACGACAGCAACCCGCTGCAAATCGGCGTCGGTGCGGCGCGCCTCACCCTGGCCAAGACGGCGAATTTGATCAGCGCCGATCCAGGTGATCCCATCACCTACACCATTACCTACGCCAACGACTCGCCGGTGAACGTCTCCAACGTGGTCATCAGCGATGTGATCCCGCTTGGTCTCGACAACGTGACGCCGCTGGACGGCGGCGTGCTGGCAGGCGGCACGATCACATGGAACGTAGGCGATCTGGCCTCCGGCACAGGAGCGTTCAGTGTGCGCTTCGCGGCGACTGTCAGCGATCCCTACCCTGGCGGGGCCGCTGCGCCGCTGGTCAACACCGCCACCATCGACTCTGATCAGACGGATCAGGTCGGCGCATCCGCAACCACCGGCATCAACGTGCCGCGCCCCAAATTGGTGATCCAGAAAAGCGCCGACACGTCGCTTGTGATCCCCGGCGGGCAGGTTGTGTTCACCCTCTCTTACGAAAATGTGGGCAATGTGCCTGCCACCGGCGTTGTGATCACCGATACGTTGCCCGCTGGCTTCAACTTTGTGGCGGCGTCGAACGGGGGCAGCCACAGCGGCGGCATCGTCACGTGGACGATTGGCAACGTGGCGGCGTTGACCAGCGGTTTCGTCACCCTCACCGCCGCTGCCGACACTCCGTTTGTGGACACCAACCCCGCCGTCAACACCGCCGGCATCGACTCGGCGGAGACCAGCCCGATCAGCGACACCTTCAGCGTGGGCGTCACCCAGAGCGGCGGCAGTTGCACGATCTACTACTTCCACGATGAGACGATCCCCAGCACTGTGCTGCAAGATGTGGCGAAGACAGCCACGCCCACCGGCAGCCTCGTCATCCCCACCAACGTTGCGCCGGCGGCGAACACCGAGTATGCACGCTTCTATCTCAACCCGGCGCTGACCCAGAACCTCAACTTGAGCAGCAGCAACAGCGTCACCACCACGCTTTACCTCTACAAAGAAAGGCGGCATGGCGGCGAATGTGCGTGTGCTGCTTTACAAGAACGACAGCACTGCGGGCAACTTGATCGGGGAAGGCGTGCGCGCCCTGGGCAACAGTGCGCTGGGATCAAACACCGTGCCTGTCGCCAACGAGGTGACGGTCACCATCACCGGCACTCACAGTCTCGGCAGCGGTGATCGTCTGCTCTGGGTGGTGCAGGGCGAAAAGACGGGCAGCGCTGGGGTGAAAGAATTGGGCATCGGCTACAACAGCGCAGCGGCGGCCAGCAACAGCAGCGTGTGCGCCAGCCCCGCCCCGGCGTTGACGGTGGACAAAGTCGCCTCGAAGCAGGCGGCGTCCCCAGCCGAGACGCTGATCTACACCATCACCTTTGCCAACCAGGGCGGCACCACCACCGGCGCGGTGATCACCGACACGCTGCCCAGCGGCGTCTCGTTTGTGAGCGCCAGCCACAACGGCGCGTCGATTACGCCCAGCGGCAGCGCGCCTGACTATGTCTTCACCGTCAACACCGACGACACCGCCACCAGTGGGCAGGTCAGCGGCGGTGAAAGCGGCATGCTTGTGATCACGGCAACGGTTGATCAACCGTTGAGCAATGCCATCACCACGTTGACCAACGGCGTCGATTTCTCTGCCGACGGCGCAACGCCCGTCGACGACACGGCAACCAGCACAGTGGTGCGCCCCGAATTGACCATCGCCAAATCGGTGGACAAGAGCCTGCTCATCCCCGGCGACGAAGCAACCTACACCCTCGTCGTCCTCAACAGCGGCGACGGCGCTGCCGCCAATGTCACCATCAGCGATACGCTGCCCAGCACAGCCTACTTCAGCTATGTGGCCGGCAGCACCAGGGTGGATAGTTCGCCTGTAGCCGATCCGGTGAGCGGCAATCTCTTTACCCTCAACATCGGCTCGCTGGCCGCCGGCGCTTCGAAGACCGTCACCTTCAAGATGCAGGTGGCTAACAACGGCAGCGCGCCCGACGGGATCACCACCTTGAGCAACCAGGCCGCGGTGACCAGCGACCAGACCAACTCGTCGCCCAGCCAAATTGTAGACGTCTCCATTAGCACCAACGCCAACTTGCAGATCAGCAAGTCGTCGGCGGTGGATCCGGCACTGAGCGCGGGGGACAGCATCACCTACACGCTGCGGGTGACCAACACCGGCACCTCCACGGCGCAGAATGTGCGTGTCAGCGATCCGATTGTGAGCAACGGCAGCTACGTGGCCGGGACACTGCAAGTCGAAAACGCCGCCCAGACCGATGCCGCCGACGGCGACGCCGGACAGTTTGACGTCATCAACAACCGTATCCTCGTGACGGTGGGCGATCTCGCGCCCAATGCGGCGCGCACCATCCAATTCCGCGTGCAGATCGACGACGTCCTCGCCGCGGGGACGACGCCCATCACCAACACGGCGACGGTCAACGCCGGCAATGCCGCGGCCAGGAACGCCCAACGCGTCGACAATGCCAGCGCCGCGCCGCAATTGAGCATCGACAAGAGCGGCCCCAGCACAGCGCCCTTCCCCGCGGCGCGCTTGACGGCCGCGGCGACGGCGGCCACCTCGCTTGCCGTGGACAGTTCAGCGCTCCTGGGTGTGGGCCAATATGTGCGCATCAACGGCCAAATCGCACGCATCGTCTCCATCAACGGGACGACGGTGGTGGTGGACACGGCAATTACCGCCGCCAACGGCGCAGATGTGGCGGTCAGCTTCAGCTATGCCATCACCTACGCCAACGAGGGGACGGCTGCGGCCACCGGTGTTGTCGTCACCGATACGCTGCCGGCGAGTACAGTTTTTGTCACGGCGACGAACGGCGGCAGTCACGCATCGGGCATCGTCACATGGACGGTGGGCACACTGCAACCGGGTGATACGGGCAGCGCGCTGGTGGTGGTGATCCCCACCCAGGCAGGCGACGCCGTCAACCAGGCCGAAATCGGCGCCGACGACGTGTCACCCGTCTCCGACTCGGTGACCACCGGCGTGGGCGGTCTGCTCCTGCGCAAGCACACCACAACGCCCGTGGTGAACCAGACACTCAGCGGCGCGCAGGCGATCTACGTCATCGAAGTGGAAAATACAAGCAGCAGCGCGGCCAATGGCGTCATCGTCACCGATACACTGGCCAGCGGCTTTACCTTCTTGAGCACAGGCGGCATCAGCGGCGGCACGTTGACGTCGCCCACGCCCACGGTGGGCAGCGCCCAACCGGCGTGGGGTGCCTTCTCGATTGCCGCCAACAGCACGTTGCTCATCACCTTCACCGCCGCCATCGGCGACGAGGTGGGGGCAGCCGTCTACCAAAACGAGGTGGCGGTTTCGTCCACCAACTTGCCGGTGACACCCTTCGATCCGCTGCGCACACCCGACGAGGACGTGCAGGTGATCGTCCCCAACGTGGTGCTGAGCAAATCGGTGGATCCGAACAACGTCTACAGCGGCGAGGTGGTCACCTACACTGTGGTGGCTGTCAACGACGGCGACGCCGTGGCGACGGGGGTACGCATCAGCGATACGCTGCCCGCGGGCTTCAGCTACGCCGGCGTCACCATCTCCGGCGCCGACGTGAGCGGCCAGGTGACGCGCACAACAACGCTTGATCCAAGCAACGGCGCCACCGTCCCCAGTTGGGGCGCGTGGTCGATTGCGCCGGCAGCAACGTTGACCGTCACCTTCCAGGTCACGGCTACCACCAATAGCGGCGTCTTCTCCAACACCGTCTCGGCGACGTCGGACAACAGCGTGATCCGCACCATCACCGACACCGCGCCGGTCACGGTGACGGCGTTGACGAGCGCCGACCTCAGCTTGAGCAAGCTAGCCACACCCGATCCCGTCACTGCGGGCGAAGTGGTGACCTACACCCTTGTCGTCAGCAATAGTGGTCCTGCTGCGGCAACGGGTGTCACTATCACCGACACGCTGCCTGTGAGTGTCTCGTTCGGCAGCGCTACGCCAGGCTGCACCGAGAATAGTGGCGTCGTCGTCTGTTCCGTCGGCTCGTTGACCGTCAACGGCAGCGCAACCTTCACCATCGCCGTCACGGTAGACAGTTCAGTTTCCGGCTCGATCTCCAACAGCGCCGTCGTCGCAGGCAACGAGGACGATCCCAATCCGTCCAACAATTCCGACAACGCCGACGTCACCGTCAACCCGCCAGCCTCACCCAACGCCGACCTCTCGCTCACCATCAGCGTCAACAACCCGACGCCGAATGTGGGCGACAATATCGTCTTCACCCTGGTGCTGACCAACAGCGGTCCCAGCGCGGCGTCGGGTGTGACGGTGAGCGAAACATTGCCCAGCGGCTATGTCCTCGTGGGCAGCAGCGCCACCGTCGGCAGCTACAACGGCTCCAGCCTGTGGACCGTCGGTGCGTTGACTTCCGGCCAGAGCGTCACCCTGACCATCACCGCCACCGTTCAGGCATCCGGCACTTACACCAACTATGTCGAAGTCAACGCCGCGGACCAGCCCGACGTCGACTCGACGCCCGGCAACAGCAGCACATCCGAGGACGACGACGATTCCGTCTCCGTCACGCCGTCCACCGTGGCCGACCTCTCGCTCGACATCAGCGTGGACAACCCGACGCCGAATGTGGGCGACAATATCGTCTTCACCTTGGTACTGACCAACGGCGGTCCCAGCGCGGCGACAGGTGTCACCGTCAGCAACACGCTGCCCAGCGGCTATTCCTGGTATTCCAGCAGCGCCACCCTCGGCTCCTACGACGGCGTTGACCTCTGGTCCATCGGCGCAGTGGCGTCCGGTCAGGTCGTCACCTTGACCATCACCGCCACTGTCCAGGCCACCGGCGACTACAACAGCTACGCCGAAGTCGCCACCAGCAGCCAGCCCGACAGCGACTCGACGCCTGCCAACAGCAGCAGCAGCGAAGACGACGACGACCAGGTCGCCGTCACGCCGACCGTCGTGGCCGACCTTTCGCTCGACATCAGCGTCAACAACCCGACGCCGAATGTGGGCGACAATATCGTCTTCACCCTCGTGCTCACCAACGACGGCCCCAGCGCGGCGTCGAGTGTCACCGTCAGCAACACGCTGCCCAGCGGCTACTCCTGGTATTCCAGCAGCGCCACCCTCGGCTCCTACGACGGCGTTGACCTCTGGTCCATCGGCGCAGTGGCGTCCGGTCAGGTCGTCACCTTGACCATCACCGCCACTGTCCAGGCCACCGGCGACTACAACAGCTACGCCGAAGTCGCCACCAGCAGCCAGCCCGACAGCGACTCGACGCCTGCCAACAGCAGCAACACCGAGGACGACGACGACCAGGTCGCCGTCACGCCGACCGTCGTGGCCGACCTTTCGCTCGACATCAGCGTCAACAACCCGACGCCGAATGTGGGCGACAATATCGTCTTCACACTGGTGCTCACCAACAGCGGTCCCAGCGCGGCGTCGGGTGTCACTGTCAGCAACACGCTGCCCAGCGGCTATTCCTGGTATTCCAGCAGCGCCACCCTCGGCTCCTACGACGGCGTTGACCTCTGGTCCATCGGCGCAGTGGCGTCCGGTCAGGTCGTCACCTTGACCATCACCGCCACTGTCCAGGCCACCGGCGACTACAACAGCTACGCCGAAGTCGCCACCAGCAGCCAGCCCGACAGCGACTCGACGCCTGCCAACAGCAGCAGCAGCGAAGACGACGACGACCAGGTCGCCGTTACGCCGACCGTCGTGGCCGACCTCTCGCTCACCATCAGCGTCAACAACCCGACGCCGAATGTGGGCGACAATATCGTCTTCACCCTCGTGCTCACCAACGACGGCCCCAGCGCGGCGTCGAGTGTCACCGTCAGCAACACGCTGCCCAGCGGCTACTCCTGGTATTCCAGCAGCGCCACCCTCGGTTCCTACAACGGCGTTGACCTCTGGTCCATCGGCTCGGTGGCCTCCGGTCAGGTCGTCACTTTGACCACCTCCGCCACTGTGCAGGCGACCGGTCTCTACAACAGCTATGCCGAAGTCGCCACCAGCAGCCAACCCGACAGCGACTCGACGCCTGCCAACAGCAGCAGCAACGAAGACGACGACGACCAGGTCGCCGTCACGCCGACCGTCGTGGCCGACCTTTCGCTCGACATCAGCGTCAACAACCCGACGCCGAATGTGGGCGACAATATCGTCTTCACACTAGTGCTCACCAACAGCGGTCCCAGCGCGGCGTCGGGTGTCACCGTCAGCAACACGCTGCCCAGCGGCTATTCCTGGTATTCCAGCAGCGCCACCCTCGGTTCCTACAACGGCGTTGACCTCTGGTCCATCGGCTCGGTGGCCTCCGGTCAGGTCGTCACTTTGACCATCACCGCCACTGTGCAGGCGACCGGTCTCTACAACAGCTATGCCGAAGTCGCCACCAGCAGCCAACCCGACAGCGACTCGACGCCTGCCAACAACAGCAGCAGCGAGGACGACGACGACCAGGTCGCCGTCACGCCGACGGCACAGGACGGCGTCCTCGGCGGGTGGATATGGGAAGACAGCAGCGGCGATGGCATCCAGAGCAACGGCGAAAACGGCATCAACGGGGTAGAGGTGAAGTTGTACGATCAGAACAACGATCTGATCACTTCCACCACCACCGACGCCAATGGCAATTACACCTTCACCGTGCCGGCGGGAGATTATCGAATTGTGGTCTCCGCGGCCAATGGCTACGACTTCACCTTTGTCAATGAAGGCAGCGATGACAACAATGACAGCGATGTCGACCCGTTCAACGGCGAATTCCAACCACTGACGATCAACGCCGGCAACAGCAACCAACCGGTGGACGCCGGCCTCTATATCCCGGCGGTGATAGGCGACAACGTCTGGTTCGATTACAATGGCAACGGCGTTATCGACCAAGGTGAACCGGGGATCAGCGGCGTCGTCGTGCAGATCGCCACCCCGCCAGGGCGGGCGCGCTCTCTCTTCGACGCAACAACGACTGCGGGCGGCGGCTACTTCCTTGGCCCGCTGCGCCCGGGAAGTTACCCCGTCGCCGTGGATCTGTCCACGCTGCCGGCTGGGTTGAAAGCTACCTTCGATCTCGATGGCCAGGGCGATTCGACAGCCACAGCCAACCTCGTCTCCGGCCAGGACAACTTGAACCTCGACTTCGGCTTCAACGGCGATCCTCGCTTTGAGGCCACCAAGACAGCCGTGCGCCTGGTCGACGCCGACAGCAACAACGCCACCAGCCCCGGCGACACACTGCGCTACACCGTGATGATCACCAACCGCGGCTATGCACACGCCACCGGCGTCCGCTTCGACGACACGCCAGGACGGTACACCTCTTTGGTGGGCGGCTCGGTGACGACCACACAGGGCACCATTGAACGGGGCAACGGCGCCACAGATCGCCAGATCGCGGTCAACATCGGCGCACTGCCCGTAGGCGCGGCGGTGACCATCACCTTCGACGTGCGCATTGCGTCCACCGTCCCCGCCGACGTGGTGCAGGTGGCGAATCAGGGCGTTGTGAGCAGCAACGAAGTGCCGTCTACGCCCACCGACGATCCCGCCACACGGACGCCGGACGAGCCGACGCTGACGCCGATCAAGAGTGAGCCGGCGCTCGTCCTCACCAAGCAGGTGACGCTCGACACCGACGTCGATGGCAACAACCGGCCCAACGCCGGCGACACGCTGCGCTACACCATCACCGTGAAGAACAACGGCGGCGGCACAGCCCAGGCGCTCGTCCTCACCGACACGCCCGACGCCAACACCACCCTGGTCGTCGGCTCGGTGACGGCTACACAGGGCAACGTGAGCAGCGGCAACACAGCAGGCGACAGCAGCGTGGCCGTCAACGTCGGCGATCTGGCCGGCGGCGCCACAATGGAGATCATCTACAAGGTCACCATCAACAGCCCGTTGCCCAGAGATTTGAAGGTGCTCAGGAATCAGGCCACGGTGAATGGCAGCAACGTGCCGCCCACCGTCAGCGACGATCCGATGACGCCGACGGGCGACGACCCAACCGGCACCTACATCAGCAACGTGGTGGCGCTGGATGCCTTCAAAGAGGCACAGCTCTACACCGACGCCGACAACAACAGCCAACCCAGCCCCGGCGATACGTTGATCTACCATGTCACCGTTCTGAACATGGGTGTGGCGGTGGCCCCGGCGGTCTCGTTCACCGACACGCCCGACGCCAACACCAGCCTGGTGGCCGGCAGTGTGAAGACGACTCAAGGTGTTGTGGTCACCGGCAACGGCGGCGGCGACAGCAGCGTGGCCGTCAACATCGGCGACGTGGCTGCGCAGAGCGCCGTGATCGTCACCTTCCGCGTGCGCATCAATGCGCCGCTGCCCGACACAGTGAAGGAAGTGTCGAATCAGGGCGTGGTGAGCAGCAGCAGCACCAACTGCGACACACCCACCGGATCCTGCACCATCGCCACGGATGATCCTGTCACCCGCGATGGGGACGATCCCACAGTCACCGGCCTGTTGCAGTCGCCGGCCATGACGCTCTCGAAGCGCTATGTGGGGCCGGCGGCGATCAAGCTGGGCGATATCCTCACCTATACAATTCGTATCACCAACACCGGCAACACGATCCTGACCCAGGTGCCGCTGACCGATAGCTTTACCACCGCCTACATCAACTTCGTCGACGCCGTCCCTGCGGCGGATGTGGTGAACGAGCCGAACGGCACGGCGCGCTGGCATGATCTGACCACCGTCTTCGGCGATCTGCTGCCTGGTGAAAGTTTCACCGTGACCACGTGGATGCGCGCCAGCGCGGTGACGCCAAACGGCACAGCCGCCGTGAATGAGGCCACGGTGGCCAATGTTGAGGACGAATTTGGGCAGCTATTGCCCGCCGGTCAACAGCGCGATAATCTCTTCTTTGGGGTTGCGCCGAGCCTGCTGGTAAGCAAAGAGGTGGTGGCGCCTGTCCACGCCGAAGTAGGGCAGGAGATCACCTACAGCATCCGCATCACCAACATAGGGAATTCGCTGATCGTCACCCTGCCGCTGAGCGATGTCTACGAAAGCCAGGTGCTCAACTTCGTGCGTGCGCAGCCTGCGCCCAGCCGCCAACAGCCGGGCAACGCCGAATGGCTCGATCTAACAGATCAATTCGGGGATCTCGTTCCTGGGGCGTCGGTGGAAGTGCTGGCCGTCTTTACGGCCAGCCAGGCGGTGAGCAATACCGTCAACCTGGCCCAGGTGATCGGCGCAGTGGACGTGCAGGGCATTGCCGCCCATGGCAACGCCAGCAAAAACGTGGAAGTGGCCGCCCCCACAGCGGTGACGCTCCTATCCTTCACCGCCACGGCGCAGGGGAACGCGCTGCGTGTGGCATGGGTGACAGGTGCAGAAATCAACTCGTGGGGCTTCCACCTGTGGCGCAGCCAGAGCGAACGGCGTGATGAGGCGGTGCGCGTCACCGGGCAGATGATCCCGGCGCTGGGCAGCACAACGCAGGGCGCAGCTTACCATTACATCGATACAGGCGTCGTCGCCGGCGAGCGCTACTTCTACTGGCTCGAAGAAACAGAGGTGACAGACAAACGCCACGAATATGGCCCAATCCTGGCGAAGTGGACGGCTGACGGAGGTGAAATCGAGGCAACGCCGCGACTTTACCTGCCCTGGATCACAGCGCCCTAAACACTGAATAGCTGCCGGTCGTGCTGTGACAGTCGGCGGCGCACCAACATCTCTCTAGACACAATCCGAGCATGTCCACGCTTTGCCAATGGCGTGGACATGCCGCATTTTGCTCCCTTTTGCAATCACCGGCTTTGTTAGCTAAACTAGAGTCACATCGCACCTTCTTTGATCGAACTAAATGTAGGCACAGGCTCGATTCTAACTTTCACCGCAGATCAGCGAGTTCTGTAATTTCTTCGTAAGCAGAGAATTGTCCCCTACCGCAGGCTAGCGAAAAGTGTAAGCTAAAATTTATATCATCTGCTATAGAATGGTGTTAGATTTTTCGGTAACGATCACAATAGCAGAGAGGATAAACGTGGCTGCTCGTGTTGCCCCACGGCCTGTCTAGTTTTCCGGCGAAGGAGTACAGAGGATGTCGAAGTTAGCATGGACCTACTTGTGGACGGTTTTGATCTGCGCAACAGTGCTGACCGTCGTGACACAAGTCACAACCCAGATCCCCGCAGCCGACCCGGTTACGCTGGTGGTGTGGGTGGTGCTGGGCATCTATAGCCAGTTCTTTGAAGTAAAGTACGGGCGCCATTCATACTATCCTCACCTGATTCCATTTTTTGTGGCGACCATTCTGCTCCAGCCGGTTGGTTTGGCGCTGGTCGTTGGTATTCCGCATCTGGTGGAGTATGCCAAGAAACTCTACGATGGCAAGCCCTACATCTGGTATATTCAACCCTTCAACATTAGCTCGCATTTGATTGCGGGCATCGCGGCGCAACAGATCTATCTGTTTCTGGGTGGGAGCATGACCCGCCTTTCGCTAGAGACCACGTTGCTGCCGGCTGTGCCTGCAATTTGCATCTACGTGGTTGTCAATCACCTGTTGGTTGGGCAGATCCTGGTGCTGGCGCGTCAGATTTCCTGGGCGGAATCGGGGGTGATGCATCTAGACGACCTGATGACCGATGCCATCATTATGAGCCTGGGGTATATCACGGCGCTGTTGTGGACGCTGACGCCGTGGGTGCTGCCGCTGATGATTGCCCCCTTTGTGATGCTGTACCGGGCGCTCAAAATGCCCGAATTGGAGAAGAAAGCGAACACCGACAACAAGACCGGCCTCTGGAATGCACAGCATTTTAAGCAAACCCTCCAAGATGAGTTGTGGGTGTCTGAACAGTTAGGACGTCCTTTTTCGGTGATCATGGCCGATCTTGATCTCCTGCGCAATCTCAACAACACCTACGGCCACCTGGCCGGCGACACCGTCATTGCCGGGATTGGCAAGATCCTGAGTGAGTCCGTGCGCAAACAAGACACTGCCGCCCGCTTTGGTGGGGAGGAGTACGCGCTGATCCTGCCCAACCTCGATCGGGCAGAAGCTTCGGTGTTGGCCGAGAAAATCCGGCAGACAATAGAGGCAACGCCCTTCACCTGTAGCACCGTCAGTTCGCCCATCTACACCACCATGAGCTTCGGCGTGGCGAGCTACCCCTACGATGCCGACAGCGCCGAAAAGCTGATCTACGAAGCAGACATTGCGCTGCACCAGGCCAAGGTGCAGGGGCGCAATTGTGTCATTCAGGCGGTGGACGTGCCACGGTCGATCCGCATTGAAGCTGCCGAAGCCGTCACCTCCAAGCGGGCGTCTATTGTAGAAGCGCCTGAGCAGACAAATGCATTGCCGGCGCCCACAAACACAGAGCCAAAGAATGGCAATGGCGCCGTTTCGGCCAACGAACCTGCCGTCGCCAGCACTGTGGTCATTGCAAGAGTGAACAAGGCGTCGAGCAGCCAATCCATCGACAGAATCGACACACACGAGACAGAGAACCAAACGCCGCGCGCGCTTTGGTTTTTTATCAGTGGAGTGATTGCCACCAGTCTGTTTGTCTCTGGTCTTCTGCTCCTTGTGGAACAAAACCTGAGTTGGTCGCCGGCGCTCATTTTTGGGGTGCTGGCTTTTGTGATCCAATGGCAGCAATTTGAGCTATACGAAAAAAGCATTCTTTCCAGTGCGGTGTCCACTGTTTTTGCGGCGGCGGTGGCGGGGGGTATTGAAAGTGTCATTGTGAGCAGCCTGGTAATTGCTGTGGTTCACTATCTGCGCATGCGATCCCAGATCTACAAATCGGTGTTCAACTGGTCGATCCATCTACTTGCCGGCGCCATGCCTGTGTTGCTGGTACATTATGTGCAAAATTATTTTCACCTTGATCTTTCCATCCGCAGCATCTGGCTGTTGTTGCCAAGTGCAGCGGTGGCAGCTCTCCTCTATTTCTTAATCGAGACCGGGCTGGTGGCAACGGCCATCAGCCTCACCGAAGGCATCCGCATCCGCCCGCTTTGGAACGAGCAGTTTCGCTGGCTGGTGAAACCCTATTTGATGTTAAGTGTCCTCGGCCTCTTTCTGGCCTTTGGCTACATGCTTTTCGGCCTCACCGGTGTACTCGTCTTCTTGCTGCCTGTGTTAAGCATGAACAATTTACAGAAGATGTACGTGGAGCGCACCCAGAATTCGGTGCGTGAATTGCGCCGCATGAACAACGAACTTGGGCAGGCAAACCAGCAGATTGCCAAGGGCAAAGCCGCCATTGAGCAGCAAAACCAGGAATTGCTGTTAACGCTCTCGCGCATTATTGATGCACGTGATCCATTTGTCCTGGGGCATGCGTCCAAGGTGACAGATTATGCCAGGGCCATTGCGCGTAAGATTGGCCTCTTCGAAGACGAGATCGAAGTCATCTACCAGGCCGGCCTGTTGCACGATATCGGCAAGATCGGGGTGCCTGAAGCAATTCTGTTGAAAAACAGCCCACTCACCGATGAAGAGTACGAAATTGTGAAACAGCACACGGTGTTGGGCGGCGAGTTCCTCTCTTCGAGCCAGGGGCTGCATCATTTAGCGCCGATCATTGCCGCCCATCACGAACACTGGAATGGACGTGGCTATCCCAAAGGGCTGAAAGGCGAAGAAATCCCGTTGGCGTCGCGCATTCTGGCTGTGTGTGACGCTGTCGAAGCGATGGCGTCAGATCGTCCTTACCAGCGCAGTAAGCCGGTGGGCGACATCTTGCGCGAGTTGGAACGCTGTAGCGGAGAGCAGTTCGATCCGCAGATTGTGCAAGCCTTTATCGACGTCGTCACTGAACAGCCGCACTTGATCAGCAACTCTGCCACCGAGGTGATGCAAGCGCGCCTACATGCTGAAACGGCGCTGCATGTGCGGCAGGCAAACGGGTGGGTCAACGGCAAACACAAGCAGATGCAAGAAGCATAATGCATTTATCCAAAGCAATCTAAAGCCAAACAAGAACCTAACGAAAAACTTACAAAATCAACTTTACGAAATATTCCCAATCTTCACCTACTGCCACTAAACGTTCGTCCTATTCAAGCTAAAGGACCAACTTCCTATCGCAAATATTTGATTTACTTACGAAAATACATATGCATTTTATATATGCAGTATAAATTTGCACCATACTGCACTATTATCAAGCAGGTTATTTATGCATATGTATACCAGAGGCAGTGCGCTTGCGGGCAGGCAGCAAACCGTTCGTCGCTACGGGCTAATGGCTGTCCTCGTTCTCTTGGCTCCTTTCTTTCTCTCCGTCCTCCCTCGGTTCACCCCCGTTACTCACGCAACAGGCGAAACAAGCTTCTACTTGCACAACGTGCCCAGTCCACCAACCGGCCATACTGCCTCCCAAAGCATGCTGACGATGAACGCGACACTCCCCACTGCCGCCACGCTGTACAACTATGATACCGATCGTGACAGCATGCCTGGCCTTTTGATTGCCAAAGGCGCCTCGGATAGTAATGAGTTGGACAGTACGAAGGTGCAGAGGTGGCAGAGCGCCGTTTTTGCACAGCAGACTGCCATCAATGCTGCACTCAACCTGGAAGTGTGGACCGGCCTGCTCAACTTTGAGACGTTGAAGACAGGTTCGATACGTGCTTACGTGCAGGCAACAGATGGAGATCACAGCGCGTGGAGCTTTTCCACAACGCTGACACAGCCAAACTGGCAGGCTGGAAGCAACACGTGGGTAAAGAAAACCTTAAATTTCGGAATCATTAGCCAGAACATACCGGCAGGCTATCGTTTGCGGATCACGCTGATCGTCCCCGACAGTGCTGAAGACGACATCTGGTTTGCCTATGACACAACCACCTATCCCTCGCGACTTTATTGGGCAAGTAGCAGCACCTCTACGCCAACTGCAACGCCAACCTTCACGGCCACGTCCACGCACACGCCGACGAATACACCTGTCCCGCCCACGGAGACGCCGACGCCGACGGCAACGCACACGCCGACGAATACGCCTGTCCCGCCCACGGAGACACCGACGCCGACGGCAACAGAGACGCCGACCGAGACGCCAACCTTCACGGCCACGTCCACGCACACGCCGACGAATACACCTGTCCCGCCCACGGAGACGCAGACGCCGCCGGCAACAGAGACGCCGACCGAGACACTGACTTCCACGGCTACGTCCACGCACACGCCGACGAATACGCCTGTCCCGTCCGCAGAGACGCAGACGCCGACGGCAACAGAGACACCGACCGAGACGCCGACCTTCACGGCCACGTCCACGCACACGGCGACGAATACGCCTGTCCCGTCCGCGGAGACACTCACGCCGACGGCAACAGAGACACCGACCGAGACGCCAACCTTCACGGCTACGTCCACGCACACGCCGACGAATACGCCTGTCCCGTCCGCGGAGACACTCACGCCGACGGCAACAGAGACACCGACCGAGACGCCGACCTTCACAGCCACGTCCACTGACACGGCGACGAATACGCCTGTCCCGTCCGCGGAGACGCAGACGCCGACGGCAACAGAGACACCGACCGAGACGCCGACCTTCACGGCTACGTCCACGCACACGCCGACGAATACGCCTGTCCCGTCCGCGGAGACATCGACGCCGACGGCAACAGAGACGCCGACCGAGACACCGACTTCCACGGCTACGTCCACGCACACGCCGACGAATACACCTGTCCCGTCCGCGGAGACACCGACGCTGACGGCAACAGAGACGCCGACCGAGACACCGACTTCCACGGCTACGTCCACGCACACGCCGACGAATACGCCTGTCCCGTCCGCGGAGACACCGACGCCGACGGCAACAGAGACGCCGACCGAGACACCGACTTCCACGGCTACGTCCACGCACACGCCGACGAATACACCTGTCCCGTCCGCGGAGACACCGACGCCGACGGCAACAGAGACGCCAACCGAGACACCGACTTCCACGGCTACGTCCACGCACACGCCGACGAATACGCCTGTCCCGCCCACGGAGACGCAGACGCCGACGGCAACAGAGACACCGACCGAGACGCCGACCTTCACGGCCACGTCCACGCACACGCCGACGAATACGCCTGTCCCGTCCGCGGAGACGCAGACGCCGACGGCAACGCACACGCCGCTTCCAACATCGACAGCAACGGCGACGCCGTTGCGGCCGTCTTCACCGCAACTAGTTGCCACAAATCGCGACTTCTTGGTCTACGACGAGAATGGTGATGGCATTGCCGGCCCTGGCGATACAGTGGCTTACGATGTGAAGATTCGCAACCGCGGCCTACGCCCGGCAACACAGGTTGTCTTCCGCAGCACACTCGATGCCTATACCAGCCTGCTGCCTGGATCGCTTGTAGTCGGCGGCACAGCAGAGCAGGGCACGAACCTTCAGGCCATCGAAGTCGAAGTTGGCACGATTCTCGCCGGTGCCGTACTCTCTATCGTTTTCGAGGTGACCATAGCGGAATCGCTGCCGACCTCGCTGGTGCAGATTGTGAACCAAGGCATGGTGCTTAGCGCCGAACTACCGACTGTTGTCACCGATGATCCCGATACTGGACGCGCCGGCGATGCCACCATCACCTTACTCCAATTGCAACCGCGCCTTGACGTTCACAAACGAGATCGTCTTTACAGCGACGCCGATGGCAGTGGCGCACCTACCATCGGCGATGAAATTGAATACGAGATCTCGCTTTCTAACCAGGGCAATGCCACTGCCGCCGATCTACGTCTTCTGGATCGTTTAGCCGCCAACCTCGACGTTGTGGCCGATTCGCTAACAACCACACACGGCATCCTGGCTGTCATCGACGTCGGCAACAGCCAGCAGATCGGTTTCCAAATCGGCGATTTGCCGGCAGGCAAGACAGCCACCGTACGCTTCCGGGTACAGATCACTGCGCGGCAAACAGGAAATCTCACCCGGATCGTCAATCAGGCGCTGGTGATCGGCGACAACATCCCGCTCACCTACTCCGACGACCCGGATACAACCATCGATCAGGATGCAACGGTGACTGTCCTGGCGCAGAAGCCGATACTGAGTGCGTTCATGCGCGATCAACTGATCGTAGACGCCGATGGCAACGGCGAGCCTAACGCCGGCGACACATTGCTCTACCAGGTGACCATCTACAACAGCGGCAGCGCCACGGCACATGGGCTGGTCTACGAAGATCTACTCGATGCCAATCTCAGGCTCGATTCCAACTCAATTCAGACAACGCATGGAATGGTTGTGCCCGGCGAGGAGCCCTCGTTTGCTGTGGTACAGGTGGAAGTGGACAAACTGCCGCCTGGCGATCAAATCAATATCAGCTACAGGACAACCATCCCTGCGTCTATCGACCCCACGGTTGCCCACATCACAAACCAGGGGCTTCTCGGCTATCTGGAAGGCGTCGCCATCCTCACAGACGATCCCGACACACCCACACGCCAGGACAGCACCAAAACCGCTATCGCCATGACGGCCTTCCTGGAAGCGACCAAAACAGATTTTGTTTCTGTAGACGCCGACGGCGACGGCTACCCCAGCCCTGGCGACACGCTGCTCTACCAGGTAAAGTTGGTTAACCACGGCAATGCCGCTGCGCAGCGCCTCTACTTTGCCGATACGCCCGACACCAACACCACGTTGATCAACGGCAGCGTTCAGAGCACAGCGGGGGTCATTGCTGCGGGGAACGGAGCGCAAGAGCAATCGATCCTGGTGACAATCGAAGAGCTACAGGCGGGCGGCGTCGTTTGGATCAGCTACATGGTGCAGATCAACAACCCACTGCCCCCAGACGTGCAGCACATCCACAACCAAGGACACTTCTGGATCGAAGGCCAGCCGGCAGTGCAGACAAATGATCCCGAAACCCTGCTCCTGAACGACGTCACCGGTACAGATCTCAGCCGCAACGCCTCGATCAAGGTCTATTTGCACGGCCTCCGCATCGACAAAGCAAGCAACCGCCTGCTCTATCAGGCAACGATTGAGAACAACAGCCATCTGCCTGCGCTCGCTGTGGTCTACGAAGATGATCTGGCAAGCAACGTCAGGCTTGATAGCGCCTCTGTGCGCTCTACGCAAGGTGTAGTCAATAACAGCCGTAACAGCGACAGCGAATTGCGGATCGAAATTGGCGACATTCCAGCGGGCGAGCGTGTCACCATTTCGTATGCCGTCTACGTCACCGAGCGGCTGCGCGATGACGTCACCGTAATCAGCGCACAGGCCGGCGCCAGCATTCAAAATCAAGCCCACGTCCTGTCTGATGACCCCACCACCGCCATCAAAAACGATGCAACCCTCAGCATCCTGCCGGCGCCGCCGCGCCTGATGCTGCCCAACATCGTAGTGCAAACAGAGCCGGTGCCGGCCAGCACACCCACACCTACGCCTGTCGCCGTCGTGGTAGGCGCAGCAGAAGAGTGGAACGAAGCGGCGCGGCTCTACCTGCCCCAACTCAGCAAGCCCGGCGCAGAAAGGTGACGTACACAGGAATCAACCAAATTTGCGCAATCGGGCAAATTCCTCTATACTGTGCAGGTTGAGTTACCGATAATCCGTTGCCGCTACGCAGTTGGCAGCACTGTTGTTTTGGGGAGGACACCATCATGGCGAAGAAAGGCCCTCGCGTGCTGATCAAGATGCGCAGCACCGAAAGCAGCCACATGTATCTGACCGAAAAGAATCGCCGCAACGATTCCGGCCGGTTGGAACTGAAGAAGTACGATCCGGTTGTGCGCCGGCACGTGATTTACCGCGAAGCCAAGTAACGCACCGCCAATTTTCCGTACGCTTTCTCAGTACAACAAAAAAGAGGACGCAGGGGAGCCTTCCACCTGCGTCCTCTTTTTTGTTGTTCCAGTCTTTTTGTTGTTCCAGTTACACATTACTCATTACCCCAACCGCCAGCCGATGAAAAATGTGCGACTCCACCGGCCGGTTGTGGATCAGGTGTTCTTCGATGATGCGATCCAGCACAGCTTCGTCCACATGATGGTACCAGATGCCGTCGGGGTAGACGACGACGATGGGGCCGCCGGCGCAGACGCCCAGGCAAGGGGTGACGCCCCGCTTCACCCGCGCAGGGTTGTCATAACGGCCCAGTTCGCCCAGTTTGTGCGCCAGCCGGGCGTAGAGTCGCCGCGCCTCGCCATTGGGATCGCAGAACGAGCCGGTGCAGATCATCACATGCCGTCCATACGGCGCCATTATCGGTGCTGCGGACATCAACAGAGTCTCTCCTTTACAGGATTTTCTGGACACGGATTGTAAGTACGGGTTTGCGTGGGGCGAGAGCAAGTGTCGCTGCATTGGCGCAAGCCTTCCGCCCCACGCAAACCCCTACTTTCTATCTGTGTCCACAATCCGCTTCTGCGAAATACGCGCCAGTGCGGCGGCGTATGCTTTGAGCGATGACACAAAATCGTCTTCGAAGACTTCGAGGGTGACGACGCCGTGAAAACGATGCGCCGCCAGGGTGGCGAGCACTGGATCAAGCTGCGTCGCCGGCATGTGGGCCAGAGAGAGATGATCCCTTTCAGCCAGCCCATGCAAATGGATCACACGGGCGTTGCTCAGTCGAGAAGCCAGGTAAGCCGTCGCCTCATGACCGTCCACCCATAGATGCCCCACGTCGATGCAACGTGCCCGCGGCCCCACCACGTCGTCGTAAAAGCCAAGAGCGTACCCTTCCACATTTTCAAGCGCCAACAACGACGGATCACCGACCCATTCGGTGAGCAGATCGAGTGTGCGCCGGGCGCCGTCCTGCCAACGCTGCAAGAAAAGCAGCGGCGTCGACGGCGAACGCACCACTTTGCCGTCGAGATGGAAGACGTAGGCGAAGGGCGACAACGTTTGCAGTTCGTCAATGAGCCGCCGCGCCTGCACCAGGATCGGGTGCAGCGGTTCGCCGGCAAGCTGCGCCGGCAGATCCACGGGCAGGTGGACGGTATACGTCAACGCTTCGCTGCGACCAATCGTCGCCAGCTCGGCGATCTCAGACCGCGACGGCAAATTCGACGGCCCATTGGGCGCGTCGAAAAGGACCAACTCCATGTCGTCGACCAGGCCGCCCAAATAGCGGGCGTTGGTCGCCAAGTCACCGGGGACGACGTAGGAGGTGGCGCCCAGCCGCCAGGCCGCTAGGCCAGGGTGTTCCACAGTGGCTCCGCCACACCTTTGGCATGGTTTTCGTAACGGGCCATCACGAACAGCGCATCGGAAAGCCGGTTCAGGTAGATGAGCACGTGGGCGCCGATAGATTCCTGGCGGGCCAGGGTGGTGGCTTCGCGCTCGGCGCGCCGGCAGATGGTGCGCGCCACATGCAGGTGCGCCGAACCAATCGAGCCGCCGGGTAAAATGAAGTTCTCCAGCGGGCCGACGACTTCCGTCATTTCGTCGATGAGCCTTTCCAGCACTTCCACATGGCGCAGTTCAATCTGCGGGATGGCATATTTGATCTTGTCCCCTTCGAGGAAGCAGAGATCAGATCCCAGGTGAAAAAGCTCGTTTTGGATGACGGGCAACACTTCGGCCAGGCGCGGACACAACCCCGACGCCACGGCTACGCCGATCTGCGAGTTCAATTCGTCTACAGTGCCGTAGACCTGCACACGCAGTGCGTCTTTGGGCACACGCTGCCCACCCCCCAGCGAAGTCTGTCCTTGATCGCCGTTGCGGGTGTAAATGCGGTTGAGCTTGGGCATAGGTTCTCCTTTTCGGAGACGGAGGACAGAGGACGGAAGACGAACGTTCAGGGCATTGCTGCGTGCGTGTCTGGTTCATTCGTGTACATCGCACAGGAACAAGCCCAATCTGGACACACTAGCTTGACGTTCGTCCTTCGTCCTTCGTCGTCCGTCAAGTTTGACGGCGCAGCATCCCGATCAGCGCGTAAATGTCCGTCGCGCGCTCGGTTTTGCCGTAGATATCAATTTGCCAGCCGCCGTCCCCGTCCGCGGTGACGGTGGCGACGGGCGTTGGTTTGGTTGCGTCGGGCTGGCGCAAGACGCAGTAGCCTTCGCGTTCCAGGGCACGGGTAACCCACAGGGCGGGCATGCCCTCGGCCTGCACAAGCACAACGCCGGACATGTCGCGCACAATGTGGAACGATCCGGTGTAGGGATCGAAGCTGACGCCTTCGCCGGCGAAGACCCGCTCAAACGCGCCGCTGAGGACGAGGTCTTCAGGCGCGCCGGTGATCATTTCGCCGTCGGCGGCCATGAGCCAGAGACGGTCGGCGCTGCGCAACGCCAGATCGAGATCGTGCGTTGAGAGCAGAATGGCGCGCCCGGTGTGGCGGGCCAGGTTGCGCAGCAGGCCCATCACCTCCACGCGCCGCGGCAGATCGAGGAAGGCGGTGGGTTCGTCGAGCAGAATCAGGAGCGGTTCCTGGGCCAACGCCCGTGCGATCATCACCTTTTGCCGTTCGCCGTCGCTCAATTCCTGGATCGGGCGCTCGGCCAGCGCACCTGCGCCCACCACCCGCACGGCCCAGCGCACCACCTCTTCGTCGTGGTGGGTGAGGTTGCCCCACCAGTCGGTGTAGGGGTGACGCCCCAGCGCCACCAATTCCTGCGCCGAGAGGTTGCCCACGTCCACGCGCTCGGTGAGGACGATGCTCAACCGCCGCGCCAGCTCCCGCGCCGTCAAGTCGCCGGGATGGTCACCGTCGAGCAGAATTGAGCCGTTCAACGCCGGCTGCAACCCGGCGATCGTGCGCATCAACGTCGATTTGCCTGCGCCGTTCGGCCCCAACAGGCAGACGAGTTCACCCCGCTGTAGCACCAGATTGAGGTTGCGGGAAACCACGATCTCGCTCCGTCCTGTATGGCGGTAGCCAACGGTGAGATCTTTGGTTTGGAGGACGGTGTCGGTGCTATTCATTGTGATCAGGAACTGAGGACTGGGGATCGGCGACTGGCGACTGGGTATGATGTCTGCGAAGGGTTATGGATGACGTGTAGGGGTTTGCGTGGGGCGAAAGGCTCACTGGCCAATGAAGCGATACCTGCTTCCGCCCCACGCAAACCCGTACGGAACATCTTGTCTACCCAATCCCCAGTCCCCGATCCCCCTATCCGGCGAACGCCTCTCGTAAATTGCGCTGCCGCAGAATCACCCACGTCACCACGGGCGCGCCGATGAGCGCGGTGACGGCGTTAAGCGGCAGGGTGAGCTGGCTGCCAGGCATCGACGCCACCAGATCGGCGGCGATGGCCAGCACCGCGCCCATCATCGTCACCGCGGGCAGCAGCACACGGTGATCCGACGTACTAAACAGGCTGCGGCAGAAGTGGGGCACGGCGATCCCCAGAAAGCCGATGGGGCCGCAGAACGCGGTGACCACACCCGCCAACACCGCCGCCGAGGTGATGATTGCCAGCCGGATCCGGCGCACATTCAACCCCATCGAGCGGGCGTAGGTTTCGCCCAGCAGCAGCGCGTTGAGCGGCTTCATCAGCAAGAACGCAATGAACAGACCAAGCAGGATGGCCGGGGCCATCACCTGCATCTGGCTCCACGTCACGCCGCCGAAGGTGCCGAAGGTCCACGAGATGTAGGCCTGGATGCGGTCGGCGATGCTGAAGTAGAGCATCACGCTTACCAGGGCGCTGGTGGCGTAGCCGAACATCAGCCCCAGGATCAGCAAGGTCATGGTGCTCTGCACTCGCCGCGATACGGCCAATACCAGCAGCAAGACCAGCAGTGATCCCAAAACTGCGGCCACGGTGATGCTTACATCGCCGGCCAGGCTCAAGCCACCCAGCAGTTTGGTGCCGCTGCCCAGCCCCGCCGCCACCCCGGCCCCCAAGACAACCAACGCCACGCCCAGGCTGGCCCCCGAACTGATCCCCAGCACAAACGGATCCGAGAGCGGGTTACGGAAGAGCGTCTGCATTTGGAGGCCGCTGACGGCGAGGGCGGCGCCGGCCAGCAACGCCGTCAGCGCTTTGGGCAGGCGGAATTTGAGCACGATATCGGCCCATGTGGCTTTGGCCGGCTCCCCGCCCACCAGGATCGTCACCACATCGCCCAGTGGAATCGACACCGATCCCAACGTCAGGCTAAGCAGGAAGGCGCCCAGCAAAGCAGCCGCCAGCAGCCCAAACAGCCACAGCCGCCGCCGTGGGATCGCCACCGCCGCGGCAGAGCGCGCCGACGTACGCGCAGCCGTCATCGTGGCAGAGATGGAGAGGGGAGATTGTGTGCGCGACATTGGGTTTAGTCCCTTTCAGAGAGGACGATGGACGATGGACGATGAACGGAAGACGAACGTTGAGATATGGGTCAATCATTGGCCGTTTCCTGCTCGGCGCGTGCATTTGTGCGACAACAGCCCCGACTTCCCGACACCGCCCTTAACGTTCGTCTTCCGTCCATCGTCCTCCGTCTTCCGTCCATCGTCTTCCATCCATCTTTACCGCACCGGCTGGTAATACACCAACTCATGTTCCGGCAGCAGATCCGGGTGGAAGATCTTCACCAGATCCTTGAGCAGGATGTGGGGGTTGGCCGCACCCGCTTCGTAGAAGGCGTTGCCGCCATTTTCGTTGACAATGGCGTTGTTGTTGTAGAGATTGCCGTTGTTGAGGGCGGCGAACTCGGTGTAACGCTCATCGCTGGCGAGGACATCTTCGACAGTGAACCAGAACGAATTGTCGGGGTTGACCCAGAAATCGGCCTCGGCGGCGCGCTCAACCACCGCTTCAAAGTCCACGGGGGAGCTGCCCACACTGCCACTGTCGGCCCACAAGTAGTCGGCGCCGGCGTCGGCGATCAACTGCGCCATGTAGCTCTCCGCGCCTGCCATCCACCAGGTGCCGTCGTAGACACTGCTTAAGAAGACAGTGGGGCGATCCTCTACGCCGGCAGCCAGTGCGGCCACTTCGTTGTATTCGGTTTCAATCTGCTCGAAGATCGACTGGGCGTCCGCTTCGGCGTTGAAGAAAAGCGCCATGAACTTGATCCACTCGGTGCGGCCCAGTGGATTCTGTTCCACAAAGTCGCCGTTGAGCACAACAGGCAGCCCCGCTTCTTCCACCACAGGGAAAGTGTCGTATTCGGGCATGCCGATGCTGTAGGCCATGATCAAACCCGGTTCGAGATCGAGCAATTGCTCGATGTTGATGGTGGTGCCGCTGCCCACCACCGCCACGTCCCCGGCCTCGATGGCAGCGCGCACCGCTTCGGTGGTGGTCCAATCGCCGCTGTCGACGGCCACGAGTTTGTCGAGCAGGCCCAACTGCTCCAACTGGGGCAGGTAGGTGGTGGAAAGCGAAACAATGCTGGGGACGGGCACCTCGATCACAGGCAAATCGGCCAGATCTGCGGGCGCCGGCGTGCCACACTGCACGAGGACGTAGGTGAAGCTCTGATCCGCGCCCAGCCACGGATCATGTACGGTGACAACTTTGTAGTTGTTAAAGTATTCGACTTCAAAGGTTGCGTACTCAACCATCACTTTCGACGGGAAGTAATCGACCGCCGGGTCGTAGTTCTCAACACAGCCATCTTCGCTGCTTTCAGAAATGTCGCTGCTTTGTGGAGCAGCAGGGGCCGGCGCTTCCGTCACCGGCACAGCCGGCACGGCGCACGCCGCCAACATTAGGATGCTTAGGCTTGTCACCACAAGCATCAGTGCCATTCGCCGAAGGTTCATACCACACTCCTCGATGTGATGAAACGCGATGTGAAAACCGCAAGCAATAAAAAACGCCCGAACCACCAGGGATCGGGCGTTGTATGCGAGATGTAAGGAGACAGCCTGCGCTGCATCCTTGATCCCACACCCAATCCACGAGGTGTTGTCTGGAATGCAGTGAAGGCGGTCGACCTGGCTTAGATTGCGCCTCTAGAAAGCACAATCCATACAGTTGCGGGACAGCGCCGGACTCACACCGGCTTCGCCTTTGCGCCCTGGCATCCGGACCAAGGGCACCTTCACTGATCGTCATTCGGTTAAGGCAAGCATAACAGTAGGGGCAGGCGATGTCAAGCTGGGGATTGGGGACTGGGGATTGGGGACTGGGGATTCTACATTGGCGGATCACATCGTTGACGATAGATGATGGGATGATGGGATGATGGGATGATGGGATGATGGGATGATGGGATGATGGGATGATGGGATGATGGGATGATGGGATGATGGGATGATGGGATGATGGGATGATGAAACTCGACAATCATCATCCCATCATCTGCGCTTACGCAACTCCAGTCCCCAATCCCAAGTCCCCAATCCCCAGTCCCCAGTCCCTGATCCCCAGTCCCTGATCCCCAGTCCCTGATCCCCAGTCCCCAATCCCCAATCTTTCCAAACTCCCTCTCCTCTGGCATACTCACACGAGATATTACGATACCCACGAGGACAGCTATGCCTATCTACGAATATGTTTGTCGTGCGTGCGGCGAGACCTTCGATCACCTGTGGACGTCGATCTCGGCGGCGGAAAAGGCCGCCACGGCAGGGACGACGCTCACCTGCCCCGCCTGCCAGAGCCAAGAGACGGCGCGCATTGTGTCGAAAGTGGCGGTGTTGGGCGAATTGGGCGGGCTGACGCCGTCGGAGCAGCGTGGCGTCAACGCCCAGGCCGAACGTATGGCATCCATCACGCCCAAAGAACAGATTCAGCAGTTCCAGAGCCACCGCGAACAGAAGCGCAAATCAGCGTCATCATGACCAGCCCATTACTGTGCCGCCGTCTCACCATCCGCGGACGTGTGCAGGGTGTCGGCTTTCGCGCCAGCACACGCTACAAAGCCGCCGCCCTGGGGCTGACAGGCTGGGTGCGAAACCTGCCCAACGGCGATGTGGAAGTGCTGGCCTGGGGCGCGCCGGCAGCGGTGGAAGCGTTGATCGACTGGTGTCGCCAGGGGCCGTCGGCGGCGCGTGTCCTGGGGATGGAGTTGGACGAAGGCACGCCCGAAGCAGGGCTTCATCACTTCGAGGTGCGCTGATCATGCCCATCCTCTACGGGTTGACGGACCAGCTCGCACCCTGGCAAGCACATTCCCCCGCCGATGTGGCCGCCGCCGTCAAAGCGAGGCTGTGGCGCGTGCAGCGAGAACGCAGACCCAGGCCGCGATCTGGCTTGTGAGCGAGGCCATCGATCCACCGGCTCGCTACTCTGGCGCTGAATTTCTGGCCGCCCTGCACACGGCAGCGAATGCAGGCAGCGGCGAAGTGATTGTCTTCAAAATCGACGGCATCCTGTCTGATCCCAACAAACAATCTGCCATCAGTACAATACGCAAAAAGAGGCGTCACGATTGACCATGCAACACTCGATCCCCTACGGCGTTGCCGACTATTTCTGGTCCGAATCGCTGCAACGGCAGCAAATGATGGACGTGCTTCTCGATACCTTTCGGCGCTGGGGTTACGGCGACGTGATCCCGCCCACCTTTGAGTTCGCCGATTCGCTTAGCGCCCAGGCCAGCGCCGGGTTGCGCGCTGAAATGTATCGCTTCCTCGATCGCGATGGCTCGACGCTGGCGCTGCGGCCCGAATTTACCACGCCGCTGGCCCGTCTCGTCGCCACACGCCTGCACGACTGGCCCATGCCCCAACGCTTCTGCTACGCCGGCAGCGTCTTCCGCTACGTTTCGCCGCAGGCTGGGCGGCAGCGTGAATTCCTGCAAGCCGGCGTCGAGTTGATCGGCGCATCTACGCCTGAAGCCGACGCCGAAGTGCTGGCGTTGACCGTCGCCGCGCTGCGCGCCGCCGATCTGGCCGATTTCCGTGTCGTCGTCGGGCAGATCCGCTACTTTGGCGGGCTGCTGGCCGATCTCAAACTCACCCCCAACCAGGAAGACGCCTTGCGCGAGGCCATCGACCGCAAGAGCGAGCCGGCGCTGGAAGCCTTTTTGCGCGATGTGCCACTGAGGACACAACAGCGCCGCACCGTCGAGGAACTGCCCAATCTCAACGGCAGCCGCCTGGATCAGATCATTGATCAGGCCGACCGCTACTGTCTCAACTACGAAATGCACGCCGCCCTCGAAAATCTGCGCGCCGTCTGCCATGTGCTGGCCGCCTACGGCGTCACCGATGCCGTGGACCTCGATCTCACCGAGATCCGCAACCTGGGCTATTACACCGGCGTCACCTTCGAAGCGCTGGCGCCGGGCATGGGTTTCGGCATCGCCAGCGGTGGCCGCTATGACGATCTCGTCGGTCATTTCGGCAAGGCGCAACCGGCTGTCGGTGTGGCCATGGGCGTAGATCGGCTGCTGCTGGCGCGCCAACGGCAGCGTGGCGACAATACTTCGCCCCACCCGCCGCCGCCCGATTACCTCGTCATCATCGGCGACAATGCTTTCGCACTGGCTCATGTGCAGCGCTGGCGCAAGGAAGGACAACGCGTGCAGGTGGAGGTCAATGGTCGCAGCCCCGAAGAGGTCGTTGCGTATGCCCGCAAGGTGGGAATCGCCAACGTCTTGCGCTGGACGGGCACAGCCTTTGAAAGGTTGGAGGTCTAGTCATGCAAAACCCCACCAAGCCTCTGCTCTTTGCCCTGCCCAAAGGACGCATGGCCGACGAAAGCCTGGCGCTGCTGGCCAAAGCCGGCCTCTCTGCCCCGGTGGACAACAACGACCGCAAGCTCGTCCTCGAAAGCGCCGACGGCTGCTTCGGTTATGTTATGGCCAAACCGTGGGATGTGCCCACCTACGTTGAATACGGCGCCGCCGACTTGGGCATCTGTGGGCTTGACGTGTTGCGCGAAAGCGGGCGCAATGTCCACGAGCCGCTGCTGCTGCCTTTCGCCAAATGTCGCCTCAGCGTCGCCGGCCCCGCCGACCGCCCCGACATTCCGCTGCGCTACGAAAGCCAACCACGGGTGGCCAGCAAATATCCACGGCTGGCGGCGCAGTTTTTCCGCGAGCGGGGCGTCAACGCCGAGATCATCGGCCTGGCGGGCAGCGTCGAGTTAGGGCCGATCCTGGGGCTGGCCGATCTCATCGTCGATCTGGTGGAGACAGGCAACACGCTGCGCGCCAACGGGCTAATCGAATTCCGCACCATCATGGAAAGCCAGGCCGTGCTCATCGTCAACCGGGCTTCGTCGCGTCTACGTGCGGCGGAGATCCAATCCGTCATCGAGCGGCTGCGCGCCGTGATCTAAGCAGAAGATGATCCACTGATTACACAGATTTTCAGGATTTCCAGAGAAAAATCGAACGCGGATGAAGCGGATTGGGCAGATAGGAGCGGATACTATGGCAAATCAACAAGAATCCGCTTAGATCCGCTCGATCCGCCCAATCCGCGTTCTATCTCTGCAATCCTTAAAATCTGTATAATCTGTGGATCATCCTCTGCCTTCTCGGATCAATTTCCCACTTCCACGCAAAGGACCAATTCTGTGGCCGAGATTGTTGAATCTTTGAAGATTGCCGGGGTGAAGTTTGCGAAGTTGGCCGCGTTTGCCGATGATCGTGGCCGATTTTTGGAAACGTTCCGCCGCGAATGGTTCCCGGAACGCTCGTGGGAGAAGGTGCAGACCAATCGCAGCGACTCCAAAGCGGGTGTGCTGCGTGGCCTGCACTATCATTTCCTGCAAGTGGATTACTGGTACTGCGCCCATGGAGAGATCCGCGTGGCGCTGGCCGATCTGCGCCCGTCGTCGCCCACATTCAAAGCCACCGAAACCATCGTCATCGGCGACGGCAACCAGATGGGCGTCTTCATTCCGGTGGGAGTGGCCCACGGTTTCGTCGCCCTCACCGACGCCACCCTCACCTACCTGGTGGACAACTACTACACCGGCGGCGACGAACTGGGCGTCGCCTGGAACGATCCCAGTCTGGCCATCGACTGGGGCGTCGACAACCCCATCCTCTCTGGTCGTGATCAAGCAAATCCGCGGATTGAGGAAATTCCCGCGGAGAAGATGCCGAAGTGAGGTGAATGGTGAATGGCGAATGGCGACGGAGAGTTGCCGGTATCTTCTCTGCTAATTCGCCATTCGCCATTCGCCATTCGCAATGCCCCTACACCTTCCCCAACACCGCCGCCAACAACGCCATGCGAATGTACATCCCATTGCGCATCTGCCGGAAGTAAGCGGCGCGCGGATCGTCGTCGACGGCGTAGCTGATCTCGCCGACACGGGGCAGCGGGTGCATGATGATCATCTCGTCTTTGGCCTGCCCCATCAATTCTGCATCCACCACATAAAAATCCTTGACGCGATCGTACTCAGCCAGATCGGTGAAGCGCTCTTTCTGCACCCGCGTCACGTAGAGGACATCGGCATTGGCGATTACGTCCTGGATCGCTTCGGTTTCGGCGTAGCTGTGCTCGCGGCGCTTCACCTCGTCGAGGATCTCCTTGGGCATGCGCAAGTTGTCGGGGCTGACAAAGGTGAATTCAACCTTGTAGTCGAGCAGCAACTTGGTCAGGCTGTGCACTGTGCGTCCATACTTCAGGTCGCCCACCATTGCAATCTTCAACCCGTCCACGCCGCCTAGTTCTTCCACAATTGTGAACATATCGAGCAGCGCCTGGGTGGGGTGTTCGCCCACACCGTCGCCGGCGTTGATCACCGGCTTTTCGGCGTAATAAGCCGCCGTCGCCGCCGAACCTACTTCGGGGTGACGAATCACGATCACGTCGGAGTAGCTTTCCAGCGTGCGGATGGTGTCGGGCAGGCTTTCGCCCTTGCTCACCGAGCTATACTGCACATTGTTAATGGGGATCACCTGCCCGCCCAGGCGCAACATAGCCGCCATGAAACTTGAGCTTGTGCGCGTAGACGGTTCATAGAAAAGATTGGCCAGGATCTTGCCCTGTAACAGGTCAGCGCTGCCAAAACGCTCCACGAGGACGCGCATCTCGTGCGCCACATCGAAAATGTAGTCCAGGCTGTCGCGGTTAAACTGATCGACGCTGAGAATGTCCTGCCCATGCAGAAAGTTGGAAAGTTGCTGCGTCGTGCTGCGGCGGCCCTTGGATTTGGTAGATTTCGCCATTTTTTACCTCCCGGTGAGTTCGGAATATGAAAAAGACGAGGCGTTGGCCCCGTCTACATTCACTACGCTTGAAAAAGGATACGTCCACTGCCCGGCTCGGCCAGCACCCGCCCCTCTTCGTAAACCAACCTGCCCCGATAAGTGACCCGCTCCACCCGCCCGCGCAAAGAGATGCCCGCGAAGGGCGTCCACTGCGAACGCGAATGCATCGCCGCGTCGCTTACCGTCCACTCGGCGTCAACGTCGACCTCCACCACGCTATCCGGCTGTGCAGGCAGGCCGTAGATCCGCCGCGGCGCATCGACACAGCGCGCGACAATGTCTTCCACCGTCAACCGCCCGGCATGGACGGCGGTGAGCAGCAGCGGCAGCATCGTCTCCACGCCGGGGACGCCGGGCGGCGGCGTCTGGCCGGCCTTCTCTGCAAGCGTGTGCGGCGCATGATCCGTGGCGAAGATGTCCACCACGTCGAGGTTCTCCCACATCGCCGCCACATCGTCGGGCGTCGCCAGGTGAGGACGCATATCGCCGCGCGCGCCAAGACGGGGCACATCTTCGGTGCTGAGGAAGAGATGGTGCGGCGTCACCTCGCATGTTACGCGGCTGCCCTTTTCTTTGGCCTTGCGGATCAACTCGATCTCGCTGCGCCGGCTCACATGCACAACATGCAGCGGCACGTCGTAGAGGTCGCTCAGCAGAATGCAGACCGGCACCATCAAGTCTTCGGCATGGACGGCGATGGGGCCGAGGAGAGGCGAAGAGGCGGAGAGGCGAGGATGCGAAGACAGATCATCTGAGCGAGACGCTGATGCAACGCCAGGTCTATCCCCCAATCTTGAAGAACGATGCTGCCCGCCCGCCGCTTCGCCTCTCCACCCGCCGAGTTCGTCCGCGCGCTCGGCCCAAGATCGAAACAGCCTGTGCATTGTGGCAAGATCGTCAATGCGCAGGCTGCCAAAGGTTTCGTTGACATAGATTTTGAGGCCGCAGGCGTGCTGGGCGGCAGGCAAATAGGCATCGAGATCGCTGCTGGTTGCCCCCACAAAAAGCCCTACATCGCAGACGGCTTTACTTGCCGCCAATGCCGCCTTTTCGGCCAGCCGCGCCGGCGTTGACGTGGGCGGCGCCGTGTTGGGCATGTCCAAAACAGTGGTGACGCCGCCGGCCAATGCCGCCGCCGTGCCGGTGAAGAGATCTTCCTTATGGGTATAGCCGGGTTCGCGCAGATGCACGTGGGCGTCGATGAAGGCAGGGAGTTGGATTTTCGCCACGTTGCAGGCTCCTCATGGGGTGCTGGCACATCGGATCCTGTCTTTGCGTGAGGGCAGAGACAGGGGAGTTGGCTTGTAGGCAAATCGACTCATTATAGCCGTCTTTCGCCAGGAGGACAAATAAACCAATGCCAGGCAGCGCAACATGATGCAACAGCCCCAGAATGTAAGGCATAAAGCACTATTGCTTTGCTTTACAATTTGCTCAACTCTTGAGAGCTACAGCCAAAGATTTCTGATTGTCTTTATACACGCTCTATGGTATTCTCACTACTGTTCCCATAGATTTACTGAGATTTTTACCGATTTAACAAATTACGATTGTATGAACATCAGACCCCCAGTGATAAATTTGCACAGAAAAGCCGAGCCGTCTGTAATCCCGTCGTTTACTAGTCATATGACTAGTGACCACGCTCACCCATTGTCTATCGTGACATGTGATCGATTCCCCTATGCTTGTGCTGACCGTTCCCTACCTACTTCATACAGAGCCATTGCCGACACCATGCCGATATTCACAGTTGGACTCAGCCACCGCACTGCGCCCGTTGATCTCCGCGAACGTGTGACCATCAACGAGAACGAGTTGCCCACTGCCCTGTGTCACATCCACGCGCTGCCCGGTATTGACGAAGTGATGATCCTTTCCACCTGCAATCGGCTGGAAATTTACGCCGCTGCCCAGGATTTTGCTTCGGCGCACCGCCAAGTGGAAGAGTACCTCTGCCGACGCTCCACAGGGGTGGACGAGCCGCTGCGTCCTCACCTCTACGCGCTTGAAGGTGACGACGCCATTTCGCATCTAATGCACGTCGCTTGCGGCCTCGACTCGCTCATCCTGGGTGAACCGCAGATTTTGGGGCAGGTGAATTTTGCGCTTAGCGCCGCCCAACAGGCAGGGACGATGGGCATGGTGTTACAACGGCTCGTCTCCGGCGCCATTCATGCCGGCAAACGCGCCCGCGCCGAAACGGCCATCAGCCGTTACACCACCTCCACCAGCCACGCCGCTGTGCTCCTGGCCGCTCACCATGTCAAGGATCTGCGCAGCGCCCGCGTGCTTGTCATCGGCGCCGGCGAGATGGCAAATCTGGCGATCAAGGCGCTGCACCGTGAGGGTGTGCGTGAGTTAGGGTGCATCAACCGCACCTTTTCGCGCGCCGAAGCGCTTGTCACTGGCTACGGTGGGCAGGCGTTCAACTGGTATCACCTGGCCGAAGCGCTGCTCTGGGCCGACGTGGTCATCGCCGCCACCGGCTCGCCGCACACGGTGATCCACAGAGAAGAAGTCGCCGAAATCCACGCGCAGCGCCAGGGACGACCCCTGGTTTTTGTGGACATTGCCCTGCCGCGCGATGTCGAAGCCGACGTGGCCGACTTTGACGGCGTCTTCTGCTACGACATTGACGACCTGCGCGCCACGCTTGACGCCAACCTGGCGCAGCGCGAAGCCGCCCGCCCCGACGTAGAAATGGTCATCGCCGAAGAGATCTCGGCCTTTGTACAGTGGCACAACAGCCGCCGGGCCATTCCCACCGTGGTCGAAATGCGCCAGAAGGTGGAAGCCATCGCCCGTCATGAACTGGCCGAAGCATTGGCGCTGCTGCCTGATCTAAGCGAACGCGAAGAAGAGATAGTACGCCGTCTTGTCCACCGGCTGGTCAACAAGGTGCTGCATGAGCCGACGGTGCAGTTGAAAGCCGCCGCCGCCGAGTCACCTGAGGTTGGCGCCGGCTACGCCCACGCCATCCGCATGCTCTTTGATCTAATGCCGGCTGCCGACGACGTCGCGCACACCCAACAGCGCCCAGAAGAACAGACAGCCTTCGTCCATCCATCGCACCGCAGCCACAAAAGCAGCTACGCCGCCACATGCCCGGCGCTTCATCGCGACGAAGAACAGGCGCGTTCGCTGGCTGCTTTCTGGCCCTGGAACGGAGCATAAGATGGCGGCCCAATCGAAGATTGTACGCCTGGGCACGCGAGCCTCCGCCCTGGCGCGGTGGCAGACAGACCACGTCATCGCGCTCTTGCAGGCCGCCCACCCGGATCGACAGTTTGAAACCGTCTTCATGTCCACCCGCGGCGACAGAGTCCTCGATACGCCCCTGCCCCTGATCGGCGGCAAGGGGCTTTTTACGTTTGAACTGGAACACGCCCTGCGCACCGGCGAGATCGACTTTGCCGTGCACAGCCTCAAAGACTTGCCCACCGACGACGCCACCGGCCTCGTGGTGGGGGCCATCCCTGCGCGCGCCAACCCCGGCGATGCGCTGGTGAGCAAACAGGGCTACACCATCGACACGCTGCCCCAAGGCGCTGTCATCGGCACCAGCAGCCGCCGCCGCGCCGCCCAGCTTCAGCACTACCGCGCCGACCTGCGCATGGAAGACATCCGCGGCAACGTAGAGACACGCATCCGCAAGGCGCACGATCCCGAATCGGCCTACACCGCCACCATTCTGGCCTGCGCCGGACTCGAACGCCTGGGACTGGATGATGTGATCAGCCAGGTGCTTCCCTTCGAGATCATGCTCCCCGCGCCAGGACAGGGCGCGCTGGCCGTCCAATGTCGCGACGATGCGGCATCGCTGGAACTACTGCGCCCCATCCACGACGAGTCTACGGCGGCGCCGGTGCGCGCCGAGCGGGCTTTCCTGGCTGCGTTGGAAGGTGGATGTAGTTTGCCTGTAGCCGCGTACGCCGTTGTCCGCCACGGCGTGCTTTATTTCCACGGGCGTGTCTCTTCAGTGGATGGAGCGCAACAGATCGACGTACAGGCAGAAGGTAAATTGGAAGATGCGTCTCAAATTGGCCGCCAGATGGCCGCCGAGGCGCTGCACCAAGGAGCCGCTCAAATTCTGCAAGGACTTGCCGATCATGGCTGATCGAACCCTTTCCGGCCTGCGTGTCGTCAACACGCGCGCCGTTCATCAAGCGCAGTCGCTCACCGAATTGCTCGAAGCGCACGGCGCCGAAGTTCTCTCGTACCCTGCCATCACCATCGAACCGATCCGCAATAACCCCGAACTAGACGCCGCCCTTCAGGCCGCTGTTGACGGCGCGTTCGAGTGGATCGTGTTTACCAGCAGCAACACCGTCCATGCCCTGGTGGAACGGTTGAACGAATTGGGCTTCGATCCCAAGGCGCTTAACGTCGCCCGCATCGCCGCCGTTGGCCCCTCTACGGCAGAGACGGTTCAAGGCGAGTTGGGGCTGGACGTTTCCGTACTGCCCGAAGAGTTTGTGGCCGAAGCACTGGCCGAAGCCATCCCTGTGCAACCGGGCGAACGTGTGTTGCTTCCCCAGTCGGCGATTGCCCGCTCGGTGCTGGCCGAAACGCTGGAAGCAGCCGGCGCGCAGGTGACACGCATCGACGCCTACCGCACACTCGTGGGCCGTGGCGGCGTGCCCTTGCCCGAATATTTCTGGCGCGGCGATGTGGATGCTGTCCTTTTTACCAGCGCTTCGACTGTGCACAACTTCATGCGCCGGCTCAAGCGCGAAAATGGATCGGGCGGCATGTTGGTCGATGTGGTTGTCGGCTGCATTGGGCCGATCACCGCGGAAGCGGCCATTGCCCACGACCTGCCGGTGAAGGTGGTGTCCCAAGAGCACACCATCGAAGGGTTGGTGACAGCGCTGGCTACTTACTTTGCGGAGCGAGTTCGGTGACAGACAGCGTCAGCCGCTTTTCCGACCGCATCGACAACTACCGCCGATACCGCCCCGGCTACCCCAGAGCGTAGGGCACGTGGCCGATGAGTACGATACCCGACTTTATTTTGGACAGCTACACGCTTCAACGGTGACGCCATGACGATTTTGACACCCGATCCAGTCTCCACCGCCACGCAAGGACCAAGCCTGCGCCCGCGCCGCCTGCGCCTGTCTTCAGGAGTGCGCCGTATGGTGCGCGAGACGCTCCTCACACCGGCGGACTTCATCTATCCCCTTTTTGTGCGGCCTGGCAGCGGCATTCGCAATCCGATCAAGTCAATGCCCGGTCAATTTCAGCTATCGGTGGATCAACTGGCGCACGAGGCCGAGGAAGTGGCCGAGTTGGGCATTCCCGCCGTGATCCTCTTCGGCATCCCCCAACACAAAGATGCCTGCGGCAGCGACAATTACAACCCCGACGGCATCGTGCCCCAGGCCATCCGCGCCCTCAAAGAGGCCGCGCCCGAACTCGTGGTGATTTCGGACATGTGCTTCTGCGAGTACACCAGCCACGGCCACTGCGGCATCATCAACCTGCCCGGCGAAGAACATTACAGCGCCCATCTGCCCGAAGGCTACCTGCTCAACGATCCCACGCTGGAACTGCTGGGCCGCGCCTCCGCCGTCCACGCCCAAGCGGGCGCCGACATCATCGCCCCTTCCGGCATGATCGACGGCATGGTGGGCGCCATCCGCGCCGCCCTCGACATGCAGGGTCTCAACCACGTTTCTGTGATGAGCTACGCCGCCAAATATGCCAGCGCCTTTTACGGTCCATTCCGCGACGCCGCCGAATCGCCGCCCTCCTTTGGCGACCGCAGCCAATACCAGATGGATCCGGCCAACCGTCGCGAAGCGATGAAAGAGGTCGCCATCGACGTGGCTGAAGGCGCCGACATGCTCATGGTCAAGCCGGCCATGCCCTACCTCGACATCCTGGCCGACGTGCGCCGCACCTTCGACCTGCCCACTGCCGCCTATCAAGTCAGCGGCGAGTACGCCATGCTCCATGCCGCCGCCGCCAATGGCTGGCTTGATCTCCAGCGTAGCGCCCTGGAAAGCCTAATCGGCATCAAGCGTGCCGGCGCGGACATGATCCTCACGTACTTTGCCAAGGATGCAGCGCGCTGGCTGAAGGGCTAACAGTGAAGGGCCGACAAGGTGACGTGTTCCTTGCACCCACCGCCAAACTCACCACCCTAACGATCAATTCCCTACACGAATTACTCATTACTCATTACTCGTTACTCGTTACTCGTTACTCATTCCGATTCCCACCGACAGAACCGAGAAGATCTCATGCCTCGACCTCCCCGATTCTTAAACGCTTGTCGCCGCCAACCGGTGGACGCAACGCCGATCTGGCTGATGCGTCAGGCGGGCCGTTACATGATCGAATACCGCACGCTGCGCGAAAAGCACACGATCCTGGAGATCATCAAGACGCCTGAACTGGCCTGCGAAGTGACGATGCAGCCGATCAACGCTTTCGATCTCGACGCCGCCATCATCTTCGCCGACATTCTGCCCCCGCTGGAAGGGATGGGGCTGAACCTGGAATTTGTGCGCGGCGAAGGGCCGGTGATCCACAACCCGCTGCGCAGCCGCGCCGACGTGGAAGCGCTGCGCACACCGCCTGCCCAGGAAGCGCTGCATTTCACGCTGGAAGCCATCAAACTGGCGCGCAAGGAACTCGATCCGCTGGGCATTCCGCTTATCGGCTTCAGCGGCGCGCCGTTCACAATGGCGTCCTATGCCATTGAGGGGGGCAGCAGCCGCAACTACGTGCTGGCTAAGGGCATGATGTACAACGATCCTGTCGCCTGGCACACGCTTATGGACAAGTTGGCGACGGTGGTGGGCGACTATCTGCGGGCGCAGGCGCAGGCCGGCGCACAGGTGCTGCAACTCTTCGACTCGTGGGTGGGCGCGCTTTCGCCTGCCGACTACCGCGAATTCGTGCTGCCCTACAGCCGCCGCGCCATCCAAACAGCCCACGAAACCGGCGTGCCCATCATTCACTTCGGCACCGACACCACCGGCATCCTCCACTTGATCAAAGAAGCCGGCGGCGATGTCATCGGCGTGGATTGGCGCGTGGATTTGAATGTGGCATGGCAAGGGTTGGGCGATGACGTGGCCGTGCAGGGCAACCTTGATCCGGTGGCGCTCTTTGCGCCGTGGACCGAACTGGAAAAACGGGCAAAGACGGTGCTGGATCAGGCCGGCAGCCGCCCAGGACACATTTTCAACCTCGGCCACGGCATCCTACCCCAAACGCCGGTGGACAATGTCAAGCGGCTGGTGGACTTTGTACATGAGTACAGCAGCCGGTCGTAAACGGGTCGTTGTGGTAGGGGCCGGTGTAGCCGGCCTCACCGCGGCGTGGACATTGCAGCAGAGCGCCCCCGAAATCGAGGTGATTCTCCTCGAAGCGGCGGAGCGGGCGGGCGGCAAGATCCAGACTCATTTTGTCGACGGCGCAGGCGATCAGCCCTTCGTCCTCGAAGCCGGCGCCGACGCCTTCCTGGCGCGGCAGAAGCCGTGGGCCTACCGGCTGGCTCTGGATTTGGGCCTGGCCGACGAAATCCTGCCCACCGCCGACGAGCACAGCGGTGTCTCTGTCGTCGACCACGGCCAACTCCTTCCTCTCCCCCGTGGACTGAACTTGATCCTCCCCAGCGATTGGGACGCTTTCAGCCGGTCGCCGCTGATTTCGGCGGCAGGGCAGGCGCGCATGGCCCAAGAACGGGAGATTCCGCCGCGCCAGGACGACGAAGACGAATCGGTGGCGGAGTTTGTCACCCGCAGGCTGGGCGCCGAAGCAATGGAGAAGTTGGCAGAACCGCTGCTTTCCGGCATCTACAGCGCTCACCCCGAGGAACAGTCGATCCTGGCCACCTTTCCACGCTTCCGGGAACTTGAACGACAGCACGGCAGCCTGCTGCGTTCACTCGAAGTTGCCCCCCGCCAACGCCCCCAGGCAGATCCAACCGAGCCGGTGGCGCCGGCAGCCTTCATTTCCTTCAAAAAAGGCACAGAAACCCTGGTGCGAACCTTAGCCGAACAGGTGAAGGCGACGATTCACCTGCGCAGCGCCGTCTGTGCAGTTGAACAGAGCGGTGACCGCTACCGCGTCGTCCTGGCCGAGGACAATGCCGCAGGCGTCTCCGCCATCGACGCCGACGGCGTGGTGTTGGCTGTGCCTGCACAGGCGGCGGCGACGTTGTTGGCATCCGTTGCGCCGGCAGCGTTGTCTGCGCTGGGTGAACTGCGCACCGTAAGCAGCGGCGTCATCTACCTTGCCTATCAGCGCGACGAGATTGCACAACCGCCGGAGGGCTTCGGTGTGGTCATTCCGCGCGCCGAGGGGCGAGATTTCAACGCCATCACCTGGGTATCCAACAAGTTCCAACAGCGAGCGCCGGCGGGATGCGTGCTGGTGCGCCTCTTCTATGGCGGCGCACGCACCCCGCACATGATGACCCGCCACGATGCCGAAATCACCACCCTGGCGCGCCAGGAACTTGCCACGCTGGCTGGCATCACGGCGACTCCTCTCTTTGCACGGCTTTTTCGCTGGTGGAACGCACAGCCCCAGTATGATGTCCACCATTTGCGGCGGATGGAACAGATCGAGGCCGCCCTTCCACCTCAGATCGCCTTAATCGGCACACCTTACCACGGCGTAGGTATCCCCGACTGTGTATACCAGGGCCGGCAAGCCGCCCACAGGCTAAAATCGCTGCTTACATAAAGAGCTTTCCCTGACAACATCTGAACAGACGTAAGCAAGTTAACGTTAACGTTTGGCGTTTTGTCCAGCATTTGGGTGTTTTTCACAAAATTCTTAGCAAAAAACTTCGCAAGGGGACTAGACAAAATTCAAAAATGGGTGCATACTTAAGCTGTAGGTTTTCTGTAACGCCCTAGTCTTAAGCAGCGTGGGCGCCCATTCCAAGTCAGGGGAAGGTTTAAGTTGAGCAAAAGGATCTATGTAGGGAATTTGCCGTTTTCGGCAACTGAGGACTCGGTTCGAGCGACATTCGAATCGTATGGCGAAGTGGTCTCTGTCGCCATGATCAATGACCGGGAGACCGGTCGGTTTCGTGGATTCTGCTTTGTTGAAATGGCCGACGCTGACGCTGATGCGGCTATCGAAGGGCTGAACGGCAAGGATATGGGAGGTCGTACGCTGCGTGTGAACGAAGCCCAACCCCGTGAAGACCGCCGCGGCGGGCCAGGTGGTGGTGGTGGTGCTCCTCGGCGCGATGAGCGCGAACGCCGCCGCTATTAGCCGGCAGGTGGTAGAAGACCGTCTTACAGGGTTTCAACTGAGCGAGATCAAAAAGGACGCTTTCCAATGAAAGCGTCCTTTTTGTTGAATGAGTTTTGTTGAATGAGTTTTGTTGAATGAGTTTTGTTGAATGAGTTTTGTTGAATAAGTTTTGTTGAATGAGTTACAAATTCACGGTCGGTTACAGCAGAACTTCCTCCTGTTCCTCGGCGCGCACAGCCGCCAATTCAACTTAGACATTTTGAATTTGCTCCATGAGTCGCAAGGTGGCAGACTGTATCCATGCCGTAACAGGGTATCTATTCGAAATGGAGAGGTGAACGGAGTCTTTCCCTACCTTTTCTGGGAGTCAGACGCCCCGCCCGTTCCTCTCTTCAGGCTTCTCCTCACGTCAGAAAGGCCAATCATGCAGACGACACGTTCAGAAGAACTCTTCGCCGCTGCCAAGGAATTGATCCCCGGCGGCGTCAACAGCCCTGTGCGCGCCTTCAAGAGTGTGGGCGGTACACCACGCTTTATTGACCGCGGCGAAGGCGCCTACTTCTGGGACGCAGACGGGAATCGCTACATCGATTATGTCCTCTCATGGGGGCCGCTGGTGTTGGGCCATGCACATTCTGCCGTTGTGGAAGCATTGATCGAAGCTGCCCGGCGTGGCACCAGCTACGGTGCGCCCACAGCGCTGGAAAGTGAACTGGCCCAGCTTGTGATTGATACGGTGCCTTCGGTGGAGATGGTACGCTTTGTCAACAGCGGCACCGAAGCATGTATGAGCGCCCTACGCCTTGCCCGCGCCTACACAGGACGGGACAAGATCATTAAGTTCTCAGGCTGCTACCACGGCCATGCCGATATGCTGTTGGTGCAGGCGGGCAGCGGTGTCGCCACCTTGGGTCTGCCCGATTCGCCCGGTGTGCCTGCCTCCACGGCAGCGCACACGTTGACGGCGCCGTACAATGATCTCGACGCTGTGCAGGCGCTGTTCGAGGCCAATCCTGGCGCGATTGCGGCAGCAATTGTGGAGCCGATTGCGGCCAACATGGGTTTTGTGCTCCCCAAACCCGGCTATTTGCAGGCGCTCCAGGATCTCTGCCACGCACACGGCGCGCTTTTTATCCTCGACGAAGTGATGACCGGCTTCCGGGTCGCCCCCGGCGGCGCACAGGAAAAGTGGGGGCTTGATCCCGATCTGACCACGCTGGGCAAGGTCATTGGCGGTGGGCTGCCGGTGGGCGCCTACGCCGGCAAGCGGCAGATCATGGAGAAGGTGGCGCCGGCAGGCCCGATGTACCAGGCCGGCACGCTTTCGGGCAACCCGTTGGCGATGACAGCAGGGCTGGTCACGATCCAGACGCTGCTGTCGCCGGGCGTCTTTGCGCAGATCGAAGCGCAGACGACGGCGCTGGTCGAAGGACTCACCGCGGCTGCTGAGGACGAGGGCATCCCCGTGCAAAGTGGAAATATTGGCTCAATGTTCGGCATCTACTTCCTGAAGGAAGCCGGCGCCGTAATCGACAGCTACGAAAGCGCCAAGATCCACGCCGACACAGCGCGCTTTGGCCGCTACTTCCACGCCATGCTCAACCACGGCATCTACATGGCGCCCAGCCAGTTCGAAGCCGGCTTTGTGAGCAGCGCCCACGGCGACGAAGAAATCCGCTGTACAATTGAGGCGGCGCGTGCTGTGATGGCGGGGATTCGGGAATAGAAAAGTGTGAATTCCAGAGACATTGGCGGGGATTTGCTTGAAAGGGGCGATCTTCGCTATAATGAAAGTCCATGTGGAGAGGTCGCATAGTCTGGCCTAGTGCGCGGGCCTGGAAAGCTCGTAACCCAAAAGGTTCGTGGGTTCAAATCCCACCCTCTCCGCCTCACTTTCTCTGTTAAAATCAGCGCTGTCGTGCGTTGGTAGAGAAAGAGTCGCTGGTCGTGAATTTTCATCGCTTCGTCAACTGCTGGGTCCTGTGCGGCGAGACGCTGTGAACCCCGTCAGGGCCGGAAGGCAGCAGCGGTAAGCGGTTTGTCTCGGGTGCCACAGGGTTGCCTGGTGGTTGGCGAGGCGGTGAAAGCGCACGACCCGTAAAGAAAGCCCGTTCATCGTTCGATGAGCGGGCTTTTTTGTATTTGAGATATCCGCCAAACCTAAGCGAAACCACAATAGACAAAAGTCCTGTTTCCACTATACTTTGGGAGAAAGGTACCATGTTCACTACCAAGGGGGACCCATGCAATTCTATCGCTTCTTTCATTCCAGCCGCCGCTGGCACTATCGCTTGCTCATTTTGCTGCTGGCGATAGCTGCGCTACTGGCTACGCCGGCGTTCCAGCGCGCAAAGCTTAACGTGGATGCCCACGCCCAAAACCAGGACACCACTCCGCAAGCCGTGATCCACACCGGTGAAGTTTTCATCGACTACAACCGCAATGGGCTACGTGAAATGAGCGAAGTCGGTCTTCCCAATATTGCAGTCCGCATTGAAACGTTGGACGGCGTCCTGTTGAGCGAGACAACCAGTGACGACGAGGGATTCTTTGTGGTTACGGAACTGCCTGCAGACAAGCTCCATGTGCGTGTGGTGGCTCCATCTGCCTATCACGTCACGGTCAACGGTGACTATGTGATCGTCACCACAGGGCCACGGGGGCCTGTGGTAGAAAGCACAGGGTTGTTCATGGGCATTTACTTACCCATCATCGGCAGAAACTGAAGCCCAGGATTAAGGTAAAATCGAAGTAATTGTACAGGTGACGTACCGTAGGGGTTTGCGTGGGGCGGAAGCAGGTATCGCTTTATTGGCGAGAGAGCCTTCCGCCCCACGCAAACCCCTACTAACTATCTATCTGAAAACCACAAAGACGAGTTCATCGGCAAAGTCGAGCTGCTGGTAGCGCCAGCCTCGGCTTTCGGCAAGGCGGTGGAAGTGGGCGGCGTAATTGGTTGCCATCCCCTTGGCCCGCCCGCCCAATGAACGCACGGGGTAGGTGACAACAAGATAGCGCGCATCAACGGCGTCAAGCAGACGCTGCCCGGCTTGCCGGTCGATCTGTTCAAGGCAGGGGATTGTCTTGAGGATTAGCGCCAGATCCACCGTCTGTAACGGTGGATGCTGAATGACGTCGCGTACTTCGGCCTTGCCTGCAATACCTGCCAGCCCGAAAAAGCGATTTAAGAAATCAACCTGGTCGGCGAAGACATCACAGGCGAAGTAGGACGCGCCCTCCGCCAGCGGCATCCATTCATATGCCAGTGGATTTAGCCCACAGGCAACGTCGAGCACAGAATGGATGGGCGGCAACTGGGCAAAGATGGCGGCGTAAAATGCATCGAGCATGGGCAGGCGCTCTGCGGTGGAACGATGCCGCGCCAGGACGGTGCGCAGTAGCTGGCGGCGGTGTTCGGGTGAGGCGGAGGTGTAGGCGACGGTCAATTCGTCGAACCAGCGGTCGTAGTCCATACGGCCGCTTTGATAGGAGGCCGCGCTCTGGTGAAGTTGGTTCTTGGTGGCTTTGACTGTCTCTTTAAAGGAACGTCCTTTGCGCGCTTCGGCAGTGGCAATGGCGCGCACAAAGTCGGGAGATAACGTATCGTATTTACGGCTGTCGAAGACGGCGTCACAGACGGCGTCGACGGTGGCCTGGGCGGCGCTGTCACCGTGGGGCGGCATGGCGGTCTACCCGGCTAATAGGCTTGCTTGAGGGCGCGTTGGATCTCGCGCTGCGAATCTCGATCGCGGATGCTATCGCGTTTGTCGAACTGCTGCTTGCCGCGCACCAGGGCAATCTCCACCTTGGCGCGCCCGCTTTCGTTGATGTACATGCGCAGCGGCACGATGGTCCAATTCTTGAGTGTGGCCTGCTCGTGCAGTTCGTTGATCTGTCGCTTGTGCAACAAGAGCTTGCGCTGGCGTGTTTCGTTGTGGTTCGAGCGGTTGCCATGCTCATATTGTGAAATATGGACATTGAGCAGCCATGCCTCGCCATTGCGCACCAGGACAAACCCATCGCGCAGGTTCACCTGCCCGGCGCGCACAGACTTGATCTCGGTGCCGGTGAGGGCAATCCCCGCTTCAAATGATTCCTCTACAAAGTAGTCGTGGCGCGCTTTGCGATTGGTGGCGACGGTGTGGGGGCCACGTTCGCTCTCTTTGTCCTTCTTGCCTGCCATAGGTTACTGTCCAGTCTCTAAGAGTTCGAGTGCCCGATCGCGCTGAGGATCTTCTTCGGCTTCGATCTCTTCTTCGGTGATTTCGACCACGATGTCGGGTTCAAGGCCGGTGCCGTCGATGGAGCGATCTTTGGGCGTGTACCACTTGGCAATGGTGACACGCATCAGGCTGCCGTCGCTCAGGTTGTGGGGCAATTGCACGCTGCCTTTGCCGAAGGTGGTGGTGCCCAGGAGCACGGCGCGTCCGGTGTCTTGCAGGGCGCCGCTGACGATTTCGCTGGCGCTGGCGCTGCCTTCGTCCACAAGGACGACAATCGGCAGATCTTCGGGCACAATGGCGCCGCCCTCGGCGCGGTAGAGATCCTCGCTGCCATCGCTGAAACGTTCGATCAGCACAGGTTCTTCGTCGGGCAGGAAGAGACTTGACACCTGGACAGCCTCGCGCAGCAGACCGCCGGGGTTGCCGCGCAGGTCGAAGATCATCCCCCGCACCTCGCGCTCGTTGAGGGCGCTGTCAATGGCGTCACGCAGGCGGTCGCCGGCATTGTCGGAGAAGCGTGAAAGGCGGATGTACGCAATGTCGTTGTTTTCGCCCAGCGTCTCAGAAAAGACGATGGGGATCTGAATCACATCGCGCTCAACTTCTACCTCGAAGGGTTCCTCCAAGTCGTCGCGCACCACGGTGAGGACGACGGTGGTGCCGCGTGGCCCCTTGATCTTGCTCACCGCTTCGTTGAGATCGACCATGCCCGCCACCTCTTCACCGTCGATGGCGATGATCAGATCATTGCGGCGCAGGCCGGCTTCCCAGGCGGGCTGGTTTTCGAAGGGTTCCACAATGCGCACGGCGCCCATTTCTTCTTCCCAGTCGACGGTGGCGCCGATGCCTTCAAAGCTGCCATCCATGCTTTCGAGGAAGCTGGTGGCCTGATCGGGCGTCATAAAACTCGTGTTGGGATCTTCGAGCAAGTCGAGGACGCCGCGGATGGCGCCATAGCTACGATCCTGTTGGGTGGGGAGTTCGCCGTAGAAGTCGCGCTCCAGCAGTTCCATCGCCTCCCAAAAGATTTCCAGGTCGTCTTCAGACAGGCTGCGGTCGCCTTCAACGAACTCGCCGGCTGATCCAACCGGCGTGCCCGAAGACGCACCCCCGTCGTCGTTGCTCATGCGGCCGATGGCAAAGCCCACGCCCGATCCAATGGAAAAGGTAACAGAAAGTAACAGCACCAGTCCACAGCCTATCATGCCGTAGCGTAGCCAGCGGCTGTTCGTTGGTGATGTATCGGCAGATTGATTCTCTTGATTCAACATTCCTGGGTCCCTCCCTCATCGCCAGGCGCCCTGTCAGACGGCAAGATCAGGGGGCGGCGGCGATACTTTGCACAATTTCAACAGCCCGAACCATTGGATCACTATTCTCTTCCACCACGACATCGGGGGTAAGGCCGACGCCGTCAATGACATTTTCGTCTGGCGTGAACCAGCGTGCGGTGGTCACGTGCAAGCTGCTCTGATCCACCAGATCGTGGACGAGTTGCACGCTGCCCTTGCCGAAAGTCTGCCGGCCGACGAGCAATGCTCTATCGCGATCACGCAATGCGCCGGCCACGATTTCGCTGGCGCTGGCGGTGCCGCTGTCCACCAGAACGACCAGTGGCGCGCCCTGGCCGACGTCGCCGGGCTGGCTGCGAAAGAGACGATCCTCGCCGCTGGCTTTGCGCTCTACCAGCACCACACCTTCTTCGAGCCAGAGATCGGCAATCGCCACAGCGGTATCAACCAGCCCGCCCGGATTGCCGCGCAGGTCGAGGACGAAGCGGTCGGCGCCGGCAGACTGCAACTCTTGAATCGCCTGTAACATCTCGTCGGCGGAGCGTTCGCTGAAGATTGAATGACGGATGTAGCCGATGTTGCGGGTGGCTACTTCATCGTCAAGCAGACGCCATTCGACGCTGGGGGTCTGGATCTCGGCGCGTACGATGCAAACTTGCAGCGCAGACGCCACTCCACCGGCAGGATCGTCTCGTTCAAGATCGAGGCAGACTTGGGTGCCCACCTCACCGCGCACCAGCGCCAGGATGGCGTCGAGATCGCTCTCCTGGGTAACGTCGACGCCGTCAATGGCGATGAGACGGTCACCGGCCTGTACGCCCGCCTGTTCCGCCGGTTGGCCGGGGATAGGACGCAGTGTATAACCGTCCTCGCTGGGATCGATGTAAGCCCCGATACCGCCGAAACTGCCGCGCAGTTGATCGCGTTCAAGCTCGCGTGGCTGCGGTTCCACAAAGTAAGTGTACGGGTCGTTGTACGCTTGTGCAAGCCCGCGCACGGAACCGTAAATGCGCGCCCGCAGCGAAGGATCGTCGCCGTAGAAGTCGCGCTCCAACAGCGTCCACACCTGTTGGTAGAGTTCATCTTGAATGATTGGCTCGGCGGGCGATTGGCGCGTTACGGCGCCGCCCAGGGCAAAAGGCCAGAAGCCTACTTGCCAACTGCGCACAGCATAGCCTGCGCCAAACGCAACCAGCAGCAGGCCCAAAATCGCGATGATCTGTAGGAATTGTCGGGATGTCGAATTCACAAGAGTGATTGTACCACAAGGTTGAGGAGTGGGGCGTGTGTAGACTTGACGCTGCAAAGAGTTTCGGCTATCGTAGCGCAAATTTCTTACACACTGAAATTTCACAGGGCAAGGCATGGAAAGCAGAGATCAGCCCATCCCGTTCAACGAACGTAGAGCGAAACAGGACATTCCGGCCACGCTCGCCCATTTGCTCTACGATGTAAAGGAGAGCGAGTCTCTCAACGAGAGCGCGTACCGTCGCATCCGCGAGATGATCGTTCATCTGGAACTGCCGCCGGCTGCGGTGATCGACGAGGCCCTGTTGACCACACAATTGGAGATCGGGTTGACGCCGATCCGGCTGGCATTGCGCCGCCTGGCCATGGAAAAGCTCGTGGTGATCCGTCCGCGCCGGGGCACCCATGTGGCCGATCTCAAAATGGACGATTTGCAGAAGATCTTCGAAATTCGGCTTGAACTGGAAGCGCTTTCGGCGCGGCTGGCTGCCGAACGTGGCACCGAAACGCAGATCGCACAGATGGAAAGGCTGCTCTCGGCTGAGGTGCTGGCCCTGGCTGAAACATGGGGTGAAAAGCGCAACGAGTTGTTGATCCGCATTGACCGGCGGGCGCACATGCTGCTTGCCGAAGCAGCACACAACGAGATCCTGGCCGAGACGCTCGACTCGCTCTACAACCATGTGCTGCGCCTCTGGTATGTCAACCTCAAGCAGGTGAAGGCGCTGGAGAGCGCGCTAGAGGAACATCGACAGATTGTGGCTGCGGTTGCCGGGCGCGACGGCGACAGAGCGCAGGCTATCATGCGCAAACATATTGCCGGCTTTCAAAATGAAGTTCTAAGCCAATTGGCGTCCGCCCATTAAGCCGGACAGGAGACAAGCGTGACCGAACGAACCAGTCGCCGTGCAGAACAACGTGAACGTCGCCGCAGCCGCGCCGTACGTCTTCACCCCATCCGCCCCATCGAAAACAAACTTCCCCCGCTCAACCTGCTTGACGAGGAGGGCGTGGCGCGCATCCACGCCGCGTCAATGCGGCTGCTCAAGGAACGGGGCACGCTGATTGTCGATTACCCCGCCGCCCTGGAGACCTTCCGCAGCAACGGCGCCAAAGTGGTGGACAACAGCGTCTTCATCGACGAAGAGACACTGCTTCACTTCGTGCGCCAGGCGCCGTCGACCTTTACGTTGCTGGCGCGCAACCCGGCCAACAACCTGCCCATCGGCGGCAATTTTACAATCTTTGCGCCGGTCTACGGCCCGCCCTTTGCAATGGATCTGGACAAGGGCCGCCGCCAGGCCACGCTGGCCGACTTTGAAAACTTCGCCAAGCTTACCTACATGGCCGAGGAACTCCACTGCGCAGGCGGCACACTGGTGGAACCCAACGACATCCCCTTGCCTGAGCGCCACCTGGACATGCTGATGGCGCACATCCGCTACAGCGACAAGGCGTTCATGGGCAGTGTCACCCACAAAAACAACGCCATGGACAGCGTGCGCATCTGCGAGATCCTCTTCGGCGCCGAGGAAATGCGCCAGAATCCCGCCACGATTGGGTTGATCAACGCCTCCAGCCCCATGCGCTATGACGATCGCATGTTCGGTGCGTTGGAAGTCTACGCCGAGGCGCGGCAGGCGCTGATCATCACCCCATTTATCATTGCCGGGGCGATGTCACCCACCACCATCGCGGCGACACTGGCACAGCAGAACGCCGAGGCGCTTTTCGGCATTTGCTACGCGCAAATGATCAACCCCGGCACGCCGGTAATTTACGGCTCGTTTTTGGCCAACATCGACATGAAGAGCGGCGCACCCTGCTTCGGCACGCCAGAGGACACCCTGGCGCTCTACGGCGGCGCACAGATGGCGCGCTTCTACGGCCTGCCCTACCGCTCCGGCGGCAACTTCACCGCCGCCAACATCCCCGATGCTCAGGCCGGCTACGAATCGGCGGGCACCATGTGGCCGACGATGCATGCAGGCACAAACTTTGTCCTTCATGCCGCGGGCTGGCTGGAAGGCGGGCTGATCGCCGGCTACGAGAAGTTTGTCCTCGATCTGGAGATCTGCGGCATGATGGCGAAGATGGCCGGCGGCATCCAACTCGACGAAGAAGATTTCGCCTGGGATGCCTACGCCGAGGTGGAGCCGGGTGGACACTTCCTCGGTTCGCAGCACACCATGCGCCACTACGAAAGCGCCTTCTACCAGCACAAGATTTTCACCATGGACAATTTCGAGAAATGGGCCGAAGAAGGCAGCCGCGACAGCTACGTGCGCGCCAACGCCCGCTGGAAGGAGATGCTGGCCAACTACCAGCCGCCCGTCCTCGACGAGGGGAAGCGCGAAGCGTTGGAAGCGTATGTGGCCCGCCGTCGCCACGAGATTCGGCGCGGAAAGAGTATAACTTAGGGTTCTAACACCCTGTCTCACACATCATTGAGCAGCAAAGCAAAATGCCTGTTATACTTCGAGTCAAAGGATATCGATTCTGGTTCTATGAAGCGGATCTAGATGAGCCGCCACACGTTCATGTTGGCAAAGGCGGCAAGGAAGCGAAATTACGGCTGGAACCTGTTAAGGTAGCCAAGCCAGGGCACTTTCGCAATCATGAACTAAACGAAATCGAACGGATTCTGACTGAGTGGCAACGAGATTTACTCGCTGCCTGGAGAGAGGAGCAGTCGAAACGTGGAAACGGTTAGAGTGCGGATCAAACCGCGCCAAGATTACTCACCCACTATACCTGTGGTTGTGCCTGACTTAGACGAAGTGAGAGCGTTTGCCCATGAGCTTCACGAAAAGGGTGAAGCCTGGCAAGGAGAAGCTTTTGGATGGGATGCAGAGTACAATCCGGAACTCACCGATCCTCCGCTAGATTCCAAAATGACATTTACACCCGCTGATTTTTGCATCGGCGAAAGCGGAATCTGGTTCTTCTCCATGATGTGGGAACGCGGCAAAAGTGCTGAACCCGTGGAGTTTCTCGACGACAAAAGTATTCGATCCTAGGCACAATTGGGATGAACCGGAACAGGCGGAGCACCGTTAACCTGCGCATTGTGGTGATTTCGGCGCGTTCGAATCGCTATGCTGATGTAAAACCGTTAATTGGATCAGTTGTGGCTACAAGTCAGAAAATGACAGTTGGGCAGCTTGTAACGGTCCGCTAAGCCACGACTCAGCAAGATTAGATCGTTGCCTCGAATCACCACCACACTCAAGTAAATTTGGATAAGATCCCATGCCAGACCGAAGAACTCCTCTTTACGACACCCATGTGCGCCTGGGCGCGCAAATGATCAAGGGCGGCGGTGACTACTGGTTTCCACAGTCGTACACCTCCGCCGTAGACGAACACAACAACACACGCGTCAATGTGGGCATGCAGGATCTTTCGACCATGGGCGAAGTGGACGTGAAAGGCCCTGGCGCGGAACGGCTGATCAACCACCTGGTGGTCAATGAGATCCGCGATCTTTTCCCAGGCCAGGTGCGCTACACAACGATGGTCGACGAAGCGGGCGGCATTGTAGACGATGTCACCGTCTACAAGTTCGGCGAGGAACATTTCATGATCGTCACCTCGTCTGGCCCGCGCAAAGAGACCTTCCACTGGATCGCCGAACATGCCGTGGGGGCCAGCGCTTATGTCAACGATGTAAGCGGGGCAATTGCGCTGATCTCGGTGCAAGGTCCACGCAGCCAGGAATTTTTGCGCAACACCATCGAGGACGTAGACTTCGGCAGCCTCAAATTCTTCCGTTTTCAACGGGGGCGGCTCGACGAGTCGACCTTCCTCGTTTCCCGCTCCGGCTACACCGGCGAACTGGGCTACGAATTGTACGTCCCCGCCGAAGAGGCGGCGTGGATCTGGGAGACGTTGCAGCGCCACGGCAACAGCTTCGGCCTGCTCCCCTACGGTGTGCGCGCCATGCAGAGCCTGCGCATCGAAAAGGCCTTTCCACTCTACGGCCCCGACATTTCGCGCCAGGTGACACCCTTCCACCTGGGATTGGATCGCTGGATCCGCTTCGACAAGCGCGATTTCATCGGGCGCGATGCCCTGCTCGCGCAACAAGAACAAGGACTCGATCAACGCTGGGTGGGGCTGATCCTCGAAAGCGACAAGCCCGCCGCCGGCGGCGACGCCGTTTACAGCGTGGCCGATCTCAAAAATTTCCGCGCCAAACAGGTCACCGGCCCTGAAGCCGGCCAACAGGAAGATGCCTTCGCCGCCGGCAGTCGGCAGGTGGGGCGAATCACCTCCAGCGCCAGGGGACACACCGTGGGCCAAATGCTCGCCTTCGCCCTGGTCGACGTGGCCTTCAGTTGGCCCGGCGCAAAACTGGCCGTCAACGTGGGTGGCCGTCCTGTATTGGCCACGGTGACACAGACGCCGTTCTTTGATCCACAAGGTCTACGCATGCGCGGGAAGCAGAAATAGGGATGATGAGATGATAGGATTGACGCACGCAACGTCTCGCCACTACGATGTGATCGTCGCCGGTGTGGGCGGCATGGGCAGCGCCACGGTGTACAACCTGGCCAAACGCAACAAGCGGGTGTTGGGGCTAGAGAAGTACGACATTCCGCACGATCTGGGATCGTCGCACGGCTATACGCGGATTATTCGGCTGGCCTACTACGAGCACCCGTCCTACGTGATGTTGTTGCACCGCGCCTACCAGCTCTGGGAAGAATTAGAAGCGGTATCAGGGCAACATCTGCTGCACATCACCGGCTCCATCGACGCCGGGCCGGCGGACAGTTGGGTCTTCAAGGGATCATTTCAATCGTGCGTGGAATACGAACTGCCCCACGAAGTGTTGACAGGCAAGGAGCTGGCACAGCGTTTCCCCGGCTACCGGCTGCCTTTCGACCACATGGCGCTGTTGCAAGCGCGTGGCGGCTTTCTCACGCCGGAACAGTGTACCGTGGCCTATGTGGAAGCGGCGCACGCGCTGGGCGCGGAGGTCCACGCCCACGAGGAAGTGCTGCGCTGGGAGCCGGAGGGCGACGGCGTACGCGTCTTCACGGCGCGGGATACGTACACGGCGGATCGGCTGGTAATTACCGCCGGCGCCTGGAACAACCAGATGGTGCCGCTGCTGCGCGGGTTGGCCGTGCCTGAACGCCAGGTGTTGGCCTGGTTCCAGCCGCGCAAGCCCGAACTCTTCCGCCCCGACAACTTCCCCGTCTTCAATTTGCTGGTGAACGAAGGGCGCTATTACGGCTTCCCCGTGCATGGGGTGCCCGGCTTCAAGATCGGCAAGTATCACCACTTTTTGGAACAGGGCGACGTTGACCAGCTTGATCGTGAATCTCACGACGCCGACGAGTGGATGCTGCGCCAGTTCACCGACCGCTACTTCCCCGACGCCGCCGGGCCGACGATGTCGCTCAAATCTTGTATGTTCACCAATTCGCCCGACGGCCACTTTATCATCGATCTTTACCCCGGCCACCCCCAGGTTTCGTTTGCGGCGGGCTTCACCGGTCATGGCTACAAATTTGCCAGCGTGATCGGCGAAATCATGGGCGATCTGGCCATTAACGGCCGCACACGCCATGACATTGAACTCTTCCGCCATGATCGCTTCAACCGAGATGGCAGCTTGCGTCCGTACCTTGATCGTAGCCGCGATCACCTGCGCGATCGGCGCATAGACGAGGTTTTCCGTCCCCAAGATGGGGAATTACGTTTTCGACGGCGGTTTACAGGAAGCAGAGGCGAAGAGGCGGCTGTCCATCGGCGCGCGCATGGGTTCGAGCGTGAGGTTGGTGATTTCTTACGCAACCAGGAGAAGACCAGCCCGTTCTGGTGAGTTAAGCGGCGACGCGGAGCCTGAGGCTGTCCAGGGTCTCTTGTTCGAGGCTCTGGCTGAGACGGCGGATGGCATTGTCGTCGGTTGCCAGTGAAACGGCGTTGTGGATACACTGAAGCATCGTTTCGCGGGCAATTTTGATGTGGTGACCGGAGGTAAAGAGATCCGCCGGGCGCTGGGCAGCCTGCAAAATGGTTTCGTAGGCGGGCAGCAGACACATCAAGCACGAAGTGCGGTAACCGCTTGCGTGGCGCGGCACATCCAGCACATAGGATGTGGCATGGCGTAGCTCACCCAAAATGTCGCCAAGCACACCGTGTACCCAGTTCAGAGGAGCCCCGGCCAGCCCAAGCGGGCTGTGGTTGATCTCGCGCAGCCACTCGTGGGGCAGGTAGCAGATCTGGCGTTCCAGATCTTTCACAAAATCTTTGAGAATGTTGGTTTTTTGCAAGGCGCGCCCACACGCCTCGCTGCCCGCCAGCAGCCTGCCGCGCAGCTTTTCGGGCAGGCCGTAGTGTTCAATCACCAGCTCTGTGCCGAGGCCGCCCACTGTCCCGGCGACGGAGTAGCAGTAGTCGTTGTAGTCCTCGGCGGTGGCCAGCACACGCACATTGGCGTGCACAACCACCGGCGACTGCTGCGCCGGATCCAACACCTGTTCCATCCCCTGCGCCATGAGCATAATCCAACTGCTGATAATCGAACGGGTGCGTTCGGGGAAGCCGGCGTAGATCAGCCAGAGGGGCAGACCACCTTCCAGCGTCATCAAAGCCCGTTCGTCGGCAGAAAGCCCCGGCCACGCTTCATCTTCCCACTGCGAGAGAACAGCCATTGCCGCTTCCGGCTCCATGAGCAGATGCACAAACTCGGCAAAGCGCGCCTTCTGCCAGGCCAGGGGTTGCGTACAATCCTCGATGTTGTCCAGGGCGCGGCAAAGCAGGTAGGCGGTGGCCACGTAATCTTGCAACGGCTCTTCCAGCCAGGGGACGACCAGCGCGAACGAACGCGAAACCCGGCTCATGGCTACCGTGAGATAGGTGCGCTGCAATGGCTTCAGTTGGTAGATGTCGGCCAACATAGGTGTCACTCGCCTAAGAATGTCCCCACAACAGGGCGCGGGAAGATGTAGCAGTCATTCTTGGCGATAGCGCCGTATAGATCAGTAGGAAATCACTCAATAGCGGTCTATCTTTGCCTATACCCGGCCTGGTAGGGGTTTGCATGGGGCGGAAGTAGATGTCGCCGGCGAACGAAGCTGCCGCCCTACGCAAACCCCTACGTGCAATGCACCTTCTTTGCAATGTCTACTTCTTTGCGTTTCAATAAGAATATGCCAAAATCCGACGCCTTCATCCGCATCAAAGCAGACATCCTCGCCATGACCAGCAGCATCCCGGCGGGGCTGGTTTCTACCTATGCCTCGTTGGGTGAGCACATTGACGTGATGCCGCGCCATGTGGCCTACATCCTGGCGACATTGGACGAAGTCGAACGCCAGATTGTCCCCTGGCATCGGGTGGTGGCGGACGGCGGCGCAGTTTCCACCAGCAACCGCGCCCGCGCCAAAGCGCAGGTGGAACGGCTCAAGGCCGAAGGCATCCCATTTGAGAACACCTACCAGATCCGCGCCTTCGACGACATCTTTGTCCCCGCCGCCCAACTGCCTAGCGGCGTCCCGCCACAAAAGCGCGGTGATCAGCGCGAAGATTAGCCGTATCCTGTCCTCACTGCCTGCCCAGAAACTTGCTTGTGGACACGGATCCAAGAAAACACAGATAAAATCCTCCAAATCCGTGTTTCCCCAATCCGTGTCGACAACTCCCCAGTCACCAGTCACCAGTCACCAATCACCAGTCACCAATCACCAGTCACCAATCACCAGTCACCAGAAAGCGAAACCAAACATGACCGATCCTCTCGACGTGAGCCGTAGTGGCACTTTCTTCGGCGAATCGGGGGTGGCAGGCTTCACCCACCGCGCCTTCCTCAAATCGATGGGCTTCGACGACGCCGATATGGCGCGGCCCGTCATCGGCATTTGCAACACCTACAGCGAACTCAACAATTGCAACGTCCACCTTAAGGATCTAGCCGAAGCGGTGAAGCGCGGCGTCTGGCAGGCAGGCGGCTTCCCGCTGGAATTTCCCACGATCTCGTTGGGTGAGATCTTCCTCACGCCTACGTCGATGTTGTGGCGCAACCTGGCGGCCATGGACACCGAAGAGATGATCCGTGCCCAACCGCTGGACGGCGTGATCTTGCTTGTCAACTGCGACAAGACGACGCCGGCGGCGTTGATGGGCGCGGCCAGCGCCGATCTGCCCGCCATTGTGATCAGCGGTGGGCCGATGCTCAACGGCCACTACAAAGGACAGATCCTGGGCGCCTGCACCGACTGCCGCCGCCTCACCGCCGAGTTCAACGCCGGCACGCTGGACGAGGCCACCTACCGCGACATCGAAGACGGCATTGTGCGCAGCGCCGGCCACTGCATGGTGATGGGCACCGCCTCGACCATGAACTCGATCCTCGAAGCGATGGGCATGACCTTGCCCGGCAACGGCGCCATCCCTGCTGTGGACGCCCGGCGCACCCGCCTGGCCGAACACGCCGGGCGGCGCATTGTCGAACTGGCCAAAGAAGGCACACGCCCGTCGCAGATCATGACGCGGGAAGCCTTCGAGAATGCCATCACCCTGCTCTGCGCGCTGGGCGGCAGCACAAACGCGGTAGTCCACCTGCCCGCCATCGCCGGGCGTGTGGGCATCGATCTGCCGTTGGATCTCTTTGACGAGATCAGCCGGCGCACGCCGTTGCTGGCGAATATGCGTCCTAGCGGGCGTTACCAGATGGAAGATCTTTACTACGCCGGTGGCATTCCCGCCGTCCTCAAGCAACTGCTGCCGCTGCTCCACGGCGACATCCTCACGGTGACGGGGAAGACGCTGGCCGAAAATGTGGCAAATGCCCAAATTGTGAACCCAGATGTGATCCGCACCTTCGACAACCCGATTCAAAATGAGGGCGGCCTGGCCATCCTGCGCGGCAATCTGGCGCCCGACGGCGCGGTGATCAAACATGCCGCGGCCACGCCCCGGCTCCTGCAACACCGGGGCCGCGCCGTCGTCTTCGCCGATATGGACGATTTGCAGGCGCGCATCAACAGCCCCGATCTCAACGTGAACGAGGACGACGTGCTGGTGTTGAAGCAGGTGGGTCCTGTGGGTGGGCCGGGGATGCCGGAGGTGGGCAACTTTCCGATTCCGGGCAAGCTGCTGCGCCAGGGGGTGCGCGACATGGTGCGCATTTCCGACGCCCGCATGAGCGGCACCGCCTTTGGCACCATTGTGCTGCATGTTGCGCCGGAGAGCGCTGTGGGTGGTCCTCTGGCGCTGGTAGAGGACGGCGACGAAATCGAGCTGGATGTGGCGAACCGGCGCATTCACCTGCATGTAGACGAGGCCGAACTGGCCCAACGCCGCGCCCGCTGGACAGCACCGGTACGTAAGCACCACCGTGGCTATACAAAGTTGTTCCTTGACCACGTTATGCAAGCGCCTGAAGGCTGCGACTTCGATTTCCTGCTTGGCAGTGATCCTGTCCACGCTGTGGAGCAGCCGAAGTTTTAGCCGAAGTTGGGGCGCAGGTTTCACAGGCGTGAAAATCTTACTCCCCTGTCAACTCGCGGATCAATCGCTCCTTCAGATCCCACAGGTTCTGCGACACTGAAACGTGGTAGACATGCGGGTTGATTAGACGGCGCACGCCAGGGTCGAGCCGTTCGACGTCCTGGCGGCGTAGCACGCGCATTTCTTCCAGCGAAGGGCGCGCGTAGACCAGTTTGCCGTCAACAAAGACGTCTGCCAGCAGCGCTTCCACACGCGACACCTGCCCCTGCTCCAGGAGACGTTTTTTGATGCGCGTAAACGGGTGACGCAGCACCAACGGCGACTGCGTAGACGGATCTTCGTCGTCCAGGGTGATGAGATCGGCGGTGGCCTGGCCGCGCTCGTCGTAAACGCGCCAGACGTTCTTGTTGCCGGGGTTGGGCGTCTTCTCGCGCGATTCAGAGATTTTGATGGCCGGCTGCCACTCGCCTTTCTCCTGAATCGCCACCAGTTTGTAGACGCCGCCCAACGACGGATCGCCCTCAGAGGTGATCAGCCGTGTCCCCACGCCGTAGACAAGGCGCTTGATTACGCTGTTGGCGTCGACGCCGTAGCGGTGCGCTTCTTCGGCGATTTGGGTGGCGATCTGCCAGATCACCAGTTCGTCGAGGTTGTTAGAGAGGACAATCGAGGCATCGGGGAAGCCGGCGTCGTCGAGCATTTTGGCGGTGCGGATGCTCAGGTAGGCCAGGTCGCCCGAATCGAGGCGCACACCCACAGGTTTGTGTCCTTTGCGGCGCAGTTCCTCGAAGACGATGATGGCGTTGGGCACACCGCTTTCCAGGGTGTTGATGGTATCCACCAGCAGCAGACACTCGTCGGGGTAGAGATCGGCGTAGGCGCGGAAAGCGTCGACTTCGTCCATGCCCAGGGCGAGGAAAGCCTGCACCATGGAGTGGGCGTGTGTCCCCTTGGGCGGCAGGCCGAGGATATGCGACATGCCGGCGTTGGACGAGAAGTCGGCGCCGCCGATAAGCGCTGCCCGTGCCCCGGCATTGGCCCCCCGTTCGTGGGCGCGGCGCATGCCAAATTCCAGCAGCAGTTGACCCCGTCCACTCTCGCGGATGCGGGCGGCTTTGGTGGCGATCAAAATTTGGTAGTTGAGGAAATTCAACAGCGCCGTCTCAAGCAACTGCGCCTGCGCCAACGGACCGCGCACCACGGTGAGCGGAATGTTGGGATGCACCACCCGTCCTTCGGGGATGGCCATGAGCGAGATACCCGAAAAGTCGCCGTAGTCCGCCAGCCAATCGAGGAAATCGTCGGCAAAGAGACGCCCACCCGCCCGCGTGGTCTGGGCGCGCAGGTAGGCGATGTCCTCGGCGCGGAAGCGCACGCTCTGCATCCAATCGATCAGCCATTCCAGCCCGGCATTGACACAAAAACCGGCCTGATGCGCCCCATAGTCGGGATAGTTGCGGAAAAAATGATCAAATTGCGCCGGGCGCTCGTGCAGCCCCATGCGGAAATAGAGCTGCGCCATTGTCAACTGATATTGATCGGTGAAGAGAATGCCCTCGGCGGTGGCGCGGTCGGATGCGTTCATGGTCTTTTCCAGAGTGTGGTAGGTGTAGAAATGTGAGATTAAGAGATTGGGCGATTAGGGGATTTCAGATCCTGTTCGCGATCTAAAATCTCCTAATCGCCCAATCTCCACTATGCAAAGCCATCTCCTCACGACGAACCAACGCCTCAACCCGATCCCCAGTCCCCAGTCCCCAGTCCCCAAGATTATCGACCCAACTGGTCGTTTGTAGGCTCCGCTCAACAGAACCAGTGCTCGGTGAGTTGGGGGGGCTGGATGACGAAATGGGGCCGGTGGACGGCGACGGGCGCGGGCAAGCCGGCCAGGGCGTAGGCGGCGCGTTCTACGGCGGCGAAGGCGCTGTAGGCGTCATCGCCGGCGTAGGCTTCGGCGATGGCGCTGATCTGGCGCTGGAGTTCGTCGACGCGCGGATCGGCGTGATCCCAGCGGTAGGTGAAATTGGCGGCGTCAAGTGGACCCAGCCATTCGTCCACATCGGGGTGATCGAGCAGGGCGCTGCCCGGCGGCACCAACATACGGATCGACAACTGCACCACCGGCACGTAGGGGATCAGATCCTGGCTGCGCATCCAGGCGAGCAAGTGCAGGTAGTCGTCCAGGCTGGTCCACGGTGTGAAGGGCATCCACGTGGGCTGCGGGGCAAGGCCGGCGCCGCGCAGGACGGTCAACGCCGCTTCCATGTCGGCAACGGTGTGTCCCTTGTTGAGGCGAGCAAGGACACGATCACTGGTAGACTCGAAGGCCGAAATCACGAAGGTGGCCCCACACTCGGCCAGTTCGTTGATCAGTTCGCGGTGTTGCAGGATGTGCTCCACCTTGGTCGTGAAATTAAAGGTGACGTGGGGATGTTCGGCGTGGAGCGCCTGCGCAATACGCCGAGCGTGGCCGGGTCCATTCAAAAAATCGGGATCGCCGAAAGAAATGTGGCGTGCGCCCGCTTCTACCTGTTGGCGAATGTCGGCCAGCACCGTCTGCGCAGGGACGGCGAAGAAGCGCCCGTTGTAGATGGGCACAACGGGACAGTGGCGGCAGGTGTGCAGGCAGCCGCGTGTCGACTCGACGTAGCCCGCCAACTGTGTTTCGCCGCCGGCCATGTAGCGGGCATAGCGATCCAGCGCGGGCAGCGCCGCCCGCGACGGCAGCGGCAGATCCAGCCGTGTCAACCGCGGCTCGGCTGCCCGCTGCGCCGTGGTGACGCCGGGCAGATCGGCAGGGTCTTCTGCGGCCAAGAGTGCTCGCGCCAGGGCCAGCAATTCGGCCTCCGCCTCCCCAGCCAGCACCGAATCGGCCAGGGGATCGTCGCCGCGCAGCAGATAGTCGGCGTTCATCCAGGCGTAGAGTCCGAAAAAGCAGAGATGTGCGCCGGGGTTGGCCGCGCGCACCTTGCGCGCCGCGTCGACGCCGATGCGCAGCGCCGTCAACATAGGCGCCGCCACCGCCACCAGCCGCGCCTTTGCCGCCGCCGGCGCGGGGAAATCGTCCACAGCCAGATCGGCCACGGCCACGTCAAAACCGTCCTGGCGCAACACGGCCAGCGGCCAGGCCAGGCTTAACGGCTGATGTCCAAGTTCATAGCAGGAGAGGAGCAGAATTTGAGGCAATATGCCTTACCGTTCTTTCAAAACTTCAGTTAAGTCCAAATGTTCATCTATCCACTCGCGAACGAGGGCAGACATGGTAATGCCTCGTTCATTGGCAAGATCTCGCACCGAGAGTTTTGTGCGGGCATCCAGGTGGACAGTCAGTTGCTCAGAACGTTCACCGACAAGCAAGTGCAGCGGAACCTCTTCAAACCAGTGAGCAGGGTAGAGATAATCTTCGCCTTCATTGTCGACAACGCGAATCATCCCCGACTCCTGCTCAGACAGGGTCAATGGCAAAGACTGATATACTTCGCCAAGTGTCAGCGATGCCTCATTACCAATATTTTTCAAACAGCGAACATACTGAGGTTGATCTACCATCTTGGATCTCACCAACGATATCCTGTTCACGCATGACAATGTTCCTGCACTCGGCATGTGTGAGGCGGAGCGGTTGATAAAGGTAGATTAGCGAAATAATACAAGGATGTCCAGTTGAGGACGGAAGACGAAGGACGAACGTCAACCATCAAGCCGCCGCAAAGACAAACTTAACGTTCGTCTTTCGTCCTCCGTCCTTCGTCTTCTGTCGCCCTTACGCCGTCGCGCGCAGCCGCTGAAAGAACTTCTTGCGCGCCTTCGCCACTTTGGGGGCGACGACGAATTGGCAGTAGGGCTGGTAGGGATTGCGGGCGAAGTAATTCTGGTGGTAGTCCTCACCAGGATAGTAGCGATCCAGCGCGGTGACCTCGGTGACGATGGGATCTTCCCACAGGCCGGCGGCTTCGAGTTCGCGGATCTTTTCTTCGGCGATGCGGCGCTGTTCTTCGTTGTGGTAGAAGATGCCGGATCGGTACTGCGTCCCCACATCCGCGCCTTGACGGTTCAAGGTGGTGGGATCATGGATGGTGAAGAAGACGTCGAGCAGATCCGCGAAGCTGATCACAGCCGGATCGTAGGTGATCTGCACCACTTCGGCATGGCCGGTGAGGCCGGAGCAGACTTCTTTGTAGGTGGGGTTGGGCACGTGCCCGTTGGAATAGCCCGAAACCACCTTTTCCACGCCCTTGAGTTCGAGATAGACGGCTTCCAGGCACCAAAAACAGCCGCCACCCAGCGTGGTCACTTCCAACTGTTTTGCGCCGTTTACTTTGTTTTCCATGAGTGTCTCCTGATTGGTAAAGGTATTTTGTGGACACGGACGGGTTTGCGTGGGGCGGAAGCAGATACCGCTTGATGGGCGAGCGAGTCTTCCGCCCCACGCAAACCCCTACGCATCCACAAGCCATTTTGCAGAATAAGGATAACTCTATACGAAGTCAGTTGGGGTGTCTGTTAGATTGCCGACTGTATGGATCAGGCGTCACCGAATCAGGCGTCACCGAATCAGGCGTCACCGAAGAGGAGATCAGCCAGCCGCTTTTTGGCGCGCACAATCCGCTGGTAGGACGCCTCAATGCGGTCCTCGCTGATCTCGCCGCGCGCCACCATGCTGCGGATCACGTCCACGGCGATGGCAACGGCGTCGCGCTGGGCGAAAAAGCTGTTGCTAATCGAGAGGACATCTACACCGGCCAGCACAGAGAGGCGCACGGCGTCTTCGAAGCGGTAATAGGCGCGAATGGCGTCCATTTGCAGGTCGTCGGTGAAGATGACGCCGTCGTAGCCCAGGTCACCGCGCAGCAGATCGGTGATGACAGCGGGCGAGAGGGTGGCGGGGAGTTCGGGATCAAGGTTGGCGTTGAAAATGTGCGCCGTCATGACGGCATCGCCGTGGCCGGCGTCGATCAGCGTGCGGTAGGGATCGAGTTCGGCGTCGCGCCAGGTGGTGGTGACATCGACGAAGCCATAGTGCGAGTCGTGGCGCGAGGAGCCGTGGCCGGGGAAGTGTTTGAGCGTACACAGCAGCCCTTCGTCGGCGTGGGCCTGCACAAAGGCGCCGGCATGGCGGGTCACCACTGCGGGGTCGGCGGAAAAGCTACGCGCCAGCGCGCCGATGACAGGATTGGCCGGGTTGGTGTTCAGGTCCACCACCGGCGCGAGGTTCAGGTTGATACCCACCTGTTTGAGGCTCTGCGCCACATTGCGGGCGTAGGCGCTGGTCCGTTCCAGGTCGTCCAATGCGCCGAGGGACTGCGCCGAATAGTTCTGTTGCAGGCCGAACTGGCTGGTGATGCGGCTGACGCGCCCGCCTTCCTGGTCGGCGGCGATGAAGAGAGGAAGCCCGGTGGCCTGAAACGAGGCGGTTTGCAGCGCCGCGGTCAGCTCCGTCACCTGCTGCGGCCAGCCCACATTTTGCCGAAAGAGGACGACGCCGCCCACGCCGTAGCCCAAAATATCGCCCACCACGCGGCTGTTCTGGTTGACTGCGGTGCCGTTGAAGCCGATGAGCAGCATCTGCCCGATCTTTTCGGCCAGTGAGGGATAGCGTTGGTTCAAATTGGGGCGCAGCGTCTGCGGAATGGACGGAAAATCGTCGGCGCTTGGGGGCGGCGCAGGGAGCGGCGCAGGGAGGGTACAGGCAGACAGGAGGAGGCCGGCGCCGGCCTGTCCTAACGAGCGGAGAAAAGTACGTCGAGAAAGCGCTGAAGGCCGCAACTGCATAGACCCTGCCCGATGCGAAGGATGGAAGCGTTGACGAAGTAAATCCAATATACCGCAGGCTGAATACGTCATCAATTCGCGGTGGAAATAGAACGCGGATTGAGCGGATCAGGCGGATTTAAGCGGATCTGAACCATTTGGATTCAATCCGCCCGATCCGCTCAATCCGCCCGATCCGTGTTCTATTCTGCGTCAAATACTCATTTCGACAACCCTGGTTTGACGAAATGGGTGTCGGCCATTATTATCACAAAGCCACCTGGTGAGGCCACGCTGATGAGGACGACCACAGACCGCTCGACCTTACCATCTACCACGTGCGTTTCGCCCCACCGCATGGAGCAGTGCAGGCTGTGCCAGTATCCGGTGCGCCTGCCGCCGATCCTCTGATCCTGTCCTACCTGATAGACAAATTGCCGATGCAGACCTATGTTCTTCGCCGCACGTTACAGGCGATCCCGCTGTTGTTCATTTTGAGCGTGATGCTCTTTCTGCTTGTGCGCGCCGCGCCCGGTGGTCCTTTGGCGCAGGCGGAACGCAACCCTAACATCTCGCCAGAGCAGATCGAGCGCATCCGCGAACGGCTGGGATTGGATCAACCGCTGGCGGTACAGTACGCCAGGTGGATGGGCGCGGTTGTCTTCCAGGGCGATTTGGGGCAGTCGATTAAGAGCGGGCGGCCTGTGAGCGAGATGATCGTGGAGCGCATCCCCAATACGCTGCTGCTGGTAGGCACTGCTTTTGTCATTACCCTGATTGTGGCGATTCCCCTGGGCGCCATCTCGGCGCGCAAACAATATTCTGCGCTGGATTACACCATCACCACCTTCACCTTTGCCGGGCAGTCTGTGCCGATCTACTGGCTGGGGCTGATGGCGATCCTGGTTTTTTACGTTTGGATCGACAACCCATTCACAGGCGATCCGCTGTTGCCCTCCGGCGGCATGTACTCGCTGGGCGGTGACAAGTCGTTCGGTGATCTGCTCTGGCACCTGATCTTGCCTGTGGGGACGCTGAGCCTGGCCTGGATCGCCTGGTATTCGCGCTTTTTCCGCGCCAGTATGCTCGAAGTGCTCAACGCCGACTATGTGCGCACCGCCCGCGCCAAAGGGCTGACCAACCAGAGCGTGATCTACGTCCACGCCCTGCGCAACGCCGTGATGCCCCTGGTCACCATGATCGCGCTGGACATTCCCAGTATGTTCGCTGGCGCACTCTTCATCGAGACGATTTTCTCGTGGCCGGGGATGGGCCGCCTCTTCTGGGAAGCCGCCCGTGGACGCGACTACCCCGTCCTGCTTGGCGTGATTTTGATCAACGCCGCCGTCATTGTTATTGCCAACATTGTCGCCGACCTGCTCTACGCCATGATCGATCCGCGGGTGCAATATGAGTAGCGTCACCCTGGAACCCGCCGGCGCACTGGCGTCTGCTTCGGCACGGCGCGGGGCGGAAAGCATCACCCAGTTGACGATCCGCCGCTTCTTCCGCCACCGCGTGGCGATTCTCTCGATTGCGGTTTTGCTCTTGGTGATCCTCAGCGCGGTGTTGGCCCCGCTCAGCCCATACACACCCACAGAACAGAATCCAGCCAACGACTTGCAGCCACCGTCGGCAACTCACTGGTTCGGCACCGACGATCTGGGACGCGACGTCTTTACGCGTGTCATCTATGGCGGGCGTATCTCGATCCTGGTGGGGTTGATGGCGACGCTGATTTCGCTGGTCTTCGGCATTTTGGTGGGCGCGGTGGCCGGCTACTTCGGCGGCTGGATCGACAATGTGCTAATGCGCATCACCGACGCCTTCCTCAGCCTGCCCAGCCTCTTCGTGCTGATTTTGATCAGCACGCTGTTGCGCGACCTGCCGGCGATGGAGCTACGCAGCAGCGTCTGGATCGTGATCATCGTCATCGCCGTGCTCTCGTGGATGTGGCCGGCGCGGTTGATCCGCGGCGAATTCCTCACGCTGAAAGAGAACGATTTCATCCTGGCGGCGCGCGCCACCGGCGTAGGACACATCCGGATCATGCTGAATCACATCCTGCCCAATGCGATGGGCGTGATTATCGTCCACGGCACGCTCTCGGTGGGTTATTCGATTATTCTCGAATCGGGGTTGAGCTATTTGGGCTTCGGCATTCAGCCGCCTATGCCCAGTTGGGGCAACCTGCTGGCCACGGCCCAGGTCTACGCGCTGCGCGCCCCCTGGCTCATGATCTTCCCCGGCGTCATGATCTTCCTCACCACGCTCTCGGTCAACCACATCGGCGATGGCCTTAGAGACGCGCTCGACCCGCGTTCGGCCAGGTAAACAGACGATGATGAAGATGATGGGATGATGAAAGAAGCGTTCACTTCATCATCCCGTCATCTTCATCATCTTCATCATCCCGTCATCGTCATCATCCCGTCATCGTCATCATCCCGTCATCGTCATCATCCCATCATCTTCATCATCTCGCTTGATCCACCCCCTGTTTTTCAACTTTCACGGAGGAGAACCAATGAAACGCAATCTGCTGTTTGTGCTGTTGGCGGCGCTGCTCTTGGTCGTGTCGGCCTGTGCTGCGCCGCAAACCGGCGAGACGGGCGAAACGTCTGACGCTGGGAGCAGCGATGGTGGGCAGGCTGTGCTCATCATCCCTGAGGAACCGGCCTCGCTCAACCCCTACCTGGCGGTGGCCGCCATTGTCGAGCAGGTCTCCGACGCCACAATTGTGGGGCTGTCCGACGTAGACGCCGCCGGCGAGTTCCAGCCCGAACTGGCGCAGGAGATCCCCACCGTCGCCAATGGCGGCGTCTCGGAAGATTTCCTCACCGTCACCTGGAAATTGCGCCCCGGCCTGCTCTGGTCGGACGGTGAACCCATCACCTCGCAGGACATCGTCTGCACCTGGGAAGCCGTCACCCATCCCGACAGCGGCACCGTCCTTTCCACGGGGATGGAGTTGATCGAATCGATTGACACACCGGACGAGTTGACGGCGGTGCTGACCTACAGCGAGGTCAACAGCGCCTACCCGATCCAATTTGAGAACGGGCTTTTCCCCTGCCATGCCATCGGCGCACCTGAAGAAATGGAAAGCTGGGAGTGGAACCGCAATCCGGTGGGCGCCGGCCCCTACGTGGTGAGCGAGTGGAATTCGGGCGAGAACATTGTGATGGAGCGCAACCCCAACTACTACGAAGAAGGCAAGCCCTCTATCGACCGCCTGATCTTCGCCGTGGTGCCTGATCCCGGCGCGCAGCTCGCCATGATGATCCAGGGCGAAGGGGACATTCACCTCTGGCCCGGCGCTACGTTGGAAGACTACAACGCCCAGACCGAAGGTGTGGCCTCGCTGGCCGAGATCCCCGGCCAGTGGAACATGGCGCTGCGCTTCAACCTGAGCCAGCCCTTCGACGACGATCCCAGCGCCGACGCGCCCCACCCCTTCCTGGGTGATCTGCGGGTGCGCCAGGCCATCGCCTACGCCACCGACTACGAGACCATCACCACCGACGTCAACGAGGGCACCTCCCCGGCGGTGACGCCCTTTGAGTATGGCTGGTATCAGTGCGACGTGGAACGCCCCTACAGCTACGATCCGGAAATGGCAAGCCAATTGCTGGAAGAAGCCGGCTTTGTAGACGTTGACGGCGACGGCATCCGCGAGTGCCAGGGCTGCCTTTACGCCGAGGAAGGGGCCAAGTTGAGCCTGCAAATGCAAGGCTACACCAACTTCCAGCCGCTGGTGCAGTTGGAAGAAGCGCTGGTGGAAATGTGGCGACAGGTAGGCATCGAGGCCACGATCCAGAACGACGATTTCTCGATCATCTTCGGTTCCTATGCCGACGGCGCGCCGCGCAAGACGGGCAACTTCGACATCCTGGTCTACGATTCCAGCCTGTCGATTGAACCGCACGCGTCAGTAGCCAACACCTTCCACTCGTCAGCCGTCCCCTCAGCGGACAATCCGGCGGGCAACAACGTTATGCGCTGGATCAACCCTGACGCCGACGCCGCCATCGAAGCCGCCGGCGCCACGCTGGACATTGACGCCCGCAAGGCCGCCTACTGCGACCTGGCCGAACTCATCGCCGCCGACCTGCCCCAACTCCATCTCTATCTCTTCACCGAAGGCTACGGTGCATCCGACCGCATCAGCGGCTATGCAGTAAGCATCTGGGGCAGCCTGACATGGGATGTGGAGAATTGGGTGTTGGAGCAGTAGGGATTGGTGACTGGTGACTGGTGATTGGTGATTGGGTGGGATGATGAGGATGAGGTGGATGATGGGAAAAGAACCACATCATCTTCATCATCTTCATCATCTTCATCATCTTCATCATCTTCATCATCTTCATCATCTTCATCATCTTCATCATCTTCATCATCTTCATCATCCTCATTATCGCAACCCGCAACTCGCAACCCACAACCCGAAAGCTCATGACACAACACGCCGACATTATTCTGACCAACGCCAAAGTCTTCACCGTGGATCCGTCCCATCCTTGGGCGGAGGCGGTGGCGGTGCAGGGCAACCGCATCGTCGCCGTGGGCAGCGCCGAGGAGGTCGCCAATCTGCGCGGCGCGCAGACCAGGGTGATCGACGTCGAGGAGCGTACACTGCTGCCCGGTTTTATCGACAGCCATTATCACCTGCTCATGGGATCAATCGGGCTGGATGCCGCCCAGTTGCGCGGGGCGCGCAGCCTGCACGAACTGGGCGAGCAGATCCACGCCTACGCCGCCGAAAACCCCGACAGCGAATGGGTGCTGGGGCGACAGGTGGTCTACAACATCATTAAGCCCGATCAGCCGCTGGATCGTCATTTCCTCGATCACTATGTGCCCAATCGCCCTGTCTTTTTGACGGCGTTCGACGGGCACACCTATTGGGCCAACACCGAGGCGCTGCGCCGTGGCGGCATCCTGCATGGCCGCGACAATGTGGGGCCGAACAGCGAAATTGTGATGGACCCCTACACCGGCACCGCCACCGGCGAATTGCGCGAGCCGCCGGCGGCCAAGTCGATCCGTGAGCTAATCCCCCCGCCCAACGAGGAACGCAAACGCAACCTGCTCAAATTGGGGTTGCGCCAGGCCGCCGAGTTCGGCGTCACCAGCATCCACAACATGGACGGCACCGACGAGCAACTGCGCCTCTACGCCACCGTGGCCGACGCCGGCGAGTTGACGCTGCGCGTCTACATGCCGCTGGATGTGAAACCCCACACCCAGGAAGACGAACTGCCCCAGGCCGTGGAATGGACGCATCGCTTCCACGATGGGCTGGTGCGCACCGGCTGTGTGAAGTTTTTTATGGACGGTGTGCTGGAATCGTACACGGGGCTGATGGTCAACGACTACGCCGACGACGCCGGCAACCGGGGCAGCGCGCTGTTCGAGGCCGAACACTTCAACCGCATGGCCGCCGCCGCCGACAAACTGGGCTTGCAGATCTTCGTCCACGCCTGCGGTGACGGTGCGGTGCGCCGCGTCCTCGACGGCTACGCGCATGTGCGGCAGATCAACGGTGTGCGCGACAGCCGCCACCGTGTCGAACACATCGAGGTGATCCACCCCGACGACATTCCACGCTTCGCCGAACTGGGTGTAATCGCCTCGATGCAGCCGCTCCACGCGCCGCTGCACAGCAAAGACTCGGATGTGTGGACCCACCGCGCCGGGCGCAACCGTTGGCGCTATAGCTTCGCCTGGGAGACGCTGCGCCAGGCCGGCGCGCATCTGGCCTACGGCAGCGACTGGCCCGTGGTCAGCCAGGATCCGATCCTGGGGCTGTACGCGGGGATGAACCGCATGCCGTGGCAGGCAGGCGATCCCTTCCAGGCGCAGACAATGGCCCGTCTGATTCAGGGCTACACCATCGACGCCGCCTACGCCGAATTTCAGGAAACACAAAAGGGGATGATCAAAGCGGGCATGCTGGCCGATCTCGTGGTCATCTCCGGTGATCTCTTTGCCACCGCCCCCGAAGAAGTGCGCGATCTGCACATCGCCCTCACCATGAGCGATGGGCGGATTGTGCACCGGCGGGGGATGTAGGAGAGATGAATGAAGATTGATGATTGGGTGGGGGGTGTTGTCTGCGTGATGGGGTAGTTGTGGTGTAGACACGATGATGAAGATGATGAGGATGATGATCTGGGCGATCATCATCCTCATCATCTTCATCATCCCCATCATCTTTCTCTGATCAAGACTACTCGGACGACGCAGCTCCTTCGGCTTCCGCCACGGCGAGGAATTCGTCATCGTGCAGTGGACGGCCCAGCGCCGCGCCTTTGCGCTGGCAACGGTCGAGGATGCGCTCGATCTGCGCCGGTGCAGCGGTGAGGCCGTAGTCGGCCAGTTTTTGGATCACGGCGCCGCGGTCGCTCCACTTGCCGATGACCAGTTGCGGCGTGCGCCCCACCACTTCCGGCTCGAAGGGAAAGGCAAAGGGGCGGGCGTCGCCCTCGATAAAGGCGCGGGTGGCGCTCCACTGCTCATAGCGGAAAGCGCCTTCGCCCACGATGGGCTTAAAGTAGCCGTTGGGAATGCCGCTGATCTCCTCCACCAGCCGGCAAAGTTCAGGCAGGCGGTTGAGCTGCACCCCCGTGTCCACCCCGTAGAGGACCTCCAACGCCATGATCACCGATTCCATCGAAGCGTTGCCTGCCCGGTAACCGATGCCGTTCACCGACACCTGCAACACGTCGGCCCCACCCTCGTATCCCCCCAACACATTCGCCACCGCCAGCCCAAAATCGTTGTGACAGTGGACTTCGACCTCTAAATTGGTGACAGACTTGAGGTGGCTCACCAGGTAGCGCATGGCCGCCGGGATCGCCACGCCCTGGCTGTCTACAATGGTGACGGCGTTGGCCCCTTCCTTTTCGGCAGCCTGGGCGGCGGCGGTGATGTGTTCCAGATCGGCGCGGGTCGATTCGGGCAAGAAGAGGTTCACCGTCGTGCCCGCGGCGTGGGCGGCGCGCACAGAGGACAGCATTTCGTCCATCAGTTCGTCGCGGCTGCGTCGGGCCACATAGCGTTGGAAGTCCTCGCCGATGCGGTACCAGACCATCACATGCTTGACACCTAAATCCAGGGCGCGCTCCACGCGGCCCGGCTGCCAGGTGACCCAGAGATCCAGCGGCAGGCGGCGCGTCATCAAGGCGCGCACCACCTCCGTCCACCCCGGCACGGTGAGGAAGACCTCGCTGCGGCGGATGCCCACATTTGCCAGCATTTCGGCGATGCGTACCTTGGCTGCGGTGTTGAAGGCGAGATCGGCGCATTCCTCGCCGTCGCGGATGGTGAGATCGTGGAGTTGCACCGTCCGCGGCGGCACAGCCACGGCAGGATCGAAGTTGTGGCGGCTGGCCGCCCATGCCGGCGTGAGCCAGGGCTGCTGCGGGTTGCGTTGCATGTTGGTTTTCCTTTCCAGGATACTGTTTTGGATTCATTTCTCAGGATGGGGATCGTGAGGACGGACAACTGATACGTTGTAGAGTAGGATATCGACCTGTAGGGGTTTGCGTGGGGCGGAAGGCTCACAGGCCAATGAAGCGACACCTGCTTCCGCCCCACGCAAACCCCTACCGTAGGATTTCCATAAACTCTGCCACTTTGCAGGAGAGACTCAATTGCCGAAATTCCCCCTTCGACGATTGTGGATCGCAGTGCTGTTTGTGTTGCTTATGGCGCTGCCCACCACACTCTACGCACAGGATGAGACACCACAGACCGAACCCCCCGCCGGCGAGGACGCTCAACAGGCCCCGGCGCAGGTGAATGTGGAACCCACTGCCGCTGATGAAGAAATCGAAAACCGGCTCACCCGCATTTTAGAGGCGACAGGTTGGTTTGTCGATCCAGTGGTGGACGTGCGCGATGGCGTCGGCTTTCTCGACGGTCAGGCGTACACCGAGGAACAGCGCGAGTGGGCGGGCAACCTCGCCCGCAACACCCAGGACGTGGTTGCTGTGGTCAACCGCATTGAAGTGCTGCCCCGCCCGATCTGGGATCTAACGCCGGCGCGCCAGGAATTGCGGTCTCTCTGGCGCAGCACAGTGCGGGCAATCCCGGTGATCGTTTTTGGGATCGGGGTGACCGTCTTCTCGTGGTGGTTGATGGGTGTGATCGCCCGCTTCTTCCGCGGCTTCTTTCTCAAGCGCGTCGGCTCGCCGCTGCTGGCAGGCGTCGCCGCGCGGACAGTGGCGATCCCTGTCTTTTTGCTGGGCCTCTACCTGGTGTTGCAGGTGGCGGGGCTGACACGGCTGGCGATTACCGTCCTCGGCGGCACAGGGATTGTGGGGATTGTGGTCGGCTTCGCCTTTCGCGACATTGCCGAGAACTTCCTGGCCAGTCTGCTTTTGAGCATTCGCCAGCCCTTCCGCCGCGATGACCTGATCGCGGTGGCCGATCAGGTGGGCATTGTACAGCAGATGAACACCCGCAGCACCATCCTTATGACGCTGGACGGCAACCATGTGCAGATCCCCAATGCCACTGTCTTCAAGAATACGATTACGAATTACACGGCCAATCCCTACCGTCGTTCTGATTTTGTGATCGGCATCGGCTACGAGGATTCGATTCTAGAGGCGCAGGAAGCGATAGCGCAGGTGCTGGGCGAACACCCCACCGTGCTGCAAACGCCGGAACCGCTGGTGCTGGTGGATGAACTCGCCGCCGCCACCGTGAATTTGCGCGTCTACTTCTGGTACGACGCCAGCCAGTACGCGCCGATCAAGATCAAGTCTTCGCTGTTGCGGCTGAGTAAGCGGGCGCTGCAAGATGCGGGCATTTCCATGCCCGATGCCGCACGCGAGGTCATCTTTCCGCGCGGGGTGCCGATTGTGCAGGCGGGGGAGAAGCAGACAAGGCCGTCACAGGCCGACGGCGCGCCACAATCCCAGCACTTTCCTGCTGCCCACGCCGGCGCGGAACCTATCACCTCGGCCAGCGAAGGCGACTTGCGCAGCGGCGAAGAGGAAATCCGCGCCAAGGTCGAACGCGGCCGCAAGCCCGAAGGCGAGGAGGATCTGTTGGAGGGCGGCTAGCCGGTGGTCTCCACGGGGCAGTTGATGACCACACGTGTGCCGTCGTTGGGGATTGATTCGACAGTGAGCGCGCCGCCCACCAGTTCCAGGCGCTGGCGGCTGTGTGTCAGGCCGTGGTTGCGCGTTGAACTGTTTGTCAGCGCCGCTACGTCGAAGCCGGCGCCATGATCGACCACCTCAATCGAAATACGATTGCCGGCGCGGCGCAGGGTGACGACAACCTCACTGACGCGGGCGTGCTTGACCACGTTGAAAAGCAATTCGCGCAAAACCTGAAAGAGCAGAACACGCAAGTCTTCGTGCGGCATGGGGATGCTATCCTCGGCGTTCACCTGCACGGTGAGGTTGTATTGCTGGTACATCTGGTGCGATAACCAGTTGACCGCTTCCACCAGCCCCTCGCCGTAGAGGATGGGCGGGCTGAGGTTAACACTGAGATCGCGGGTGATCTGCACTGCGGTCAAGATGGCATCTTTGATGTCGTGCAGTTTGCCGGGGATCAGATCCAGTTGGCCTTCGGCCAGTTGGTTTTCGACGACCTTGATCTGAAACTGAAGGCCAAAGAGCCGCTGTTGCAGATCATCGTGCAGGATCTGCGAGATGCGACGGCGCTCGGCCTGTTCGCTCATGGTCAGTTGTGTCACCAGGCTGCGCACCTGCCGTGTACGATTTTCGACGCGCTCCTCCAACAATTCGTTCCACAGGCGGATTTGGTCAAGGGCGATCCGCTGCTCATGGATATCGGTGGCGGCCCCGAACCAGGCCACAATGTCGCCTTCGTCGTTGCGCTGCGGTTGCGCCTGCACCAGAAACCAGCGGTACTCGCCGCCGGCGCTGCGGATGCGGTGTTCCTGGCGCAGCGGTATGCCCTCTGTCACCGCTGATTGAAAACGCGCCAGCGATTGATCCCGATCTTCCGGGTGGATAGCTTCGAGCCATCCGTAGCCCTCGGCTTCGGCATGTGTCTGCCCTGTGTAGTCGAGCCAGCGCTGGTTGTACCAGGTGGTGTAGCCGTCGGGCTGGTTGCACCACATTAGATCGGGGACAAGATTGGCCACTGTGCGGAAACGTTCCTCGCTCTGGAGCAGCGCCTCTTCAGACTGTTTGCGCTGTGTAATGTCGGTGATGGTAAGCAGAATGAGCTGCATGTGGTCGAGACGCCGCCCATTGAGGAGCATGGTGCGCCGCCCGATGCTAGCGAAGACGTGATCCACTTCGTAGCCGGTGAAGATGTTATTCTCGGGCTGGATCTCTTCGAGCAGGATGCGCAACTCAGGGATGTTCCACTGGCCGTTGCCCAGGTCGTAGATGTAATTCCCTTCAGTCTCCTGCGGATTGACGGCGAACATGGTGTAAAACGAGTCGTTGGCGGTGCGCACACGTAGATTCGTTTCCAGCACAATCAACGCATCGGGGATCGTTTCGACAATCGCCTCGGCATACTCTTTGGCATGGCGCAGGGCGATTTCGTTTTCTTTGTTGGCGGTGACGTCGACAAAGGTAATCACGAGGCCGTTGATCACATCGTCTTGGGTGCGGTAGGGGCGAACATTTACCTGGAACCAAGACGGCGCTGCGCCGTCCACATCGCGTTTTACTTCACGTTCGACAGGCGTCAAGTTCTTGAGGACACGGCGGGCGTCGGCTTCGAGTTCGTGGTAGTGCAGATTGCTGCGCAGGTGACTGATGGGCCGTCCTTGATCGGCGGGCATGAGGTTGAAGAGTTCGCTGGCGCGTGGGGTGTAGCGTTTGATGCGCAGATCTTTGTCTAAGAAGAGGGTGGCAATCTCGGTGGCAGAGAAGAGATTTTGCAGATCGCTGTGTGCCTGTATCGTGTCTTCGATCTTGTGCTTCATCTCCTGGTTGACGGTCTGCAACTCTTCGTTGATCGATTGGAGTTCTTCTTTGCTGGTCTCCAACTCTTCGAGGGTGGAACGATACTCTTCGTTGGTGCTTTGCAGTTCTTCGTTGGCGGCGCGCAACTCTTCGACCGTGGTTTCATATTCCTTGCGCATGGCCTGAAGCTGGCGTTGCGCCTGCCCCAACTCCACTTGCATCTGCTGCACCGATGTGTTGGCTTCGCTGTCTGCTACAAACGCCGTTTCGTCCTCTAAAAAGAAGACCAGCGCCCGGTGCCGTTCGGCGGCGATCAATGCCGGGCGCACCAGCATCGAAGTAGGATGGGGCGCGCCGTTGAAACGGACGGGCACAGGGCGTGTCATCGTGCTTGCGCCCACTTCGAGGGCACGGAAGAGCGCAGCGCGCAGATCGGCCTGGAGTTCGGCGCGCACCAGTTTCAACACATCGGTGGTGGGCGCGCCGCCGGGCTGTTGCAGGTAACGTCCTGCCGTATCCGAAAGATGTAGCACCTGATAGTTGGCATCGACAAGCAGGCTGGGCGGCGCCAATGTCTCTAACAACCAGCGATGTTCTTCATCGACGCCGGAGATCGGACCGGCGTTGTCAGATTGGTCTGCTTGATACTGCAGATCAGGGCGTTGCTGCAGCGGCATTGTCGGCAACACCAATTTGCCTTGCTGTTGGCGGCTGGGCCGATAAATTCGGTGATGTTTGTTCACCGTCTCAAACAGGTTGGTTACACCGTCGGGCGATTCAGCGCTGCCCAGGAAAAGGTAGCCATCTGTGCGCAGGGCGTAGAAAAAGGTTTCAAAAATCCGCTCCTGCAAAGGACGTTTGAGATAGATCAGCAGGTTTCGACAAACGACAAGATCGAGCCTGGAAAAAGGTGGATCTTGCAAGAGGTTGTGCGGGGCAAAAAGGACTGTTTCGCGCAAGAAATCGCGCACCCGATAGTGGCTGTTTTCGCGCGCAAAAAAGCGCTCCAGGCGTTCGGGGGAAACATTGGCAGCAATCGCTGCGGGGTAGATGCCTTTGCGGGCAAATTCCAGGGCAACTTCTCCCAGATCCGAAGCGAACACTTGAATTTTAGGTGGTTGGGCCAGCGTTGAGGCGTACTCATGCAACAAAATGGCCAACCCATAGGCCTCTTCGCCAGTGGCGCAGCCGACGGCCCAGGCGCGGACGGTGTCGTCGCGGCCTTTGCCTTCAAACAGTTTCGGGATAACGGCCTCGGCCAACAGATCCCAGGCGGCAGGGTCGCGGTAGAACTCGGTGACGTGGATGAGCACGTCGCGGAAGAGAGCGTCCACTTCGTCGCTGTTCTGGCGCAGCCGCTGCAAGTAGGCGGGCAGCCCCTGGAGCTGATTCAACTGCATGCGCCGCCCGATCCGGCGCAGGATGGTGGCGATCTTGTAGCCGCTGAAGTCGTGGCCGATGCGCACACGCAGCAGCGCCAGGATCTGGCTCAACGTCTCCTGGGCGGCCACACTGAGTTCATCGGGATCGGTGGGCAGTTCGAGGAGTGCGCCGGTGCGTTTGGCGGCCACCAGTTGTGCAACCAGGTCGCCCACCGGCGCCACCACGTCTACCAGTCCTGTGGCGATGGCGCTTTTGGGCATGCCGTCGTACTCGGCTTCGGTCGGTTCCTGCACCAGGATCAGGCCGCCCTGCTCTTTCATGTGTTGAATGCCGACAGCGCCATCGCTGCCGGAGCCGGAAAGGATCACGGCGGCGCCATCGCCATATTCTTCGGCCAGCGAGCGAAAGAACGTGTCGATCTGCAGGCGCTGTCCACGCGGCATGTCGAATTCGGCCAGATCGAGGTGTTCATTCGAGACGATCAGCCGCTTGCCCGGCGGAATCACGTAGACGTGATTGGGCAGCATTTCGATCCTGGCCGTCACCTGTTGCACAGGCATGGCGGTGTGGCTTTGCAGCAGGTCGGCCAACGTGCTCTCATGGGCGGGCGACAGGTGCACCACCACCACAAAGGTCATGCCGGTGTCGGTGGGGGTGACGTCGAAGAAGCGTTGCAGCGCGAGCAAACCGCCGGCAGACGCGCCGATGCCCACGACAGTAAGCGGCGTCGTTGGTATCACTCCAGCGGAGATCTCAGATTCCTGGCTTTGTGGTTGCGCTTGTTTGTTTATCTGATCGTCATCTTGGGGTGGAGAGGACGAGAAGTTGGTCATTGCAGTTCTCGCGGCAAATGTGCTGTCAGGTCAGTTGGATATGATCTGCACGGTGGGCCGAGTTCATGAGGATAGGCGTAGACTACTGCATATTGAGGTATTTGGCAACCCAAAATTCCAGACGATTCGCTTTTCATGATCCTTGAGCACCTGTGGCGTAAAGGCCGATTTCACCGGCACAAAGGAGATGCTCCCATCCGTCTCCAGGATGGCCCATTCCACATCAGAAAGATGCTGCAAGCCTGACTTGTGCATTTCGGAGAAGAGTTCAGCAGCGTCGATGCGTTGACGGTTCATGTTGTCCATCACAAAGCGGCCATGATCAATCAGCACCGACGGCGTCCCCTCGACCAGGAATGAGAATTTGCGACTGTATCTGCCGCACCTCTTGCGGTTGAAGCTCTGCCAGATTGACGACGTAGCCATCCAACGTCACCTTGTCCACTTCTGGGGTGAAGGTGACGTTGGAGAAGCCGTTCACATAAGCGTTGCCCAACGTCACGGTGACGGTGGGCATGGCGCCGGCAGACAGGTTGCGAACGGAGAGCGACATTGTTTCGATTTGCTTGTAGCGGACAGAAGAGGGGTATTCAACGGTTAGCAGGAGATCGCCGACAGAGGCAGTGGTGCTTTGTGTATGCGTATCGAACAGCCCGATTAGCGCCAGGATCGGAATGAGCAGGATCAGCGGCACGCCAGACAGTTGCGCTTTGGACAATCGAAAACGTTTCTTAATCGACGGCGGCTGGGGCGGTTTGCCCGCTTCGTGTTCTTGGATGACGCCGTTTTGCGTGATCACACAGGTTTATCCTTTTGACATGGGCCTGGGTGGCGACGATCCGATCACACTCTTGCCGCCACCCAGGCTTCTACACTTATGGCCCCTTCTTTTCCAAATCGCTCAAGGCCGGGCCGTGGATCACCCGGCCATCGCCGCCGAAACGCGAGCCATGACAGCCGCAATCCCATGTCTTCTCGGCGGGGTTCCACGAAAGGACGCACTTCATATGCGGGCAGATGGCCGAAAGGCGGTGATAGGCGCCATCGTCGGCGTGGTAGTGCGCCTCTTTGCCGTCGGGGCCATCGACGACGCTACCCTCGCCACGTGGCAGCGGTCCTTTTGCGTCGGGCAGCAGATAGCCTTTGGCGAATTCGTTGGCGACGTTGAGGTTCTCTTTCGTCAACGTCGGGATACTGTCCAGGTTAAAGCGATTAGGATCAAAGACGGCGGCCCACGGGTTGGGGCGCCCCATGATCAGATCGGTCAGGATCAGACCGGACAAAGTGCCGCTGGTCATACCCCAGCCCTTGAAGCCTGTGGCCAGGTAGATGTGGTGCGATGTGGGCGTCAAGCGCCCGATGTAGGGGATCTCGTCGGGCGTGCTGTAGTCCTGCGTAGCCCAGCGGTGCAGGATCTGCTTCACCGGGAAGTGACGGCGCGCCCACTCTTCAATCTGCTGGTAGCGTTCGCGGGTGTCGCCGCCCTGGCCCGTCTTGTGTCCCTGACCGCCCACGAGCAACAATTCCTGGCCGTCGGTTACATGACGGCGCAGTGTGTGCTCGGAGTTGGTGTCGATGAACATGCCCTCTGGCACGGGGCCGTCGAGGGTCATCGACATCAGGTACGAAAAGTAGGGCGCCAGCCGGGCAAAGTATAGGGCTTTGTCGTAGAAGGGGAAGTGCGAGGCCACGATCACATCTGTGGCGGTGACCATGCCCCGATCCGTCTGCACGCGGCAGGGTTCGCCCACGTCCACATCTTTGGCCATTGTACGCTCGAAGATGTAGCTGCCGTCGCCGTCAATCTGTTCGGCCAGGGCCAGCAGGTATTTGCGCGGGTGGAACCAGGCCTGGTTGTCGAAGCGCACGGCGGCGGCGATCTCAAAAGGCAGCGGCGTTTCGACCACCAGTTGGGCGGGCAAGCCGGCGTTCTGGGCGGCGCGCACCTCGTCCTCGATCTGGGGCACTTCGTCCTGGCGCTGGGTGTAGGTGTAGGCGGGCGCGTAGTTGAAGTCACAGTCGATCTGGTAGCGCTGAACCAGTTCTGCCACCAATTCAATCGCCGCCTGATTGGCTGCGCCATAGGCCAGGGCCGTCTGCGCGTCCAACTGCTGGGTTAGTTTGTGATAGATCAGCGTGTGCAGCGAAGTCAACTTGGCCGTGGTGAAGGCGGTGACGCCCTGCACAATGCGGTCGGCTTCGATGACGGCCACGCGTTTGCCGGCTTGCTTCAAAAGCAGCGCCGAAGTCAGCCCGGCAATGCCGCCGCCTACAATCGCCACATCTACCTCCACATGGGTAGTCAGCGAAGGATATTGGGTCGATCCACTGGTGGCGAGCCAGAGTGAAGGATTCACCACTAAATCGGTCGTTTGCATGGTCATGATGACCTCGTCTTTCCTACGGTTCAAGCACAACCTTGATGCAGTTGTCCTGTTTGTCGCGGAACATGTGATAGGCGTCCGGCGCGGCTGCCAGCGGCAGGCGATGGGTGATGACAAAGCAGGGATCGATCTCTTCTTTTTCGATGCGCGCCAGGAGTGGACGTAGATAACGGTGGACGTGGGTCTGACCCAATCTGCTTGGACGTGCAGTAGCCAAACGCGGTCCTTCCACCACTATACGGATTCGTCAGGCAAAAGAACATATGACACGGTACAGGCAGCGGGCACAAAAGAAGGCAAGGTGTGGGGGCGCTTTAAGTTTGTGGGGATTGAAAGCAAGGGGGAATCGCAAACCTTTGCGGCGGGGCGGAATCAGCGCTGCTATTTCACTGGCGGCGGCTCCACCGTGCGTACAAAGAGATATCGGCCTGCAATGTAGAGGACGAGGGCAGCTACGACAATCAGCCACAGCCGCCAAGAGACGATCTGCGCCTGCGCCAGGTCGTTGCCCAGCACGGCATAGGCCAGCATGTGCGGCGCCTGCCCGATGGTGGTGGCCAGGAGGTAGCCGAAAAAATTCATCCGGCTCAAACCTGCCCAATATGCAACAATGTCCATCGACAGGACAGGCGTCAGCCGCGCCATGAGGACGAGCACAAAGGCGCGTCTGCCAGCGACGCCGCTGAAGCGATCCACCGCGCGCTGACCAAAGAACCATGTGACGACAGCGCTACCCCAGCGCCGCCCGATCCAGTAGCTGACGGCTGCACCTGTCACCGAACCGGCCCACGAGAGCAGCATGCCGGGCCAAACGCCATAGAGCATGCCATTAACGCCGGCAATCGGTGTAGTAGGCAGCGGTGGGATCACAGCCTGCACCACCATGAGCAAAAACGAGATCGCCGGTGTCCACGCGCCGAAATACGCCAGGACAGGCAGCAGGCGTTGTGCGTCGAGATAGGCGACGATCTCATCGACCGAAGGCAGAAACCACGGTCGCAGTAGCCACGCAGCGAGGAGCAGCGCCAGGATGATGACGGCGAAAGGCCAACGTTTACTCAATCTGCGCCGCTCCGTGCGCCGCTCCGTGCGCCGCTCCGTGCGCCGCTCCGTGCGCCGCTCTGTGCGCCGCTCTGTGCGCCGCTCCGGCAGCCCGGGTGTAGACGGGCCATCCTCGTTTTAGGATCACGCTCAGCGTACGCAGCAGATTGGCCGGCGTCCACAAACTGCCGCCCGGCGCGACCCGATTGTGCACAATGGCGCGGCGCAGGTCCTCGGCGGTGTGGCCGGGGAAAAGGGTGTACGCTTCCCCGGCGTTGTGGGGAATGTGTGCGTCGCTGGAGCCAAGTTCGGGCAGCCGCTGTGCGCGCTGGTTGATTTGGTGGGCGCGCCAGTTGTTGAAGAGATTGAGCGGGCAGCCGTGGCGCACCTCAACAGCGTCGAAAGGCAACTCTCTGATCAGGCGGCCAACGCAGTCCACACCCACGCCAAAGGGATGTGCAGCTACAGCCAGCCCACCCTGTGCATGAATGGCGGCGATGGCGGCGGCAGCCGTATCGAAGACAGGCAGCGTCTGGCGCACGAAAAGCGCCAGCACATCCCCTTCGCCGGTGGTCACTTCCTGGCCTACCACCACATCGATGTGCGTTTTGCGCCGCCGCGCATACGATTGCGCAATCACAGCGCCTTCGGTGGTGTCGTGATCGGTGATGGCGATGACGCGCAGGTTGGTGTACGTCGCCACCAGATCCACAGTCTCTTCCGGCGTCATCAGGCCGTCGCTGAAGACGGTGTGTAGATGCAGATCCGCCTGACTATAGAGAGCCGCCGGCGTCACCCTCTGCCGCAGCGCAGCAAAACTTTGCAGTTGAACCATGTGTTTCATACTTCCTTTGTCTATAAAGCGAGAGCGGAGTTCTTTGCCGCCTTCGATCAGCATGGAACGTGCTATCGCATCTGAATCGGGCGAAACGATGCCGATTGATGCTGATGTTGTTGGATCACGGTGACATAGGATTCGATCAACCGCTCGAAGACCTGATCCCATCCCCGCGCGCAGGCGGCTTGACGGCCGGCTGTGCCCAGTTCCGCAGCGAAGGCCGGATTGGCGATCAATGCCGCTACCGCCGCCAGCATGCTTTCCTGCGCTTCAGGATCGACGAGAAAGCCGGTTTGCCCATTCTGCACCAGGTCTTGAATGCCGCCGGCTTGCGGCGCCACCACCGGCAGCCCCGACGCCATCGCTTCGAGGACAACGTTGCCCAGCGTCTCATTCGCCCCAGGGAAAACAAAAAGATCTGCCGAGGCATAGGCTGCGGCCAGATCATTGCCGCTCAAGTAGCCGGTGAAGAGCGCAGGTAAATCCGCAAAGATCTCTTCCAACGCTGGTCGCGCCGGCCCATCCCCAACCACGGCGAGTCGCGCCTGCGGCAGTGCGCGCAAGATCGGGGCCAGCCAATCCACGCGCTTTTCGACAGAAAGTCGCCCCACGTAGAGCAGCAACGGCCTATCTACCTCGCCGTTGCTCAGGCGCACACGCCACGCGGCGCTGCGGCGCTCCGGCGAAAAGCGCGTCACATCCACACCGCGCGTCCAGATCGCCAGGTTTTGGTATCCTTGCGCTTGCAGTTCAAGCCGGGTTGCCTCAGAAGGGCAGAGGTTCAGATCAGCCTGATTGTGAATCCAGCGGAAAAATGCGACGAGTGGATCATAAAGTGCGCCCATGCCCCAGCGCCGGGCGAAGCCAGGCACATCGGTGTGGTAAGAGGCCACCACGGGCAATCCCTGGCGGCGGGCTTCGTTGATCCCTGCCACGCCGAGGGCCACCGGGTTGAGGACATGCACAAGATCCGGGCGGAAGCGGCGCAGCGGTTGTTCGACGCTGGTAAAGGGCGAAACAAGTTTCAGTTCAGGATAGAAAGGGAATGGCAACCCACCGTAGCCGATGACAGGAGTAGCTGCATAGCGGGGCGGGCCACCTTCCGGCGCAAAGAGCAGGCCGTCATGTCCACGTTGCGCCAGGAAATGGAGCAAATGGCAGAGCGTATTCACAATCCCGTCGACTTTGGGCAGAAAGGTTTCGGTGAAGAAAGCGATGCGCATGGCTACTTCTCCACAGGAACATTGACGGTTGAAGACGAAAGGCCATCTTGAGATGGCGTCCAGTAGCCCCAGTCCTGCCTGCGCCAACGATCGGGCATCAAGTTGAAGTAGAGCAGGGTGCAGCGGACCAAAGCATGCAGCGTCTTGCGCCCTGCGCCGCGGCGCAGGCGACGGTGATCGCGTTCGTAGACGGTGAGATCCGGGGCAAAGCGCACCCGGTACCCTCGCTGCGCCAGGCGAAAGCCGATTTCCGAGTCTTCGTTGCAGCGCAGGCGCGTGTCGAAGCCGCCGATTTCGAAGAGGACATGCCGCTTCACCAACAAGTTCGAGCCGGAGACGGCAGGCACACCAGCCAGGTCGCAGAGCGATTGCCCCCAGGTGAACCAGCGATAGTAGCCGGCGTAGTGTCCTTGGGCGCGTTTGGCGCCATAGACGGCGTCGTTCAGCGCTTCCACACCGATGTAGGCGCCTACGTGATCAAAGTAGCCGTCCGCAAAGACAACATCAGCATCGGTGAAGAGCACCCACGCTGTTTTCGCAAAATGAGCGCCGATCTGTCGAGCGGCGGCGATATGGGCGGCATCGCGGATGATGGTTGTGTTGTGTGGGCGTAGCCGGTGAATGAGGGAGGGGGTGTCGTCGTCGCTGGCGTCGACAACCACGAGTGGGATCTCCGGCGGCAAAGACGCCAGGAAAGCAGGGACATTCTTGATCTCGTTGCGCGTGGGAACAACCACTGTAAGCTCGTTGTAGACCATAGCAACCTCATACCCATGATTCTGATCCGCTCAACGTTGGTTAACATTTACAGTGTGGTCTCCTGTTGCTGCCATTGAGAGTGCAACCAGCGGAGATCTGTGAAATGTCAACACAGCGTAGATCGAAGTTGCCACAGCGCGATTAAGATCCGAGATCGGTCTGATTATCGCCAAGTTAAGTTTTTGTAAAGCATACTATCGAAGGATTTTTACAAAGTCGCCGGCAATCCTGATGGACACAGAAACGTTGAATCAGCGCTGCTGCCGCGGATCAAGGACATCGCGCAGCCAGTCGCCCAGCAGATTCATGCCCAATGCAGCAATGGCAATGGCGACGCCGGGGTAAATGGCAATCCAGGGGTAGATGTTGAGGTATTTGCGGCCTTGGGTGAGCATGTTGCCCCAGCTCGGCACACTGGCCGGCACGCTCAGGCCCAGAAAGCTCAGGCCGGCTTCATAGAAGATCATGGCCGACATTTCAAAAGTTGCCAGCGTCACCAGCGGGCCGATGAGATTGGGCAAAATGTGGCGCCAGAGGACGCGCCCGCTGCCCGCGCCGATGCTGTTGGCCGCTTCGACGTAGCCCATATGGCGCAGGCGCAGCACCTCGCCGCGGGTGACACTGGCAAAGATCGGCGAGCCGGTGATGCCGAAGAGCAGGATCACGTTGAGCAGACTGCGCCCCAACACCGCCGCCGCCACCACCACGAGCACAACATAAGGCACGGCCAGGAGCAAGTTCACCAGGCCGGTGATCACCGCGTCGACGCGACCGCCGAAGTAGCCTGCCAGCAGCCCTGCCGCCAACCCCAGGCTCAATGCAATCAAAACGCCGAAGAGTCCCACCGTCACCGAGACGCGGCTGCCGTGGACAATGCGGCTGAACATGTCGCGCCCCAGGTTGTCGGTGCCCAGGATGTGCGACCAATCGCCTTCGGCTGTCCACGCCGGCGGCTGTTTGGCGGCGCGCAGATCCTGTTCCAGGGGATCGTAGGGTGCAATCACGTCGGCAAAGATGGCGGTGAAGATGAGCAGCAAAAAAATGACCATGCCCAACATGCCGGCGCGATCACGGCGCAGCAACTTCCAAAATTGCATCAGCCCGGCCAACCACGGCGCTGGTTCTGGTTGATCGAGCACTTTGTCGATCTGCGGAGTTGTCGCTGCACTCATGCCGCCCCTCCATAACGAATACGTGGATCCAGCAGGCCGTAGGCCAGGTCGGTGAGCAGGTGCATGATGATGGCAAACGAGGCAATAAAGAGCGTGATCCCCTGTACCAGCGGGAAATCACGCGCCCGGATCGCTTCGTCAAGCAGGCTGCCCAAACCGGGCCAGGCAAAGATGGTTTCGATGTAGATCGAGCCGCCCAGCAGGTAGGTGAACTGAATTCCGCTGACGCTGATCAGCGGAATGGCGGCGTTGGGCAGAATGTGGCGCAGCGCGATCATGTCGCGTGCGAGTCCTTTGCTGCGGGCGGTGCGGATGTAATCGTCGCTGCGAATTTCCAGCACTTTGGCGCGTGTCATCCGGTAGAGCTGGCTCATCACGCCCATGCCCAGGGCCACGGCGGGCAGCACCACCGAAAGCGCCGAATCGCGCCCGAAAGAGGGCAACCAGCGCAGGTTGACGGCGAAGAACAAAATCAACAAGAGCGCCAGCCAGAAGCTAGGCATTACCTGGCCAAATAGACCAATGGCGCGTCCTATGCTGTCGCCCAGGCTCCCCGGATTACTGCCGCCAAGTACACCCAGCGGAATCGCCACCAGGCAGGCGAGGATCATGGCCGCCAACGCCAGGTGCAATGTGGCCGGCATTCGCTCAAGGATAATCGCCAGCGCAGGCCGATTTAGCGCCAACGAATCGCCTAGATCCAGGCGCAGCGCGCCCAAGGCGAAATCGGCAAATTGCACCATCAACGGGCGGTCGTAGCCCATCGCCGCGCGAAAGGCTTCTACCTGCGCCGGCGATGCCTCGCGCGGCACCATCAAAGTGGCCGGATCGCCGGTTAGTCGAATCATGAAGAAAACCAGGATCAGGACGCCGCCCAGCAAAAGCAGCGATTGCCCAATTTTGTAGAAGAAGTATCGAGACATGCAACAACCTGGATTTGAACATGAATCGTGATCTGTGTGGCAGACAACAGCACCACACAGATCACGATTCTGCAAAGAACGAAGGTAACGATACGGCCACAGGCGCGGCGCACCTGTTTGGATCGGGCTATTCGGCCTTAGAGACGTCCATCAAGAAGTAGTCTTCGGCGGGGCGCGGCTTGTAATTCTCCACAGCCGTGTTCACTGCCTCAAAGGCCATTGGCTCGTAGAGGTAGATGAAGGGGGGATTTTCCACCATGTACGCTTGCAGGTCGATATAGAGTTGGGCGCGTGCCGCATCGTCCACCGTCACATCGATCTGGTCGATGAAGTCATCGATCACAGGATCAGACCAGGCGGAGTAGCTGGCGTCCCAACCGTCCAGGGCGCCGGTAAGGCGGTTGATGGCTTCGCCGATATCGGAAGACCAGCTATCGCCGAAGAGCGGCGGCAGTTCTTTGGCCGCTTGCAGATCCCAGAACTGGCCCGATTCCATCAGCGTGAGGTTGACCTCGATCCCAACCTCGCCCAGGTAGCCCTGCACCGCTTCGCAGACCTGCTCGAAGTTGGTGTATGCGCCCACAGGACAGGCCATCTCCATCGCGAAACCGTCGGCATAGCCGGCTTCGGCCAGCAGTTGGCGGGCGCGTTCAGGATCGTATGGATAGGGCGCCAGCGCATCGTTGTAGCCAAGGTTGGCAGGCGTCACCAGCCCGGTAGCCAGGCGAGCCTGTCCGTTGAAGAGGGCATCGACGATGGCTGCCCGATCCACGGCATAGTTCATGGCCAGGCGCACCTTGGCATCCATGGTGGGCTGATCCACACCAGAGGTGAGGTTGTTAAAGGCAATGTAGTAGACGCGATCCACCGGGTAGCTAATGATTTCGACATTGGCGACGCCTTCCAGGCTGGCCGCTTCTTCGGCGCTCAGGCGCTGTACAATGTCCACTTCGCCGGTCTGAATCGCTGCAACACGGGTGGATGATTCTGGAATCGGGCGGAAGATCAGGCGATCCACCAGCGGCTTGCCTTCCTGCCAGTAATCGGGATTGGCTTCGTAGACGATGCGGTCGCCGCGCTGCATCTCAACAAAGCGGAAAGGACCCGTGCCGACCGGCGCCTGCTCGAAGCCGTCGCCCCCGCCCACTTCTTCAAAGTAGAGCGGCGGCACCATCATCCAGTTGGTGGCCACCTGGCGCATAAAGAGCGGGTTGGGCGCGGGCGTGGTCACCTTGACGGTGTAATCGTCGATCTTCTCCACCGATTCGGCCAGTTCAAAGGCGTAGAAATACTCGTTCGAAGGATCCTTGCCCGCTTCCCAGGTGAAGATGACGGCGTCGGCGTTAAAGGGTTCGCCGTTGTGGAAAGTGACGCCCTGGCGCAGGGTGAAGATGTACTCGGTGCCATCGTCAGAGACGGTCCACTCGGTGGCGAGTGCGGGCACGATGTTGCCTTCGTCGTCCACCCACACCAGCGAATCGTAAAGCTGGGCGGCGGCATTGGAGGCGTTTCGTTCGGCAGCCCGCGGCATATAAATCGAGTTGGGCATGGTAGAAAGTGCCACCACCAATTCGGTGACGCCCTCTTCGGCGGCGGTATCTGTGGTGGTTCCGGCCTGCTCACCGGTGGCGAGTGCACTCTCTCCACTCGTAGCTGGTGTAGCAACAGGAGCGACACAAGCACTGAGTGCCAACACCGCGATGACAAATGCGATCTGCAACCAAAGTCTTCTGTGCATGGGTGATTCTCCGGTTAACTGGGAAATGTGTGATCGGACTGGGGACTGTTGATAACGTCTAACCTCGCCCTGGGGGAGATACATTGGGCGTTGTTCGGCTACGTCGTATTATTATACCACACGGGGGTTAAGGGAGCGTGGATGATTTGTAAATGTTTGTTTAACGAAGTCGCCTTGCCCAAACATCACGCTGACTTTTACGAAAAATGTATCTATACAGGTGACATGCGGTAGGGGTTTGCGTGGGGCGGAAGCAGGTGTCGCTTTATCAACGAGCGAGCCTTCCGCCCCACGCAAACCCCTACGTGACCTGTACAGTTACCTAAAAACTGCAGTTTTCCAAGCAACGTTTACAGGACGGTAAACGCTTGTACACCTTCCCTTAACATAAGCACGTCAAAATTCATCCGCTACCATCGTTGTTATGCGGCTTCAATGCACTCTCCACCATCGACGCCAACCCACGGCTGATTCTAGAATTGCGCGACAGTCGCTCAAGACATATCAATCCGTCGCGCAAGGGTTCAAGGACCAGAACCTGGCCACACAGGACCGGCCCAAGAGGAAAAACATGTCTCTGCCCAAGCTAACCGATCTACACGACACAGATCAGATCAAGCTTCACCGCCCACTGCTCATCGCCCACCGCGGCGGTGTCATCGCGCCGGGAGCGCCTGAAAACTCGCTGCCGGCCATCCGTCTCGCCGCCGAGGAAGGTTACCATCTGGTGGAGTTGGATGTTCGCGCCACCAGCGATGGCGCGGCCGTCCTCTTTCATGGGATCGGTGCAGGCGGCTATCTGGGCGTCGACTGCGGCGTCGATGCCAACATCGTCGATCTGACGGCGGCACAGATCCGCCAACTGCGTTACCGGGGCACCGACGAGCCGGTTGTTTTCCTCGAAGATGCGCTTGTCCTCTGTGCCGAATTGGGATTGGGCGTCATGTTCGACATCAAAGAGTTCACCCGCCACGAGTCTGCCGCCTTCGTACAGCAGATAAGTCGGCTTACCGAGGAGGTGGGCCTCGAATCTATCTCGATGACCATTTCCCGCCATCCACTCGTCGAGGAACACCTGCACCCCGCCATCCTGCGCCGCACCAGCCAGGAACACGAAACCGCCGTGCGCAACGGTGAGCACTTGGATTTACGTGGGTGGTTCTGGTTCGAGCATCCTGCTGTCTTCGATGCGTCGGTCACGGCGCGGATGCAGGAGATGGGCGCGCTGATCCTCCCCACCGTCAACAGCTTCCGGTATCCCAAACACGACTTCGGCCAACTGGCCGCGCAGGACATCAAAATGCTCAAACAGGGCAACGTTGATGGCTTTCAGATTGACTCGCCCTATCGGCAGTATGTGATTGCAAATGCATGATGTAAGGGTTTGCGTTGGGGCGGAATCAATGCTGCCCACTAGCGAAAATTCGTCTCGCCCCAACGCAAACCCCTACGGTGCATGGCTGTAAATTCACCAGCGTGATTGCATATCACAACGCGAAACAACCAAATTCACAAGGAAGTCGCTATGACCACACCCAAATCGCCCCTGTTTTACGGCAATCCCCGGCCGGCCAACCCGTGGATGGCCCCGCTCTTTTCCGTCCTCGGCGTAATTGCTCTCTTGATGACGCCGATGCTCATCAGCAGCAGCGCAGTAGCCCAGGAAACAGACGGCAACTTCACGCTGCAAATTCTGCATAGCTCCGACAACGAATCGGCCTTCCAAGATCCCAACACACTGGAACCGAAGATCCTGCACTACGCCGCCATCGTCGACGGTTTGCAGGCGTTGGCCGAAAGCGAAGACGTTGCTTCGATCCACCTCACCGCCGGCGACCACACCCTGCCCGGCCCCTTCTACCAGGCGTCCGCCGAGGTGGAAAGTCTGGGTTCGCGCGGGCTGGCCGACATCGCCCTCTTTAACGCCATGGGCTTGACGGCCAACGGCATCGGCAACCACGAATTCGACAGCGGCATCGACGATTTCGCCCACTTGCTGGCCGCGGCGGACTATCCCTTCCTGGCCGTGAACCTTGATTTCAGCAACGTGGAACTGGCCGAAGGCACACCCGCCATCGAAATCGGCGTCGACGGCGCCAGCGTTGAGGAGAACGCCGGCAAAGTTGCGCGCAGCGCCTACGTCGAAGTCAACGGGCAGCGCATCGGCCTTATCGGACGCGCCCCAGCCGATTTCTTCAATGTCATTGCCGACCCTGCCACCACCATGCCAGGCGTAGATTTCGTGGGTGGGCGCAACGAGGCAGACAACCAACCGCTTGTCTCCGCTGTGGAGCTGGTGCTTGAACAGGTAGAACTGTTGGAGAGCCAGGGGATCAACAAGATCATCCTGCTCGATCATGCCCAGGATTTCACCGGCGATCCGCTTTCAGCGCAACAGATGCGCGGCATCGACGTCATCGTGGCAGCCGGTTCCACCGGTTTCATGGCCCGCCCCGAAGCCGACGGCCCCTTCAATCTACTCCGCCCCGGCAACCAGCCGCAGGCCTCTTATCCTACGCTGCGCCTCGACAGCCAGGGTGATCTGGTGGCGGTGGTGAACAGCGACCAACTCTTCACCTACGTCGGCAACCTGATCCTCACCTTCAACGAAGACGGCAAGATCGTGCGCGTTGACCCGCGCAGCGGCCCCATCGCCACGACGGAAGAGGCGATGACCGCACTGGCCGAGGTGACCGGCGCTGAGGTGACAGCACCGGCTGCCGTCCAGGAAATCTACGATACGCTGCAAGCCACCACCCTGATCCAGGACCAATTCCGCGTCATCGCTACGACAACGTCTGTGCTCAACGGCGACCGCGCCGCCGTGCGCAGCCAGGAGACCAACCTGGGCCGCTTGGCTGCCGATTCCACCCTTTGGTTCGCCCGTCAACAATTCCCCGAGATGCCCGCCGATGTGGCGCTGAAGAACGGCGGCGGCATCCGCGCCACCATCCTCGGCCCCAACGTCACCGTGCTGACGGTCAACTCGGCGCTGGCGTTTGACAACCAGATCGCGGTGTTGGAACTTACCGCCGCCGAACTGCTGGCCGTCATGGAAAACGCGGTCAGCCGCGTCCCTGCGCTGGATGGTCGCTTTCCGCAAATTGCAGGGATGACGCTGGTCTACGATCCCAGCCGCCCCGGCGTTTCGGATCAGTTGACGCTGGACACCGCTTCACGTGTGGAATCGTTGGTGATCACCCGCGCCGACGGCAGCGAGGATGTGTTGGTAGAAAACTTTGAAGTCTTGGGCGACCTGGAACGCACCTTCGTCATTGCCACCAACAGCTTCCTTGTCACCGGCGGCGACGGCTATCAGGCGCTCAAAGCAGCGGCGGACAGCCGTGGCGCCATGACGCCCGAGATCGGCGAACGTCAGATCCTCGTCGACTACATCACCGAGGAATTGGGCGGCGCTGTCGATCTCGTAGAACCATTTGCTGATGCACGGGTGATGCAGTCGGGCGCAGGCGAAACCGAAACAGCGCCCATGACGCCGGCCCCGTCTGCAGATGAAGCAGCCGAGGCCACCATCAGCGCTGTTGGCGAAACCGTCCCCTCACCCGAAGACGGCGCAACCGATGTTGCCATCTGGCTTCACCCAGACGACGTCAGCCAGAGCACGATCATTGCCACCGACGACAACGCCGGGATCATGGTCTACGATTTGAGCGGCGCCGAGTTGCAGTTCCTGGAATTGGGATCACTCAGCAATATCGACCTGCGCTACAACTTCCCCCTGGGCGGCGAAATGGTCACCCTGGTGGTGGCCGGTGTGGCCGACGAGGCGCTGTTGCAACTCTTCACCGTAGATGCCGAAAGCGGCACGCTGACGCCGTTGGGCGAACTTGAAACCGGCGTGGAACACACCAGCCTCTGCCTCTACCGCAGCCTGATCAGCGGCAGTTTCTACGTCTTCAACCTGAGCGAAGACGGCGACGTTGAGCAGTGGTTGTTGGCCGACGACGGCGCAGGCAGTCTCAGCGCCGAGTTGACCCGTGAGTTCAATGTCGGCGGTGAATTGGAAGCCTGTGTCGCCGACGACGAACTGGCCCAGTTCTATGTCACCGAAAACGAAGTGGGCCTGTGGAAGTACGGCGCCGAACCCGAAGACGGCACATCCCGCCGCATTATCGATTTCGTGGGCGGCAACATCACCGAAGAAATCGAAGGCGTCGCCCTCTACTATGCCGACGACGGCACCGGCTATGTCATCGCCGCCAACGAGCAAGACGACAGCCTGGCCCTCTACCGCCGCGAAGGACTCAACGAATTCGTGGGCAGCCTCTACATCGAAACTGGCAACGGCGTAGACGGCATCACAGAGCCGAGCGGGCTGGACGTGATCAACGTGGCGTTAGGCGACACCTTCCCTGCCGGTCTGCTCGTGGTGAACGACGACGAAAACAGCGATCCCGACGACAACACCAACTTTAAGCTCGTCTCGTGGGCCGATGTGGCCGCCGGGCTGGATCTGAGCGCAGATACCGAATCGTTCGATCCGCGCAGCGTGGGCATGAGCGGCCTTAGCGCTGAACTGGTGCTGGTAATGCCCAGCGCGGAGACAGATCCTGTGCCAGGTGGCGGCGATGCAGCGGACGATCCCGCCATCTGGGTGCACCCTGAAGATGCCGAGTTAAGCACCATCATCGGCACCGACAAGCAGGGCGGCCTGGTGGTCTACGACCTGAGCGGCGAGGAGATCCAATACCTGGAGATTGGCCGGGTGAACAACGTCGACTTGCGCGACGGCTTTGTCCTGGGCGACGAGACGGTGACGCTGGTCACCGCGGGCAACCGCAACGACGACAGCCTCGCCATCTACAAAGTCAACCCCGAAACCCGTGAGTTGGAAGATGTGGCCGCCCGTACGGTAACGGTCGATGTGCGCGAGATTTACGGATCGTGCATGTACATCAGCCCGGTCAGCGGCAAGTACTACCTCTTTGTCAACAGTGCGGGCAGCGGCGATGTGGTGCAGTTTGAACTCTTTGACAACGGCAGCAGGCAGGTGGACGCCGAAGTGGTGCGCACCTTCAGCCTGGGCACACAGACCGAAGGCTGTGTAGCCGACGACGAGACCGGCGATTTCTACATCGGCGAGGAGAATGTGGGCATCTGGAAGTATGGCGCCGAACCCGACGCCGGCGAAGAGCGCGTCGGCGTTGATGTCACTGGGCCGGAGGGCAATTTGGTGGCCGATGTCGAAGGGCTGGCCATCTACTACGGCGAAGCGGGCAGCGGTTACCTGATTGCCTCCAGCCAGGGCAACAGCCGCTTTGTCGTCTACGAACGGGGCGGCGACAACGCCTACGTGGGCACCTTCCGCATCATTGCCAACGACGACGAAGAGATCGACGCTGTCACCGGCACCGACGGCATCGACGTGGTGAGCGCGCCGTTGGGCGAAGCCTTCCCTGCCGGTCTCTTCGTAGCGCAAGACGATGTCAACAGCATGCCGAACGAAGATCAGAACTTTAAACTGGTTTCCTGGGCCGAGATTGCTGCGGCATTGGGTCTGCCCGAGGCAAACGAATAGCTCTGATTTTGCAGGTTCGTCAGTAAAAAGCGCATCCCTGCTGTGGCCGATGCAATGGCCACAGCAGGGATGCGCTTTTTACTTGAATTTTACAAATTGATCGTCGTCCAATAAACATCGTGTGTTAAAACCGGTGAGGGGGTTATGCTGCAAAACGCGCCCCCATTTAGGCAGAGTTTCAATCCCAAATGGAGACCAACTATGACATCAACGTTTCTGCGTCGGATCGCAAAACACTTGCCTGTCGGCATGTTTGCGCTGCTCATCGTCGCCGTGTTGACGGCACAGATCCCCACTGCTGTGTTTGGCCAGGAAGAAGATGAAACACCCTACGTCGAGTTGACTGGCTTTGCGGTGCTGCCGGCGGATACTTTCGCCGATGGCCCACCCTCCGGCCAGTTCAACGGCAACGGCAGCAAGCTGCCCGCTCCTCGTTTTCCCGCTCAGCCTGTGCAGGGCTTTAGTGGCGTGCAATTTGGCCAAAGTTGCGACAGCTACTATGTCCTCTCAGACAATGGCTTTGGCTCCAAGTTTAACAGCATCGACTACCTGCTGCGTATTTACGAAATCGTCCCCGATCCAGTGACAGTCGACGGCGGCAGCGGTGATGTCGAAGTCGTCGATTACATCGAACTCCGGGATCCGGCGGCGCTGATTCCGTTCTACATTATCAACGAGTTCACCGAAGAACGGCTGCTGACGGGCTACGACTTCGATCTCGAATCGATGGTGATGGATGCATACGGCACCATCTGGATTGGCGAAGAATTTGGTCCTTACCTGCTCCACTTTGACGCCGAAGGTCGCCTGTTGGATGCACCGTTCCAGACCCCCAACATCGGCGGCGAGAGCGAATTTGTACAGGCGCCGCAGAACCCGTCTCTGTTGGCAGGAGCGCCACAGCCGGGTGGCACCTCCGCCGCCAATTTGAGCGCCTCGCGCGGTTTCGAGGGGATGGCCACCAGCCCCGACGGTATGACGCTTTATCCTATGCTTGAAGGCACCGTTGTGGGCGATCCTGAAGGTTCGGTGCGTATCTACGAATTCGACGTGCAGAGCAAGAGTTGGGTCACCGACACCGTGCGTCTCTACCAGATGGAAGCGCCGAACCACGCCATCGGCGACTTTACTGTAGTCAATGAGGATGAGTTCCTCGTGATCGAACGTGACGGGCTGAGCGGAGATGCAGCAGAATTCAAACGCATCTACCTCATCAACCTGAACGACGTCGACGAAAACGGCTTTGTTAGCAAGGAGTTGGTGGTGGATCTGCTCAACATCGCCGATCCCAACAACCTGGCCGGCTTTGGTGATACCTTCCGCTTCCCCTTCGTCACCATTGAAGACGTGCTTGTCTTAGATGCGGAGACGATTGTGGTGCTCAATGACAACAACTACCCTGGCACCGGCGGACGTGGCGCCACTGTTAGAGATCCCAACGAGATGATCGTGCTCCAGCTCGAAAGTGCGCTTTCGCTGGCTGATGGCGTTGGCTTGCCTGCTACGTGCCGCTAGTCAACCTCAGTCGACCGACCGCAGCTGGTATGGGCATAACGGATCACTGCCCAAAGGATCGCCTGTCGCCGCGTAGGCGCGGGCGCATGATCCGCCGCAGAGGGTGCGGAAGGGGCAGATTCCGCACTTTCCTTGCAGTTGATCGGCGTCGCGCAGCGAACGAAAGAGCGGACTTTCTCGATAGATCTGGCTGAGGCGCTGGTTACGCACATTCCCGGCGTGGATGGGCAGGAAACCACTGGGGGAAGACCCGCCCCGCATGGGAAATGAAGACGATAGGCACGTCGGCCAGTGGAGCGGCGACGGATTCTAACTGTTTGTAGCTGAGCGACATAATCGGTCTATCCTTTGATTGTTGAGAACGAACAGCTCTTCTCGCCAAATGCGCCAGAAGTTCGACTTCTCGGTTCCTGTAAACTCAACCAGAAAACCAACTACCCGTACTCTACCTGAGCGTACGGGTGGTGTCTGCGACTTTTGTCTCAGCGGTGAGAAATCTTTATGCGCCGGCTGCTTTGATGCGCGGCCAGGCGTGGACGGCAAAGGCGACAGCCGCCGCCGCTTCGGCCAGCCTGCCGACGAAGAGGAAGAGAGCGGCGCCGCCGGCCAATGCCACCAGCCAGATGCCCATGTTGAGCAAAATCAAGGCGAGCCATGCCGGGCGAGTGTCACCGCGCGAGGTGTAGAAACGGGGCAGAATCCAGAAGGCGACACCCAGCGCCAGGTGCACCGTCCACCCCAGCAAGAGGAATTCAATGTGCGCCGGCAGCAAACGCCAGAGCGCTGGGTGGAGTGGAACGCCTTTGTGCCAGAGCAGAAGCGCGCCCAAGGTGAAGCCCAAGCCCAGGTAGATCAAGGCGGCGCGGATGAAGTAGATGGAAAGACGTGGCATGGCTACTTCTCTTTGACGCGCGGCCAGGTGTTGGCGATGAAGCAAAGACCGGCGATCCACTGCAAGAGCGCCGAAAGCGCCAGCAGCCAGCCCCAAAGCGGCGCCGCGCTGACAGTACGCGCCGGCTCGGCCACCATGCGCAGGATCAGCCCCTGGTTGAGCAACAGATAGGTCGCCCAGGCCAGGGCCGTCGATCCGCGCGGTTGGGTGCGGCTGAACTTGGGGAACATCCAATGGGCCACGCCGAGGATCAACTGCGTGATCCACCCCACCATAAAGAGGTGAAAGTAGACCGGTGTCAGTCCACGCGCAAAGGCGGGCCAGGCGAACAACGGCTGTGCGGCCACAATCACGCCTGCCAGCAACGCCGCCACAAAGAAGATCAGCGACGTCTTCAGAAAGAGACGGGTGAGGGTAGGCATAATCAGGCCGAACGACTTAATACTCTGTAAACTAAGTTTGTTGATAGTTTGTGTTGTCCGGATTGACACGTTGGTAGTGAGAACTCATCTTGTGTCTGGCATCAGAAACAGAAAACTGCCAATCAATCTGAATGCGTTGGGCATCGCGTTGTTCGACAATGGCAAGCACTTCTGTCCGTAACAACTCAAGCGTCGGAATGCGTCGATTCAGACATTGCCGTGAAATCGCCGAAAACTCAATCTCAATCATGTTGAGCCAACTGGCGGACTTGGGCGTGTAGTAGAAGTCAAACTTCTGAGCCAGTGCAAAGGCCTGCTGCGCCGGCAAATGGTGGTAAAAAGACGCCGCCGAATGTGTATTCAGATTGTCCTGCACGAGTCGAATCGTCTGTGCCTCCGGCCAGCGAGCGGCAATTGCCTGACAGAAGTGGGTGTACTCCACCATGGTGCGTTGTGGATAGACCTCAGCGAGACGCTTTCCCGTCAACGGTTCGATGGCTGCAAGCAAAGCACAGGAACCATGCTTGATGTAGGCGTAGTGTTCCTTGCGCACACGACCCGATTGAGGTGGTATCGGTTGGAGTGCATCGCCGATCAAGAAGCAAGGTCGCTCGTCAAAGCAGATGACTGGATGCAGTGGGTCATATGGCTGTGCATAAAGCCAGAGCAGACGTTCCATCTGCGCCAAGAAACGAGCATCCACTTTGCTAATGCACCAGCTTTTCTTCAGGTGTGGCTTGAGTTCGTTTTTTTGAGAATCTTACCCACCTCAGTGTGTGAGATACGCTCACAGTAACCGAGTTCAACCACCTTGTCTGCCAGCAAGCGTAGGCTCCACTGACTGTGACCTGTTGGCGGTTTGCTACATGCCAGGGCTGTGATTTTCGCTCGCTGTTCTCCCGTAATCTGGGGTGGTCGGCCTGGGCGAGCCGCATCTTCGAGACAAGCTAGACCTCTTTGCTTGTAGTTGTCTCTCAATGTGCTCATGGTCTGAATCGACACGCTGGTCGTTTCCGCTACGGCCGTCAGTGTCTTCCCACGGTCTAGTTCCAGTAGTCCTATGGCTCGCCGGTAGACTGTCGCTGATGACTTACCTTTTTTCACCAATGCCTCTAGGGCATCGCGTTCCTCTTGTGTCAGTTGTATGTGTGGTTGTCTCATATCTTGAGCATGCACCATCCTCAAGATATTTTCAAACCTTTTCGTTTACAGAGTACTTAAATTCTATCCTGAAATTCACAGCAGCCCGACGAATCATGCCAATGTAGAGCAGACGCATGGCTGCGCACTGTAATTTCAGGATAGAGACTCAATGACATTGGCCGCGGTTGCGGCGCGCCGCCTGTCGCCGGCGCCGGGCGCATGGAAAGCAGCGTGTTGCCGAGGAAGAGGAGCAACACGATCACGTTGAGCAGCCCACCCCACTGTCGCACCGGCATCCACAGCAGCAGATCGCCGGCCACACGCACGGCGAGGGTGAGATGCAGCAGCACGAGATGGCTGTAGAAACGTCCGCTGTATTGGATGGGCAGCCCCAGCACGGCGGGGAAAATGATGGGCGCGTGCCCGAAAATCATCGAAAAGACAAAGCCCAGAAAAACGGCGTGTAACAGGGCATCGTAGAAAGGACCGGCCCACAGCCCACCATAGATCAGAGACAGGCCGCCGCCTACACCCAGCCACACGTAACCGGCAATCAGCGCCAGCGCAATGTAGCGCGCCAGCCCGCCGGCTTTGATGCGTCTGCGCGCAATGTCAAAGCGCAGCAACCAGAGCGACATAGAGACCATCCCCGCGCCGGCGATGCGGCTGCCCCAGTTGTGGTCGATCAACGAAAGCAGCAAACCGGCGATGAAAAGCGCCGCAGCAGCCACAAAAAGCGTCTGCACCGGGCGGGTCAGGCGCAGCAGGCGGCTGAGTTCCAGCCGTTCGCCGGCAATTGTAAAGACGAGAAAGCCCACCCACCAGAGCACCACCTGCGGCACCGTCCGCCCGGAAAGCCAGAGCAGGTTGCCCGCGGCCCAGAGCAACGTCCCCGCGGCAATCGTCAGCGTGAAGAGGGCGGTTTGCATCCGCACAATTACCACAAAAATGGCAATGGTGACGAAGCTCCCGGCGGTGATCAAGGCCGCGCCTACCCAGAGCGGCGCAGCGGCCAGCAACGCCAGCGCGCCCAGCGCCGTCAACGTGGGCGCGGCGTAGGCCCAGGGCCGATCCACAGCCACAGCCCGCTCCAGGCTGATCAGCGTCCCCAAGAAACCGCCTACCATCAGCGGCCCGTGGATCAGCGGCAGGTGCGAGCCGATGCCGCTCCACAGCCAGCCCAGGCGCAGCAATCCACTCCACATCCCCAGCAGCAGGGCAGCCACAGCCACCAACATCAGCGGCAGGCGTCGAAGGTGAAGAGATGTGTTCATGTGTAACATTCTCCTGTTGCAGAAACCCAGAAGTTCGACTTCGGCATTCCCGCGCACTTCGCGAAAAGAGACACTCAGCCGAAGACGATTAGAAAGGGCAGATCGATGGCATGTTCAGGGCAGATCTCTTCGCAGGCGGTGCAGTAAGTACACTGCTGGGGAAAGGCCAGGATCGCTTTGTCATTTTCCTGGGTCAGCGCCTGAGTCGGGCAGATTTCCACACAGGCGCGACAGCCGATACAGAGATCGTGATCGATGGCAGGCAACGGCAGGCTAAATTCAGGCATACGTTCTCCATGTGCGGGTACTTCCCCAAGCTGAGAGGGCAAAGCGTCAATTCTGTTAGAGGATACACGACGAGGAAGGATTGCGCAGCGACAAAAGTCTCAAATTCAGGCAATGGCCGCTTCGGCCAGGCGCTGCGCATCGAGGATGCGGATGCGGTGACGGTCGAATTCAATGATCTCTTCGGCGGCGGGGCTGCGCAGGGCGCGCCCAACCATTTCGCGCACGGTGCCCAGACGGCTGGCCATCTCTTCTTGGGTGAGCATGCGCGGCACAGCATCTGATTCGTTGGCCTCGGCCTGTTCCAACAGCAGCCGCGCCAGCCGTCCTTTGACACTGCGCATGGAGAGATCTTCCACCATCTTCACCAGATGACGCGCCCGCTGCGCCATGCTTTCGATCAACGCCCAGGCCAGATCGGTGTGATCGGCTGCAATGGTCTGCAACGCCGGGCGCGGCAGGAGATAGATGAGGGCATCGGTGTAGGCGCTGGCCGTGGCAGGATTGGGGCCGCCGTCAAGCGCCGCCACGTCGTTGAAGGTGTCGCCTGGGCGGAGTAGATGCAAAATGTGCTCACGGCCTTCCACAGAGTGGCGGCTGATCTTGACGATCCCCGTGGCAATGACATACAGCCCCTGCACCGGCTCATCTTCCCAGAAGATGGCGCTGCCGGCAGGATACGTCTTTTCGACGGCGCTTTTCGCCAACGCCTGTAATGTCGAGGAAGAGAGACGGCTGAAATAAGGAACAGCACACAGCGTTGTCATCACCGCCGTGTTGCCGGGCACAGAGTCGGAATTCATGATTTGTCCGCAACAGGATCGAACAGAGCACGACACGCTACCGTGATCTGTTGGCGACGTTCCAGCAGAGTGCAGCGTGGATAGTGTAAGGGTTGGCGTGGGGCGGACGCAAATGCGGACGCTGCGCCCGCATCTGCGTCCGCATTTGCGTCCGCCCCATGCCAACCCCTACATAACCTGCTCTGTCAGCGCGAGCGCAGACGTGGGTCCAGCGCGTCGCGCAGGCCGTCGCCCAGCAGATTGATCGCCAGCACGGTGAGCATAATCGCCACACCGGGGAAGGTGGTCACCCAGGGGGCGTTGAGCATGAAGCTGCGCCCCTCGGCGAGCATAACGCCCCACTCCGGCGTGGGCGGCTTGGTCCCCAAACCGAGGAAGCTCAACGCCGATCCGCTGAGAATGGCGCTGGCCACCCCCAACGTCGAGAGGACGATAATCGGGCCGAAGGCGTTGGGCAAAATGTGGCGCACGAGGATACGCAAATCCGAACAGCCGCTGACGCGCGCCGCTTCGATGTAGGGGTTTTCTTTGATGGTGAGCACAGTGCTGCGCACCACACGCACGTAGGTGGGGATGGCGGCGACGCCCACGGCGATCATCAAGTTGGTGAGGCTGATGCCCAGGGCAAAGGTAATCGCCAGCGCCAGCAAGATATTGGGGAAGGCCAGCAAAATGTCCACACCTGTGACGACCAACAGATCGAACCAGCCCCGGTAGAAACCACCCAGCAGCCCCAAAATTGTGCCGCTTACGGCGGCGATGCTGACTGCAATCAGCCCCAATTGCAAGGAAATGCGCGATCCGTAGATGATGCGGCTTAACAGGTCACGCCCCAACGGATCGGTGCCGAGCCAATGATCGGGGTTTGGCGGCTTTAGCAACGCCGTTGGGTTCACCGCCAGCGGATCGTAGGGCGCGATCAGCGGCGCAAAGAGCGCAACAAGGACGAGCAACAGCACAACCGTTGTGCCGATTACGGCATTGGGGCTGCTGCGCAGCGTACGTACGAACCGGCGGCGCGCCTCGTTGCCGAGCTGTGGCCTGGCCGCTTGTGCTGAATGCGAAATGGCTGCCATCGATATCCCTTCCCTCACAACGACTGCTATCTTTAATCTCTATCCTGAAACTCGGGATAGAATCCTAATAAACTGGGCGCTATACACTTCCGTGGCGAATGCGTGGATCGAGATAGCCGTACATAACATCGGTGAACAAGTTGATCACAACATAAATGACGGCGGCGAAGAGGACGGTCCCCTGCACCATGGGGAAATCGTTGGTGGTGACGGCGCGAATCGCCAGGCTGCCGATGCCGCGCCGCGAGAAGATCGTCTCGATCACCACGGCGCCGCTGAGCAGGCCGCTGAATTGAAGCCCGATGACGGTGATCACAGGGATCATGGCGTTGCGCAGCCCGTGCCCCAAAATCACCCACGGTTCACCGATGCCTTTGGAGCGGGCTGTGGTGATGTACTCCTGGCGCAACACTTCGAGCATACTCGAACGAACCAGGCGCGCAATGACGGCGGCCATGGTCATGCCCAGCAGCGTCGCCGGCAGGATCAGATGTTGCCAGGTGTCGGAGCCGGCGGTAGGCACCCAGCGCAGCCGCAGCGAAAAGATCATGATGCCAATCAAGCCGAACCAAAAAAGCGGCATCGAAATGCCCAAGGTCGAATAGACCATCGCCGCCGTGTCGAGCCAGCGGTTGTGGTTCACCGCCGCCACCACGCCCAAGGTCACCCCCATCACAATGGCGATGATCATGGCCGCCGCCGCCAGTTCAAGCGTATCGGGCGCTTGATCGAGGATCGATTCGGTGACAGAGCGGTTGGTGTGCAGCGAACGCCCCAAATCTCCTTGCAACGCATTGCCCAGAAAGCGCAAATATTGCTCGTGGAAAGGACGATCCAGCCCCATGGATTCACGTAGTTCGGCCACACGGGCCGCGTTTGCGCCGCTCTCGGCCAGCATCACGTCCACCGGATCGCCCGGCAGCACGTGCATAATGAAGAAGACAACAAACGACACACCGAGCAGGGTTGGGATTGCGCTCAAGAGTCGTAGTCGAATATAGGCCAGCATCGATTCTCTTCCTCGCGATTGCGTTGTAGGGGTTTGCGTGGGGCGGAAGTAGATGTCGCTTGATTGGCGAACGAGCCTTCCGCCCCACGCAAACCCCTACGGCTTACTCACTCTTCGACGCGTTGTACCAGACGATGTAATCTCCGTGCGGCGACATCTCCAGCCCCGCAATGGCGGAGGTGTAGGCCACAATCTGTTCCTGCAAGTACATGGGGATGATGATCGACTCGTTCATCACAAGTTGTTGGGCCTGGCTGTAGATGCCACAGCGCGTGTCGGCATCGACCTCACGGCTACCCTGCTCCAGCAGCGCGTCAAGTTCCGCGCTGGGATAGTGGGTGAAATTCCAGCCGGTGCCGATGTTGCGCGAATGGAGCATCACTTCCATCACCGCCGGGTCCATGCCCAGCCAGGTGAGCCAGGCCAGGTTGTGCTCGCCGGCCTGCCGCGCCGCCTGAATTGCCGGCGCTTCCATTTCGCGGATGGTCAGATCGACGCCCACAGCGCGCAACTGCGCCTGGATGATCTCGGCTGTGCGGCGATTGGCGGCGCCGCCGAAGGTGATGTATTCCACCGCCAGCGGCTGGCCGTCCTTGTCGAGGATGGCGTCGCCATTGGCGTCAGCCCAACCCGCTTCGGTCAACAGCGCCTGCGCCTGGGCGGGATCGTAAGGGTAGAGGCTCTCCAGCGAGCTATCGTAGCAGGGATTGGCATTGCTGATCGGGCTGTAGCCCAGGATGCCGATGCCAAAGAGCGCAGCATTGATCAGATCGTCCTGGTTGACGGCGTAGGCCAGCGCCTGGCGCACGCGCACATCGTCGGTGGGGAATTTGGTGCCGTTGAGCACCATCATGGCCGGCGAACCGGCGACCACGGCACGCGCCACCTCGAAGGCAGGATCGTCGTCGAAGCGTTGCACATGCTCACGCGGCAGGTTGATGATGGCGTCCACCTCGCCCGTTTCCAGAGCGACGACACGCGAAACGTCTTCGGGGATGATGCGGAAGATGAGCTGATCAATGGCCACAGCGCCCTGATTCTGCATGTGTGGCGGCGCCCAGGCATAGTCGGGGTTGCGCTCCAGCACAATGCGATCCTGCGCGATCCACTCGACGAAGCGGAAAGGACCGGTGCCCACCGGGTTACGTCCCACATCGGCGCCGTAGGTCTCCACACTGGCCGGCGACACAATGCCAAGCACCGGCGTGCTCAGCGCGTCGAGGAAGGCGCCATAGGGCTGTTCGTAGGCAACTTCCACCGTGTATTCGTCGATGACGGTGGTGGTGGCCTTGCCGAGCAGACCGGCGGCCTTGCGCGACGCCGTCTCAGGATTGGTGATGCGGTCGAAGTTGAACTTCAACGCCTCGGCATTGAAGGGCGTGCCGTCGTGGAAGGTGACGCCCTCGCGCAATTTCAGCGTCCACACCGTGTTCGTCTCATCCACCGACCATTCGGTGACCAGGCCGGGGACGAAGTTCAAATCGGCGTCGCGGTAGAGCGGTGTATCGAAGATATTCATGTGCACTTGATCGTCGAAGCGCGAAGAGCCGACATTGGGATCGAGCATATCGGGTTCGCGGTTGACGGCGACGGTGATGGTGCCGCCGGTCGCCGCCGCTTCGGATTCGCTGGCGCTGTCCGCGGCTTCTGATTCTGTGGGGGCAGCGTCCTGGGGCGTGGCAGCCGGTGCAGCACAGCCTGCAATCAGCGCAGTCAGCAGCAGCACCAAGAGCCAGATCGTGGTTCTTTTCATGTTTTTCTCCTTAGAATGTGGAATTTGCTGGTGTACGACTTGCATTGACATACGGGTGACCAATATATGAATTGCCGGTGTGCGGCGTTGCAGCACCGGCGTGCTGCACAAGTGAGTTTGGGAAAGTAACTGTAGGGGTTTGCGTGGGGCGGAAGCAGGTGTCGCTTCATTGGCCGGTGAGCCTTCCGCCCCGCGCAAACCCCTACCTACTCTTCCCAATCCGGGTAGGCGTGGGCGTAGAATTGGGTGAGTGGCCGCCCCTGATAGGTGGCGCGCCCGACGCTGGTGAGCAGGCGCTGGTTGAATTGATTGGCGCCGGCGCGCAGCGCGTCTGTGTCCACATCCAGCAGTTCACCGGCGGCAACGCGGGTCACCCCGTCAACGATGACAGTGTCCACATCTGATCCCTGCGCACAGTAGACCAGCGCCTTGATCGGATCGTCGGCGGCCACCGGCCCGCTGTGCGTCTTCTGCATGTCCACCAGGACAATGTCCGCTTTGGCGCCGGCGGCGAGACGGCCCAAGTCGTCGCGCTGCAAAGCCCGCGCGCCCCCCAACGTCGCCGCATCAAAGACCTCGCGCGCCAGCCCCGACAGTGCATCGCCGTCGCTCAATTTGCTCATGAGCGAAGCGGTGCGCATCTCCATGATCATGTCATGCGGCGAGGTGTCGGTGCCCAGGCTGACCGGAATGCCTGCCCGCACGTAGTGCGAAAACGAATGCAACGCCACGCCGCTGCGCGCAAACACCACCGGACAGTGCGCCACCGTGGCGCCGCTCTCCACGATCAGGCGTGTGTCTGTGTCGGTTGCTGTGGGGTAGGGCAGCCAGGGATGGCGCGGGGTGAAGATGGCATGGGCCAGCGACACCTCCGGCCCCAGAAAGCCCGCGTCGGCCAGGTATTGGATCGGGGTGCGCGTGGTGCGGCGCAACAGCTCGAAAAATTCGAGCAGGTATTGGGCCACATGCATCTTCAGCGTGCAGCCCAGCTCGGCCGCCGCCGCCTTAGACGCACGCAACAGCTCCGGCGTGCAGCCGTCGCAGAGGTAGGGAAAGAGGAAGGTGCGAATCCGGCCTTCGGCTGCGCCGTCGAAATTGCGGGCAAAGTCAACGGCGTGCTCCAGCCCTTCCCAGCCCGATTTCTCGTCGAACTCCCAGACGACGGTGCCATCCTCGCGCCCGCGTGCGCCGCCGTCCACGTAGGGCAGCGCCAGGTAGCCGCGCAGCCCCGTCTCTGCCACCACTGCCACCAATTCCTCGTCGCTGCCCACCCGTCCGCGGTAGGGGTGACGGCCAAAATTCGGCACCATGACAAAGGTGGTGCTGCCTGTGCGCAGCGCCGTGGCCATGGCGTAGGCGGCGCTGGCCCGCCAATCCGCCGGCTCCGGCCCACCCTGAGCATAGGCGCCAGGCGGTTGCACACCCAGCCCAACGCCCGAATTGAAGAAATTAGGCCGCGCCGCATCCAGCCGGAAAAGCTGCATGTGCACGCCGAACGCCATGTGGTGGTTAATCAGCCCAGGGATCACCAATTTACCGCGTGCGTCAATGCGCGTATCCACCGGCCCGGCGTAGTTACGCCCAACGTAGGTGATCTCTCCACCCGCGTACACAACCTGTCCATTGCGCACGATCTTGTGCCCACCATTTTCATACGCGACGACGGTGCCGCCATCAATTAGTGTTGTCATGTTATGCGTTCTCACTTTCTCAGTGATTGGGGATTGGTGACTGGTGATTGGTGATTGGGTCTCGAAACAGGACGGTGAATTTGTGAACCCTGTGCCGAAAAGCCCGTGGAACGACCATCCGCAGACCAATGGACAGGCCTAATCACCAATCACCCGTCACCAATCCCCTCTCCATACGCGCTGGGGAAGAGTTCAGCCGCCGACTTTCCAGCAGGATGATTGGCGGCAAAACGTCCTTTTTGCCAGAGGTGGGCGGCGGATGCTTGCGCGATGAGTTCGGCTTCGTTGATGCCGGGCACCCGCCCGTCTTCGACCACTGTGCGCCCGTCCACAATCACCGTTTCAATGTCGGCGCAACCGGCCACATGGATCAGCGTCTTGATGGGGTCGTCCACCGGGCCGATGTGGGGTCTGGTGAAGTCGACAATCACCATATCGGCCTTGGCGCCGGGGGCCAGCCGGCCAATGTCATCGCGGCCGAGGGCGCGCGCGCCGTCAACCGTGGCAGCGTCGAAGACCTGGCGCGCCGTCCCCCGCGTGGCGTCCCGGTCGACCCACTTACAGGTCAGGGCAGTCCAGCGCATCTCTTCGATCATGTCCTGGGGGAAGGTGTCGGTGCCGATGGGCACATTGATGCCCAGTTCACGGTAGCGCGAAAACGAGCGCAGGTATTTGCCCCGGCGGGTGTAGACGTTGGCGCAGTGGGCCACGGTGGCGCCGCGCGCCGCCACGATCTTCAGATCACGTTCGTCGCCGGGCGGGAAGCCGGAGGCTGGATGCAGCGTCGTGTAGATCAGGTGGGTGAGGATCGTGCGCTCGTCGAGGAAGCCGATGCTGTCGAGCAGTTGCACCGGCGTCTTGCCGAAGCGGCGCATACAGTCTTGAAACTCGAAGTGGCTTTGCGAAGTGTGCATATGCACCGGCACATCCAGTTGGCGCGCCGCCTGCTTCACTTCCTTGAGCAGCTCAGGCGGGCAGGCGTCGAACTGATAGGGAAAGAGCATGGTGCGAATACGGCCATCCTGTGCGCCTTCGTAGCGTTTGACGATGTCGGCGCCATAGGCCAGGCCCGCCCGCCCCGCATCCAGATCCCAGTGATATTGGTTGACGCCGGCGGCGTCGACGTAGCGTTTGCCGGCGCGGAATTTGTGCGAGACGTAAAGGCGTGCGCCCAATTGCCCGGCGGCGTCGACCAGCGCAGGCACTTCGTCGCGCGGCACCTCGAAGCGGGAGGGCGCCATGGTTGTGATCTCGACAATGGTGGTTGCGCCGCCCTTAAGCAATTGGACAAGCGAATAGAGGGCGCTGATGCGCAGGCGTTCGCCCAAAAGCTCCACCTCGCCCTGCCCTATCTTGGCATAGGACTCAGAAGCGCTGAAGCCGCCGTCGGCGGCGTCGAGGGCAAGGGTTTGAATATCCAAATTGGCAACCGCATGAATGTTCACAAAGCCCGGCGACACCAGCTTGCCGGTGGCGTCGATGGTGCGGTCCACCGGCCCATCAAAGGAACGCCCCACATGAAGGATGCGGTCGTCCTCGAAAACGACGACACCGTCACGCAGGACACGATGGGTGCCCTGTTGAAAACCGATGATCCAACTACCTTTGATCAGAGTTCGCATCTTGCTCCCTTGAAGGTGGATTGAGTATACGGTCTTGTAGGGGTTTGCGTGGGCGGAAGCCGATGTCGCTTGATTGGTGAGCGAGCCTTCCGCCCACGCAAACCCCTACCAGAGGGCTGAATTAAATGGCATTATTGAGTGTTTACTGTCTACTGTTAACAATCACAAAGAAAAAAGACGATATGGATAGAGGCGTTTGCGCCTCACGTAAACCCTACGCGAGACACGGACCAGGTACGAAATGGTGAAATCAACTGATGGGTTTTTGATGAAGCGAGTGGCGACTGGAAGTGGCGGCGTTGCACTGTTCCAGCGCAGCATTTCGATAGGGTCGGAGCGTTGACCCTATGGATACTGCACGTTGTTACACAACAGTACTTCTTGCTACGAACGAGGTTGCGGGGAGTATATCACAAGGTGTTTTAGATGCACAAGAGGTGTAAAATGCCAAATTGGACGCTGCCTTTGCCTTCCACATTCGCCTTTATGGTTGCTGATGCGGTAACCTGATGAGGAGTTTGTGTGGCAGTTTTGAAGAGTAGACTCGTGGTTTAGGACGCTACAATGCAGCACTTACACTCCCTTCGCTCGCGCAGACATCAAACCATCGGCTATTTGGGCAGTTCGCTGGTGGTGGAACAGCCCTGGCAAGCCGGCTTGATCGATGCCGCCGTTGAACATCAGGTGAATTTGATCATCTTTTCCGGCAGCAGCCTGGAAAGCCCCGATGCGCTGGACGTACAACGCAGTAGAATCTTCGAACTTGCCGGCGCGGAGATCCTCGACGGGCTGATCATCGGCAGCGATTTCCTCGGCCACTATTCCAGCCTGGAAAAGATCCGCGCCTTTTGTGAGCACTATCGTCCTTTGCCGGTGGTGAAGTATGAGCCGCTGGTGGAAGGTTTCCCCACGCTCTTGTTTGACTTCTACCAGGGCATGCACAAACTCGTTTCACATCTGGTGGAAGTACACGGTTGCCGCAAAATCGCCTACATCAACGGGCCGGAGCAATCGCGCTCAATTCGTGATCGCTTCCAGGCCTATCAGGACGTACTCGCCGCCCACAACATTCCCTTCGACGAACGGCTGACACTGACAGGAGCCATCGCGCCGGGCTGGGGCGAAGAGGCGGTGCGCATCTTCCTCGACGAGCGTGGTCTGCGGCCAGGAACCGACATCGACGCCATTGTCGGCTTTTATGACGCCGTGGCCGTGGGCGCGCTGGCGGCGCTGCAACGGCGCGGCATCCATGTGCCCGACGACATCGCGCTGGCCGGCTTCGACGACGACGAGGTTGCCTTTGCGGCGGCGCCACGGCTCACCACCGTGCGCCTGCCCTTCTACGAAATCGGGCGCTGGGGCGTTGACACGCTAACCTTGATGCTCGACGGCAAAGCGCCGCCGCCGGTTACCACCTTGCCCGCCTCCTTGGTGATCCGCCAATCGTGTGGCTGCCGCACGACGCCGAGTTTTCCCCTGGCGTGGCCCGACGCCACAAACAGCGAAGACGAGGCTGCGCCCTGGCTGCGCTTGCAGCGTCACCGCGCGCAGATCCTGCAACTCTTGCTGATTGCATCGGGGATTCAGAACATGCCCCGTTTCCGCGAAGATGTGCAGCAGTTGCTCGATCTCTTTATTGCCGAATGCGGCGCATCCATGCAACAGGATCTTTCAGCCTCGTTTGTGGAACAACTGAGTACGATCCTGGGGCGCATGGGCAGCATCCACTACAACATCGAGATGATCTACGCCGTCTTCGCCGTGTTGGAGGCCGAATTCCTAAAAATCTTCGCAAACGACAGAGCGCGCCTCTGGCTGCACTACCTTTTTCAACATGCGCGCACCAGCGCTGGCGACAGGATCCAACGCTTTCTCATCGCCGAAAAACACCAGGCCGCCTCACTCGATCATCTGCTCCACGAGATCAGCCAGGAGATGGCGACCGCGGTCAGCATCCCCGATCTGGTGGACGTGCTGGCCCAACATCTGCCGCGGCTGGGCATCCCCGCCTGCTACCTTTCGCTCTACACCGATCCACACAGGATCACGGCAGATGCGCGCCTGATCCTGGCCTTCCACCGCAAAGGACGGCTCCACCTGCCCCCCAATGGGCGCATCTTTCCGGCGCGCCGGCTGATGCCCGATGGGCTGCGCGATCTTCAACAACCTACCTGCCTGGTGGTGATGCCGCTCTTTTACCGCGAGGAACAGATGGGCTTTGTTGTGTTTGAGCGTGGGCTGCAACATGGCGGCCTCTACGAAGCCCTGCGCGAGCGCATCAGCAGTACACTCAAAGGCATTCAACTACACGAAGCGGCCGTGGAAGCACGACGCCGCGCCGAAGAGGCCAACCAGCTTAAGTCGCGTTTCCTTTCTTCGGTGACCCACGAGTTGCGCACACCGTTGAGCATGATTGTGAGCCTGAGCGAGATGTTGCTCGAAGATGGCGAGGGCAATCCGCGGCCCCTGCCCGATGAATTCCGCCATGATCTGGAGCTGATCCACGCCACGGGCCGCCACCTGGATCGCCTCGTTCTCGACGTGTTGGAACTGGGGCGCAGCCAGCTTGGGCAATTGCCGATTCAGCTCAAGCGCCTCGATCTGGCCGAATTGCTGGAAGAGACGGCGTTGATCGGCGCGCAGATGGCGCGCGAAAAGAAGCTTTCCTGGCGCGCCTTTGTGCCGTCCGCACTGCCCCCCGTGCGCGGCGACAGGACCCGTCTACAACAGATCCTGCTCAATCTGCTCAGCAA